>CM023956.1:25138078-25211007 GCA_013407115.1 Glycine latifolia
TCTTGTATATGGATCGAAATGAAAAATATAGTAACTATTTAACTACAAAAGAGCAAAAAGGAGGAGAAGGAACCTGATGCTCAAATTGTTGAGAATATATAAGATTAATCTTCAGCAATTCACCTTTACAAGCACAACCCCACTATCCAAAACTCAGCAACTGCTTCTCATTGATCTCATTTTGCTGGAATAAATGCTTCCAGCTTTATATAATATTCCTTGCAAGCTATACCAGTTCTTCAAAGTCAACACCATCATGTATGGACAGAATTCGAAAGCTGTTGACTTGCTCTTTATTAATGTATTTAATTAGTGAATGATAATATTATTGTCCTTTCCGGATTAATGTATCATTCAATTGTTGAACAATTAGCTCTTAGTATAGCTATATATAATTGTAGCTGTCACACGCATCCAAATATAAAATGACAGATTGACAGATATGAGATGTAATGAATTTTAAAAATTATAGGGTATAGCGGTACAACGCAATTTGGATAAGAGATACAAAATAAATGTAATATTGGCATAGAAACAAAAAAAAAAATATTGATCAATGTTCCAAACGAGAATATTAACTATTGTAAATATTGTCCAATAATTTTAACGTTTTAGTTATTTATTCATATATTTAGTACATTTTTATTAAATAAAATACAAGTAATTAATTACTCAATTATATTTTTTTTTGTTTTTTTACATATTCACTTTTGAATGAAAAAATTCTATTAACATGCTTTTTTAAATCCACTTTTTGTCCGTATAATTTTATGATTGTATAATTTAGGTCTCTTAAAATTTTGTATTACACATTTGGTTTCCCAAATTTTTAAAATTTAACAATTTTAATCTATTATTAGTGCGTTGTCAATTTTTTTAACAAAAAATATGTTGACATGATATGTATCATTAACATGTTGACATAAATTATGTGAAGATAAGAATATGTATTTTCATGTTTGTTAAAAGTTGAAGACATAATTCATGCTCAAGAATTTAATTATTTTGTACATATTTCTTTATCTTCCTATTCTTATGTAAAGGGGCAAAAATCTTACATGTTTAAAATAATTTCTCTTTTTTTCTCATACAACCTCATTTATTTATCAATTAATATTTTTATTTTTAAATTAAAATAAAATTGAGCTAGGCTCGGGGTTGTTAGTATTAACAAAAAAAATGAAATAACAAGTTAGTAAAATAAATACTTACACTATGTTTGAAAAATCACAAATGTTATAAAAGAAACATTTAAAAAATGTCATACAAATTTTATGTTCCAAAGTTTCACATAAAACATAGTACTTAAAAGTTTTATAAGACAATACAACTAGAGTGACTTCCATGACCTTCTCCAGATGATAGTAAAGCGCTTGAGGGTGATCAACTGAATAATTACCTG
This sequence comes from Glycine latifolia, assembly GCA_013407115.1. Lineage (NCBI taxonomy): Eukaryota > Viridiplantae > Streptophyta > Magnoliopsida > Fabales > Fabaceae > Glycine > Glycine latifolia. The sequence continues at coordinate 25,139,481 of CM023956.1, forward strand.
AAAAATGAAAACTTAAACCATGATTCCGAAAACTCCTTAATGAACTATTTTTTTTAGATCAAAAGCTATTAATTACCTATCATACATTAAATTTATCAATACTTTGGATGACACAGTCATGTTCAATACATAACGGCAATGCTTTTTCAACACAATCAATTCTCATGATTATTAATAAGAGATCATGTCATTCACAATACACAAACCTTCCAAAACTCTCTTAGTGAAGTAAAATACCCGAATCTCAGAACAGGGTTATAGGTAACACCATTCTAGGACTTATAATATACCATGATTGTACAGTTCTCTTTTTTATTTTTCCTACTTCCAATCCAACACCACATTTTCCTGTCTCAAACCCTAATCTACTTAATAAAGCCAACCACAACTGCTATATAGGCTCTAAGAAGGATTACACTTCACTCACATTGCAATTGTTGTAGGTGAAGGGCTGGACCACTTTTAAATTTGTCTCATAAAAAATGAAAATGTTTAGACACTTCTGTGAAATTTTACTCCCATCAAGAGCTAGTAAGAAAGTTAGTAATCAATGGTAAGAAAGTCTTACAAGAAATATTGCAACAAAATGATTAAGATTTAGTGTATTATAATTTCTTACCTTAAGAAAAACGAGATGACGGAACATATAGTCTGAATCAGAGTGAGCAAAAGGAGTAGAACTGCTGCAGATATAGATGCTTTTTTCCATGGAGTGTTGAAGTAATCACGATAAAAGATAGCCTTGTACTTGTTGCAAGGGTTTTCATAGAATTTAACCAAGTTATCACAGAGAGAAAAACAGTCTGGACTGATAAATGGCAGACAAACATTTGAGCAAAGACTGTTAAACATTTTAGCCACAACATTGGCATCACCCAACCAATTGATCAAAATTTTATTATCAATTAGTATGCTCACATCTTTATTGGTGTTGATAAGACAATCTAGGATGAACAAGTACTGAGTCATGTTTGGGTGAAAGTATGTAGTGACATTGCTCTAATGCCAGTATATTTCTCAACTCTGTCTCCTTCTTGTTATTTATAAGTATGCATGGAATTTCCATAACACCCTTATGATGATCAAATTTTATTTCAAACAAGCATGGACTTGAACTAGGCTCGAATTGCAAACCTACCTCTGATAATTGGCTTGCACTTGGTATAAGTTTATCCATAAAACCTGATTTTAGACTTTTAGGTGGAATTGGATTTGGACGCAAAAAAGTTCTTAGAAGATCAATGAAATGATATGGGCGGCGATCAAATTCAGCAGGTTGTATCCTATAATGGTTGTATTTTTGAAAATAGTGGAAAGTAATAGCAATAAAGGAAAGAGACTCAACATCCGTAATAGGGCCAGCGAAGTCATCGTTTATGCTTTTACTATCCTTGTAGGGAAATTCAACAGTCATACCCGGGTGAGCAGAGACAAATATTGATATCACAGTTCCTCTCTCACACACTGGTGCACTCACACAAAACACAAACACACACACACAAATTTAATGGAGAAGAAAACTCTCGTTCTATTAATAATAGTCTGCCAAGCTACACAAACTCCTTTACATAATATGCTATTTATAAGCAACGGAAATTAAACCTAAACCTAAATAATTCAAATTTTAAATTGAAACAAAATCTCTCCCCATATCTTTCCACAATATCTCTCCCCATATCTTATCTTTCCCCATATCTTTTCACATATCTTTCCATATAATACTCCTTTTAAAATTTAAACTACGTAAACAATATTTATTTAAAAGTTTATTCCAACAAAATTCCCCCATAAACTTTAAATACTTCTTCCATCTTTCATTCCCAACATCTTCTTAAAATTCTCCAGCAGTAGCGTCGGTAATGGCTTTGTGAATATATCTCCGACTTGTTCTTGGCTCGCCACATAAATTAACTCCACCTTCTTTTCTTTTACTTGATCTCGAATGAAATGGAACCTGACATCAATATACCTGCTTCTTTCGTGATTTACCGGGTTTCTCGCTAACTCGATTGCCGACTTGTTATCAACCCGGATCTCGGTTGCACCAACCTGAACTTGCTCCAGCTTTTCCAACAAATTCCTCAACCAGACTGCATGGCAGACACACCAGGATGCCGCAACGTACTCGGCTTCACATGTTGATAAAGTTACAATTGGTTCCTTCTTTGACATCCAGGCAAAAGCCGTGTCTCCCATGAAGAATACATAGCCAGCTTTTCCTATCGTCCACGTCTCCACACCAATCACTGTCCAAGTAGCCCTTTAACTTGTAATTTTGCGACTTCGAATAGAGAAGTCCTTGTGAGATCGTCCCTTGAATGTACCTTAGAATCCTTTTAGCAGCTTTCCAATGAGAGTAACTCGGCTCTTCCATAAACCTACTTATAATTCCAACACTTAAACACAAATCTGGACTCGTACATGTTAAGTATCTTAAGCATCCCACCAAACTTCTATAGTTTCTCGGATCAACATGTTCTCCTCCATCATATTTTGAAAGTTTTGAACCGGGTTCCATTGGTGTTGAAACCGGGTTACAATCCGCCATCTTAAATCTCTTCAGTATTCCCTTCGCATAAGTCTCCTGAGAGACAAAAATTTCAGCTTCGTCCTGTCTGACTTCAAAACCGAGAAAATATCTCATCAAGCCAAGATCAGTCATCTCAAATTCTTTTGACATCTTCTTCTTGAACTCTCGTGCCATTTCTTCACTGTTCCCCATGAAAATCAGGTCGTCAACATATAAAGCTACAAGCAATAAATCATCACCCTTTTTCTTAACATATAGGACATGCTCATAGGGACACTGTTCAAAGCCATCCTCCTTGAAATATGCATCAATGCGGGTATTTCAGGCTCTCGGTGCCTGTTTCAGTCCGTACAAAGCTTTCTTCAATATGAACACTTTCTTTTCTTCTCCACCCTTTAAGTATCCCGAAGGTTGTTTGAGATACACCTCTTCTTCAAGTACATCATTCAGAAATGCCAACTTGACATCCATTTGGTAAATAGGCCACCCAAACTGAGCTGCTTGCGAGATCAACAATCTGATTGTCTCCATTCTAGCAACAGGTGTGAACACCTCATCATAATCTATTCCCGCCTTTTGCGCATACCCCTTAGCTACCAGTCGGGCTTTATATCGCTCTATCTCTCCATCAGCATTCATTTTCTTCTTATAAACCCATTTAACTCCAATGGGTTGATGATATGCTTCTAGCATATAGTATTTTTCAAGCTAAAAGAATCAATAAATTAATAACAATTGAGCAATACATGCTAATATAAGTGAAAGTTTTCATTATTTTATCTTTATCACTTATTCTTTGATTTTTTATAGCAGGAAACCAAGAAAAGAAGAAAAGAAAGCAAAATCAAGAAGCCTCTGGATTTCAAGATTTTGATTAAAGATTTCACAAAGATAAAAGATAAGAGAAGATTTTGATTAAAGATTTCACAAAGATAGAAGATAAGAAAAGATTTGGATTAAAGGTTTCACAAAGATAATAGAGGATTTTGATAAAAGATAAGAGAAGATTTTCACACCTTAATTATAAATAGGGACTTAGGAGGCCAAAAGAAAGACACTGACATGGACACAGAGACTGACACAAAGGCAGAGAGGACAACAGAGGAGAATAACAGCTATTGAGGAGGCAAAGGAAGAAAACATCAAGCTCAAGGAAGAAGAAGATATAGAGGAAGACAGGATTGAAGGGGTGGTAACTTCCCAACCTAGATTCTTTCCCTTCCCTTCTTATTATTGTGTGAGGCCAGACATCTCCATGTCTGGCTAATTCCTTTGTAATTATGGTTTAGCCAAAAGCTATAATGAACCCTTGTTGTAGTTGGATTGCATTTAATGGAAATTAGTATTATTGTTTTACTCTATTGTGTTATTCCATTCATTAAATCTAAATAGATCTGATCACTCTGTTAGATTATATAGGATTAAAATCAACAAAGAGGGATCTTGAGATTTTAATTCCTGAACCCAATAGATTAACAATCACAACATTACCTAGGGATAGGGATGAAGTATTGTGAAGCTTAAATATGTCATCTTAATGCTTAATCTAATAAGAATCACTAAGGAATTAGGATTCCCAAACTAGATTAAAGGGCTAAATAACCGAGGAATTAGGGTTTAGCTAATTAATTAGACATATCTTCAATCAATTCTATTAAGGAGTAATTAAATATCAGTTCAATCACACAAGAGGGAACCATAGTAATTGTGCTTAAACCATAATTCTCTGTCATAATTAATACGTTTGAAATTACATTATTGCCTTGCGTTTTATTTTAATAAATTCAATTAAACAACCTATTATATTAAATCTCTCGTTATTATTCGTATTATTCCAATAGTAAAGTTAGTCGATTACAATTGAATTAGTATTTCAATCCTCGTGGGAACGATCTCTATTTATCATTATATTACTTGAAACGATCGGTGCACTTGCCGTGTAAAGATTCGCAACAGTTGACTTCCTTTTGGCAACTCAACCAACTCCCAAGTGTCATTCCGTTCAATAGCCTTGATTTCTTCATCCATGGCACTTTGCCATTTCTCATCTCGGATTGCTTCTTCAAACCTTATTTCTTCAGAATCTGTCAACAAACAAACAAGATGGGCTTCGGTAGTTGAATCATACAAATCCTGCAAACTCCTCATCCGAGGTTGTCTCATCTCATCTTCATCAGCTGTCTCACTTCTTGCTGGGATCCATCTCGGTGATCCGCCTTTCTTCTCGTCTTAAATAACCATCTTTCCAGGATCTGATTTGATCTCGGATGGACTGCTCCAATCCCATTCATCATCTTCATTTACTTTCACATCTCGGCTTATCATTATTGTCTTAGTGCCGGGATCTAACATCTTGTATCCCTTTGTCTTCTCGTCATATCCAATGAAGATAAACTTTCTGCTCTTGTCTTCTAACTTGGTTCTTTGCTGATCAGGGACGTGTGCATAGGCCACACTCTCGAAGACTCTGAAATGGCCCACTGATGGCTTTTGACCCGTCCATAATTCCTGTGGGGTCTTTCCATTCAGTATGGAATGCGAACAGCGGTTCTGTACATATACAACACACAAACCAGCCTCCCCCCAAAACTCCTTAGGAATTCTCTTCATTTTCAACATTGATCTCACCATGTCAAGGATGGTTTGATTTTTCCTCTCTGCTACTCCATTTTGTTGTGGCGAGTATGGTGCAGTCAAGAACCTTCTGATACCATACTCCTCGCAATATCTTCTAAATGCATTTGATGTGTACTCTCCACCTCGGTCAGAACGTATCAACTTGATCCTTCTACCAGTCGCATTTTCAATCATCTTTTTGAAATTCTTGAATACTTCAAACACTTTGGATTTTTCTTCCAGCAAATACACTCAAGTTTTACGACTAAAATCATCTATGAATGTAACAAAATACCTCTTCCACTGAAGGACCCAGGAGAAATAGGTCCACACACATCGGTATTAATTAGTTCTAGTGGTTGCCGTGCTCGGTATTTGGCCGACCTCTGAAATAGACTCCTTGCATGTTTGCTCAGCACACAATCTTCACAGAATCTCTTCTCACAGTTCAATTTTGGCAACCCGTCCACCATATTCTTATTCATCATCTCGGCCAGGCCTCCATAGTGAAGGTGCCCAAACCAACGATGCCATAAGGATGCTTCATCACTCATCTCAGCTTGTAAACAGTCGACCTCCACACTTCTCAAGGTTAGTTTGAACATTCTATTTTTCTCCATCTGTACTCGGGCTATCAGTCATCCTTGTTTCTCCTTCAAGAGGAGAACTCGGTCTGTCATGATAACCAAGTAGCCTTTTTCCATCAGTTGTCCCACACTAAGAATATTACGTTTGAGTTCAGGCACGTAATAAACATCTTGAATACGCCCAACTCGTCCATCTTTCTGCAAGAAACTAATCGTACCTCGGCCTTTTACATCGACCTTTGAAGCGTCTCCAAAAGAAACATGTCCGACTTCTGTTTGTTTCAGACTACTGAACAAATGCTTATACCCACACATATGATTGCTTGCACCAGTGTCTATAAACCATTCCATCTCAGATGCCTGGTTGACTTCACATCCAGCCATCATCAGAACTCCTCCATCTCTTACTTCTTCTGCAGCAAAATTTGCAGTTTCATTCGTTCTTCTTTTACCTCGACAATCCTTTGTAAAATGACCAACTCAGCCACAGTTGTAACATTTGTTCGAGTTGCAATCTCTTGAGTAGTGTCCGTACTTTCCACATTTAAAACATTCTACATTTGAATGTCGACCTCTTCCACGACCTCGGCCTCGCCAATTCTGCTGACTTGATTCAGCCTGCTCCTTATTCCATCCTTCTTGACCACGTCCTCTACCACCTCGGTCATATCCACGTCCACCTCGGCCGCGTCCTCTACCTCGAAAATTATGAGAATAGAGTGCTTTCTCGTCCTTGTTTGAAACTTTTGTCTGGAGTGCATGCTCCAGTGACTCTTCTTTCTTCTTTTTCTTTCTTTGTTCATGCGCCTCCAAGGAACCAGCAAGTTCGTCAGCGGTGAGCGTTGCTAGGTCCTTTGACTCCTCAATCGCACATACAACATTCTCGAAGTCATCAGTGAGAGACCTCAGAATTTTCTCCACCACTCTGGTATCGGACAACATCTCTCCACTTCTCTTTAGTTGATTTACTACGGTCTGGATCCGAGTAACAAAATCGGATACCCTTTCTCCTTATTTCATTTTCATTCCTTCCAACTCTCCATGGAGAGTTTGAAGTCTGACCTGCCTGACTCGATCAGCTCCCTTGTAGACATTTGCAAGAATGTCCCACGCCTCTTTTGACGTTGTTGCGCCACCGATCTTCTCAAATCCGGAATCATCAACAGCCTGTAACAACATATACAACGCCCCTTTGTCTTTCAAACGCGTCTCTTTCAATGTCTTGTTCTGCGCCGTCGTGTATCCTGTCGTGGATGGTGGTTCTTCGAAACCATCATGGACAACCTCCCAACTATCATTAGCTCCCAACAGAGCTTTCATCTGGATACTCCAGTTCTCATAATTAGTTTTTGTAAGGCGGGGTAATGGCAGACTACTATTTGGACCACTCTCCATTCTCTCAAGCTCTGATACCAATTTGATATCAAAGTTCCTCTCTCACACATTGGTGCACTCACACAAAACACAAACACACACACACAAATTTACTGGAGAAGAAAACTCTCGTTCTATTGATAATAGTCTGCCAAACCACACAAACTCCTTTACATAATATGCTATTTATAAGCAATGAAAATTAAACCTAAACCTAAATAATTCAAATTTTAAATTGAAACAAAATCTCTCCCCATATCTTTCCACAATATCTCTCTCCATATCTTATCTTTCCCCATATCTTTTCACATATCTTTCCATATAATACTCCTTTTAAAATTTAAACTACGTAAACAATATTTATTTAAAAGTTTATTCCAACAAATATGTCTTCAAGAACGAAAAAAGGAAGTTGATTTTCGAGCAGAATCATGTCATGATAAATATCACTTAACAAGTATGGTGCTGACAAAGTGTCTCTTTCAGTCAAAGTTAAGCCTGTATAAGATCTAAGAAAATGTTCAATTATAAAACAAGCATCAACTAGGATCATCATTAAGAAACCTTTGCTGCTATAACTAACAGGCTCTGCATAATAACGTCGTATCTTCTTTTCCTTCTCCATAAGTCCGAGAAATAAACCCCTCATACTCAACTGCTTGTTTCTGTTTAGAAATTTCTCAAGATATATCAGTTTTCGTTCTTCCATTAGTTTCAAATTGTCCCCTCCGTTAGAATACCGTGGATTATGAAACGGGCCAATGGAAACAACCCGAGGAGTATAGGCTTTTGGATTAACATGGCGAAAATTTTCTGGTACTCTATAGATGCATTTCTCATTGAGTTCTGAAATTTCTGGATCCACTTCTCGAAGCATGTTGGTCAATCGTGTCTCCAAATATTGGGCTTGAGCTTGACTCTCTGAACTACTTGTGCTGTTGATCTCCAAATATTCTGGAGTCCTTGATGAAGCTCCCTCCATTTCCTTAATATTTCCAATTCTGGTGTGGTCACTGCATGTTATAGACCAGCAACATGAAGTTAATTAGATCAATTAAGTATCACTTTATCCGATAACAGGTTTAGCACAAATCTGGAACTAGGAACTAGGAAGTGTATATACTATTCGACATGAATGTAATATATGACATTTACATAAGATGCAATAAATTTATAAAATTACAGGATATGTAATTAGAGCAAAACATATAAATTAATGTTATTTGAAAAACAACGTCTAATATTCTTGAAAGCAATCAAAAAACAATAGAGCAAAGAGGAGGGGAAAGAACCTGATAGTGAATATGTTAAGGATTACGCTTCAGCAATTCACTTTAACATGAATAACTCCACTCTTAAGCTTTTGAAAAATTATAACCCTCTGCTTCAGATTGTTCTCATTTTTCCGGAATGACACTTTCTGCTTAATTTATATAATATTCATTCATGCTAAACCGAGTCCTTCAAATGGGATAAGTGAATGCTGGAGCCAACACCATCATGTATGGACAATATTCAAAAGCTGGCTTGCACTATATTTATGTATTAGTACTTAGTAGTAAATGACATTGTCCTTTACAGTTTTGCCAATTTAATGAAATTTATCTGTTCCAACTACCACATTTGGCTCTAATTATTGTTATCAATGCAACTGTGTCCTACAAAGCTAAGAGTTTCTCCATGAGGAAAGTGAATATTGTCAAACTTGCTTTATAACACTCATCTTCATCATTTTGTTTGCTGATACATAGTTTCCAGAGTAAGTATCATATAATCTTGAATAGAAGTGTTATTGTGATTTTCCTGACAATCGAGTTGATGAATCATGCTAATGTGTTGTTGGCTTAATTGAACTTTCGTATATGCAACTATTAAGACTTTTAAAACACGTGTATATCTATAACTAGCTATATATTAAAACCGATACCCTTAGAAATGTGACAAAATATTGTGTACTGGATTGGGGAAGAATTTATCATCAGATAAGGAATAGTTGCTTTTGTGAACTGGATTGGGGTCATATTGTGTACTCGTTTTGTATTATTTAAGATTTTTCATAAAGTAAGAATGATATATTAATTTTATGGTTTAGCTGCATTATCTAAGAAGAAAAAAATTAAGAGAAATGCTAGCAACACACTTTTTAATACATTCTTTATTATTAGTTGAAATTTATTGAAAATCACAAATTTTGTGGATCCCACATCTCATTTAATGACTCTCCTGATTTTGTAGTTTTCAATAAATTTCAATCAACAAAGGAATGTGTGTTAGGAGGAGTGTGTTCCTAGCACTTCTAAAAAATTAATGATAAAGGTACTTAATTAATTTCAAACTAAAGATTCATCTTTTACTTTACAGAGTATCTAAGGACATACATTAAAGATTACAAAAGACCTTCATGTGTGAATACAAAAAGAGAGTAAGAGACACTCTTGACATATTGCCAACGTATGGTGTTGGTTTCACTTGGAGTTTTACGCAACAATCTATTATCACTGCTGAAACTGGGACTATAAGAGACCATGAAGAAATATAGCGAACCCAAAATCCTTATTTCCAGGTTAGTAATGGAGGAGAAGTTTTAACAGGATTCACTATATTGCCATCAGAATCATATATTATGACACCAGAGAAATCAGGGAGCTGGCACTTCCCACCCATTAGAATGTTCTTCTGCCAAAGTGAACCATCTTCTTGTTGCTCATCACAAGTGCTCATGACAGCTTCATGGTTGAATTCTATGATAGGTTCTTCTGCAAAGGCATAGCAAGAGATCCACTGACGCCATTTGCGCGAATGAGAAGCACACGTAAGCAATGCAATGGCACACACCATAAGGCTCACAACAGTGAAGCCAATATGTGAATAATTGTTTGGTAGAGGGTGGATCATTACAAGTGGCCGAGCCATAGCAGAGAGCTAGAAATCTCTGAAAGTGGGATATGTTTGACACATTAAGTGGCAATATAACTACCTATATATATAAATATTAGTGCTTTGCAATTCTTAACTAGCTAGAAAGCGTAGTTGTTGTTTAAGGATTTGTTAGCATTTGACTTTTGTGGTTTTGGTATTTACTGAACTCAGAGAAGAGGGAGACTGTAGTGGTGTAGTTGATCTTCTTCTGTCACAAGAGTGGGTGCTAGTCCTCTTCAATGAATAAAAAAACATTCACTCAATAGAACTTCGAAAAACAAAAAGGATAATGACAGAATATAGAAACCAGGTTCAGGATTAGATACAAATAAAAAAAATGGGGTGGCACCAAACTCATTTAGCCAACTAATTACTATGAGATTTTATTTAAATTTTATGTTTTAATCGTTTTGAGAAACAATATTTTTTTTTAATTTTCCATTAATAATAAAGTTAACTCCTGTTGTTAGTTAATAGTAAAAAAATACCACAAACGAAACAACTATCACAAATCATGTGTCATTACCTGCTGCAAAAATCTTAATTTATACCCCAACAAAGAACATACAAGAAGATTCCAACCAAATTGCACAATCCATATGCCAAAAGGAAAAGCATAAAATAGACTTTTTGATCAAAGTGGGTGAAAAAAATTAAAAAAGTATCCAAAAGTTGTAATATGAGAACAATTTACTTGTATATGTTGTTTTGTGACCCATTTTTGTCTGATGCATTTTTTTCTACTGTGCGAAATGACATGTTAAGTGATGCTACCAATACTAATCCTTTTTTTATTTTTTATATCTGTTATAATGGAAGTAAAAAAAAAATACTTTCTACATCAATCATAAGTATAATCAATGTAAAAAATAAAAAATAATTAACTTTGATGGTATCACTGGGAATGACATCTCCATTACAAGACAAAAATGCATCAGAAAATAATACCTACAAAGTAAGTTATTCTAAAACTACTCTATTTAAGGACGATCGTAGCAAGGAGTTATTCCATTTCCATGGACTGGTTGATGATTGTAGGAGACTCATTTGTGGCCCCCATTTGGATAAGCTTTTCTTCACAAAGAGAAGTAGAAACAAGGTTGCTCATTGCCTAGCAAATTTGGCTTTTTTTTTTTTTTTTTTTATCAATACTGGTTAGGGGAGGTCTCCCATCAATTGGACCAAATCATCTCTACTGATGTAAATGCTATTGTTTCAATCAGTGAATAAAATCAGCACTTTTGATCGTAAAAAAAAAAAAAATCAATGCTTAACTTAAATTTTTTAAATAATATTAAATTTATTATTATAGATAAAATTTATAAAATGTGGAATAAAAACAAAACTGAATAATGTAATATTTGAAAGAAGCTAAAATACACTTGCATTGATTACTCTTATCTAGATGAAAAAATGTTGAAATATTTAAAAGTATACTCAAAGGAAGAAAGAAAGAATTAAGTAAGTAAGTCTAGTTGATTAAGTAAAATATATAAATATTATAAATCTTTAAATATCGTGTTGGATTCTTACATATAAAAACAAAATTTTGAAAACTTTAATAAGAGAGATTACTTGTTTTTGGCCCTATACATTTGCGAATAATAGATTAGAAGGGGGCGCATCATTAAGTAACTTTGGGCAAATATTTAATTTTAAATGTTAAGTAACTTTTTCTACTCAAGGGAGGTGATAGCCCTAAGACGATAAGCATAGTTTCATCCTTGATGAAACACACGTGATTTAGATATAAAATAATAATAATTTATATATTTGGCAAAATACTTTAGTAGCTTATATAAGTTAGTTTGAGATTATTGAGATTTATAAGCTAAGAGACTAGGAGTTGAAAGTCAATTTTTTAATATTTATATTTAATCTTCTTAGTTATCTTTCTCTTTGGATCTCTACTTTTTTTTATTCTTATCTCAAATTTAAATTTCAACAAATTTTTTAATTAGAATTTGTCATTAGTTTTTTTTTATAGTTAGAAATTGTCATTAGTTAAAAATAATATTATAAATTCAATATATAATTTATATATTACAAATATTTATTGAATATAAACTTATATGTTAATAGTATTTTAATTTTATATACAATCTTGAGACTACAATATTAGCATATGATCAAATGTAAAATATGTTTTCGATCCTTAATAAATATTATTTTCTAATAAATTTTTTCTTTACATTGACATCTAATAAATAATAACTTTATTTTTTGTCATTAATAATTTTTTTAGTACATGATAAATTAATGAATTTTGTATTTATTTTTTATAAAAAAATTCATTTGTTATTAGTTTATTAACAAATTAAATAATTTATTACAAAACAAACATGAAATTTATTAACTTATAAAGACTAAAATAAAATATTAAGGATCAAAATAAATTTTTTGTTTTATTATGAAATAAAAATTTATTAAAAATAAATATAAAATTTAAATATTTATTAGAGGTTATAAACATATTTTAACGTAGGATTAAATAATTCACCCAAATGAGTATAATTCACTTAACACGCCTCCGTCCATAAAAAATATATGAGGTGCTTACACATTTGGAATCTCTAACAAGATTCATTTCTCCATGATTCTCACACTTGATCATCACTTTGATGTTTTCTCCCAATTGGGTCATCAAGGTTTTCTGCTTTCTCCATGTGTTTGATTTATTGCATGGGATTGAGGAACTTGGGTGGAATTTTAAATCCCCAATTCAATATAACTTTTATAAAAATAAAAATAAAAGTTCTTTCACTTTGATATTTAATCCTAATATTTAACCTAACACATTTTTTATAAAATTCTCATGATTTATTCCCAGGAATAATATTCTTGAGTCAAAAAATATCCCTGAAACAAAAGTCTCCAATGTTACTCAACTCAACCGAATTACACTTTATACTCCTAATAATCAGTCATAACTATAAAAATATTTACTATCAAAATTAAACTCTTTCATTACTCAAAGTTTTCATTATTATTTAAGAAAAACACACAATTTATCACTTTTTTTCTTATTTTTTTCTCTCAAATAAGGTAAAAGGAATTATGTGTACAAGAAATGGAATTCATCTCAAATTAAATAGCCTCACTCTACTCACCTATCCAGGGACTGCAGCTTCAGTAAAAGTTACTGCATAACTATTTCTACTCAGTCATAAAAAGTTACTGCATCTCAAATGTTTGGTTTGGTTGGAAGAGTAGGGCATAGATGATTCCTGAAAACAATACATACATATTATTGTATTAACTTTAGAAATGTTATATTGATATTGATGCACAACTAGGTGCTAAGATTAATTGCAACTTCGGGGTTTAATGTCGGTAAAATTACACTAATAGACAAAAGGAGAAGCCATGGAATCAAGACTATCAACAACAGAGTCGATCATAGCATGAGAATCACTGGTACCAGCAAATGCAAGGTGCTTCGGGGCTTCAGCTCTATCAAAATAAAATGCACCTGAAACCAGTTTCTCCTTTGGTTGTAATGTCAACCAGATAACTGTGTCTGCACCTTCTTCACTTGTTCTAAGCTTCCCTGAAAGCCTGCAAATAATTGAATCATTATATACTTATTCCAGTGGTGCCAAACAATAGTTTACTTTGTTTTCTTTGTTGACCATAATTCAAGGAAAAATTATTATACTTATAATTTGAGCTAGTAGGTGCAAACTATTTGAACTTAAAACGTGCTTTAACTTAATTTAATAATAAATAATGGGGTATCAAGAATCAAATTCCTTCCTTGTGCATGTCTGATTTTGCTTAATTTTGGAAAAAAAAAAATATATCAATGTTCTCAGAGGAAGTTGTCAATAAAAAATTACTATTTTCCACAAATAAGCTAATTCAAATAAGTTGGTACATTATGTCAAAGATCAACTCTGTCTGTGAATGGTTTTTACCTCCAATATTTTTTAGTAATCAATATATTCTATGGAAAATGTAAGGGCAAATAAAACTTACGATTTAGAGAAACTTGGCATACTCTTTGCAACCCCAGGAGTCTCAGCCCAACCTGGGTGCATTGAGTAAAATCCTATCCCTTTGTTCTTGTAAGTTTCGGCCCACTTTTCTGTTAGTGCAACCTGACATGTCCAATAAATCATTATGTTACATGAATACAGGCACAGGAAAAAATAAACCGCTCAACTAATCTCTTTTAAATGCCTCCTAGACTCTATCCACCAAATAAGGATTGTAAAAATGTATTTAGAAACACACAGATATGATCAAAAAAGATTTTAAAGCTATCTCACTCTTAGATGGTACTAATACTGCCTGTTTTCTGTTAATATAGATATATGGAGTGTTATGCACCAAGGAATTGATGATTATGGTCCACTGGAATATAAAAATTTTCCACTACAAACAAGTAAACCATATGGAATCACAAGTTATGAAAATTGTTAAAAGCTTTTGAAGCAAATGAAGAACCTTGGTTACTAATGATGTGTGTGTGGCACTTACTATGTAGATAGACGATATTAAATTGAAAGTAGATAAAACTTAACTACATAAATCACAAGTATATACCCATTTATTTAGTTAAAGCTGAACTTTTGACATTTTTGAATAAAGACAATATTTTGAAAAATAAGAACTAGATTCAGTGATTATAGCACAAAATTGAAAATTCACAAGACTGTGATGTTTCCATTGATAACAAGTACAATCTTTAACAAACATTTTCCATTCCTTGCAATCAATTTGACATGTTTACCAATCCTTCTGATGTTCTGATAAATAAAATAAATGTTGCCCTAACACCATGAGACTAGAAAACGGGGGTAATGAGGTAAATCATTGACTGCATGCCGCATAAAATTATATTTTCTGAACCTTTTTCTGCAATTCCTTTTTGTCTTTTAAGATACAGGTTGACCCAAGTTTTAACAAAATGAACTCAAATCTCAATGTTTCTACATCTCCAAATGTGGAGTTTTTACCCTTCATGGCATCATTCAGTCCTCAATTCACTAGGGAACTCCCAAGAAAATTCAATCTATATCTTCCTATTGGGCATTCCAAGTCGTTATAAGGTAAGGTTATCATCAGTGCATATCAGCAGAAAGACTACTTTTCCTCTTTGACTATCTGGAAATCCAGTGAAAATTTACTTTTGAGGCAAAAGTAATTATGCCAAAGCATCAGGACCTTTGCTTTTGTTTTCATTTTGTTTTTATCTGTTGGATCTATATTGGAACGTGCACCACAACAATTTCAACTGCAAACCAAACATGCACTAAAACATCCTACTCTATAAATTAATTTCTTGTTATAAAAAAATAATAAATAAAAAAATTCCATGTCACCCTAATTTGATATTGATAGAAGTAGAAGTGGATCAAAATGTTGAATAAAAGAATGTATTAATATTGATAAGAATTGTCCCAACTTAGAGGTAGTACCAATGGGTTATGTGTTGACACATTGATAGCACTATAATAAAGAAGAGTCTATGTTAGGAGAAGGAAGAATGGGCAAGAGAATGTTGAGGCCCAAATCAGTGAGATAGTCAGATAGCTTATAGCTTATAATTGGAAGTTCGCTAGGAAAGGGGTTGGACTGTTTGAAAGTGGTCACAGAATTGTGTAGGAGGGAAGCCAAGACCTCTCAAATGACCCTGCCATTGTAAGAGACCAGTCTGCACCTTCCCTAGGTACAGAACTGCATTTTTGCTCATTTTTCAATAATAAGATCCAATCTTCTATTTCTGATCCAGTTCTAACACCAATGAAAGGGAAGAAGAACAAGATACTGACGCAGAATAGTAGATTCTAACCATAACCTCCTTGAGAGACCTGAACTCTCCCTACCAAACTCTAAACCCAAAACTGGCCTCTATTACTTTTCACTTGTTATTTATATACACTGTCATGTCCTGCCTCTCAAACTAACTGACACAACTGGTTTAGAAAGATTTGGGTTTATTGATGAAACGAACAAATTTTCTTTAGAATAGCTCTAAGATGAAGTACAATTCTCCAGAAACAGCTCAATAGGTTCTAGTCACTTCTAACAATCCAGACTAACTCCACAAAAGCCCTTATTCTCTACCAGATAGCTCTAATATTGCCTATATAACTTTTTTTTAACAATCTGCAATGGATTGAACCCATCATAACAACTTGTAACAACCTTCTAACTGTACTAACCAGTAACCAACACATCTGTTTATTTGGGACCCATCATTAGCTGGGCCATCCCCCCTTCTCCTAATGTAGACCCTTTAATTTGGGGGTCTTCTATCACAAACTAATTGGATGGGGCTACAATTACATAACAGACACACACTGCAATTACTTGACCATCCCTTCATAGGATGGTAGTTTCCACAAAATATATCTGAAGCACAAATACAAGATTTTAACTTTCTAAGAAAAGCATGAAATTCCATTAGTTCTATTGAAACTTGATATTATCTCCAGTAAAATTATAATGGATCTTAATATAAAGAGGTAGAGAGATAATATTTAAACAGTTAGGATGTTGTAGTCAAAAACAGGTTTTACAAGGGCCTAAGCAAATTCCACCATTTTTAATTACAACGTACACAAAGAAAAAAAGTTTATAGAAAGTAATCAATAGTTTTAAGAAACATATAGTAATCATTTTAGTTGCAGACTCTCCCCACTAAAATCTGTTATTCCTAATATATGTTTTAGACCAAATAAGGTACTTTGCTACAATTTTAAAGTTAATTGTAAAACAACAAAAAATAATGTACCCTAATATAGAGTATTAGAGTAATTAACTTAACTAACCTGAACACGCTTGTTTCGAGCATACTGCTCAAGCCCATTAAAGTTGCTCTCTGAATACTGGGTACAGACGACCAAATAAATTATGTCAAAATCCTATATATGATTGAGTAAGCTGAGAACATCATAACTCAGTTACCTGTAGATCTTTGGTCAAAGGAGTAGTATACATTCCACCAGAAGAAACTGTAATAACACGTGCATCAGGGGAAGCTTTTTCCAGTAATGCTATCATCAATTCTGTCATGGTGTAAGTGCCTAACACATTTACAGCAAAGCTCAACTCAAACCTGGACTATGACACATTACATTAAAAGGCACAAATCAACTCAAGTTATAGGTAGAATTTGCAAATGTTTTATTTTCATATGAAACAAAAATGACCCACCCTTCTGATGTGGTAACTCGATTTTGCTCAAGTACACCAGCATTGTTAACCTTGATGCAAGAATGATATTCACATTAGATTTACTCAAGAGCATAAAGTGGCTAACAAATATAATTACCATGTCAGCAGTTACATTTTTTATTGAACAAGACATAATAGAAGTTGTAAATTGTAATTTCTTGAAATGAAACATTATCCACCAGGAGTCCACTTCACAGATATCCTGTGAAGTTTGCACGGTAAAAGCTACTGGCAGTTACAACCATGTTGGGAAGTATTATATTTTGTTGAAATACACTTGAGAATTTACCAACACATGAACTGGCGCATTCTTTTTAGAAAACCTGGAAGCAAATGACTTGATCTCATTGACAGAAGAAAGGTCACAAATCTGCAAGATAAATTGGTTAGTCATATAAAATTGTACGGGGCAACTATAATTTCCAAATGCTTTCAGCTTATCCACTAAATTGTGGAAGGTTCCATAATAAAACTCATGTAGAGTGCATGAAATTAGGAAATTCTTATGCTTTTGATTTTAAAAATTCAAAAAAAAAAAAAAAGATTAGTGAATTGAAATACAAGAAAAAAGAGTAATACCTCCAAATATACATTCTGATTGCCAGTTTTAGTTTGAATATCAGAAAGGGCAGCCTCTCCTCTCTCCTTATTACGACATACAAGATAGACAGTTGCACCACTGGTGAAAATCATTAATCATAATATGTAACTTCAAACTTAAAAACACAAAATTCCAAAAACGAACATAGGAGAAACATGTAAACCGCTTTGCAAGACCCTCAGCCGTTGCATAGCCAATTCCAGAGTTAGCTCCAGTAACAATGCAATTCTTCCCTGGTATTCGTATTTCCATGTCCTCTGGGTTGAATTTCTTAGAATGATCACTAAAAAAAAATTCATTCATAAAACAGCTAAGAACACAATGAGGCCAAATAACAACAGCACTAACAAAATGCTACCATTTTTCTATCATTCTACTTTTCAACAGACTTGATAAATAGTGGCCAATTTTCATCTCCACTCCCTTTTTCTGCTTTTCTTTTTTTTTTTCCAATTATGAAATATCTCAAAACCAGGGTCAGTGATTCAATAACATGCATCTATTCAATCTCATAAGTTCCCCAATAATTCATAAAGAAATAAACAAAAGGTAAAATGTGTTTTAGGTCCTTCAATATTTGGCCAAAATGGTATTGTCCATACATTTAAAAATGGTGGCTTTAATCCTCGTAATTTTGAAATGTAGTGGATTTCGTCCCTGATTAAGCCAAAATGAAGCATAGGATCAGGGGCAAAATCCATGGCATTTTAGAAATATGAGGATTAAAGCCACCATTTTTAAAATGTAGGACTAAAAAACTAATGCTGGGCAAATGTTTTGCCTAAATCACAGTTAACCTAAACAAAATGATCACAATTCAAGTCCAGATTGATTGTTTCAATAATGTAAAAACTGATAACTGATAAATCAATCAAACAAATAAAAACCATTTTGCTTAACTCAAAGCAAGAGAAAAGAAAAACTTTGGCTTCATTTGAAATTATCTGTATCTGCAGAATCAATGTTGTTGAGCCAAGCCACACATTCATTAATAACAAGAGTTACTTAGAACAACAACCATATAAAATCATCATCATCATCATAATAATAATAATAATAATAATAAGAGAAAAAGAAATGACAAAAGGAACTCACAGGAAGCCAGCTTTGGTGAAATTTAGGTACCCAAAAACACCAAAAGCCGTCTGTCTCCATGTCTGTTGAAATTGAAACACAAAAAAAGTTTAAGGTTAAAAGCAACAGAAACACGAGGAACCAAAGTAGATCTGAGTGACATAGAAAGAATAATGAAAAATTGAGAAGTTAACCTTGAGAAGGAACATGGCGAGTGTTACAACGAAGAAGTGAAGTTGAAGCTGCAGGTGCAATGTTCTTCCACTTTCATTAGCTAAGCCATATCGTTTTATGGATTCTTCAGTTGACGTGTGTACCGAAGCCCACGTTTTGATCACGTGCGTCGCAGGTTTAAAGAGGAATTTAGAGGCAACGACGTGGCAGGGATCTCCACCACTACTCTCCATCCGTTATTTCTTTAATAAGTTTAAGAAGCATTTCGGGGATTATTCTTTGGCTTTTGACTGTGAATATTTCGGTTCACGCCAAAAAATATTAATCAAAACCATCAAATTATTAATCATTAATTAATAATTGTTCTTTTTTGCCCAAAGCACTTCCCTTTGGCTTGCGAAATGGAAACCCAAACAAATAAGAAAATCTCAAATCACTGTCCTCAGTTTATTTGTATTTCGCAAGCTATAAAATCGGAAATATCCCTACTCTCGAGAGTAGTAACACGCCACGAATCACGATCCATCATCGCACCACTCAACTCTGCAACGCATAATCCTCTTTCTTTTTTCTCTGTTTTCTTCACTTTCCTCTTCGCGTCGATTTGTCCGCGATAATGTCGTGACGGCGCAGGACTCAGACAAACAACGGCGTCGGCGAAGAACACCGCGTTCGACGCGGTAGCTGCGTCGCGGCTCGTGAATGAGCTAAGGTGAAACTTCGCTTCGAACAAAACGTGCAGTTACAAGTGGAGATTGTCGCAGCTCAATGCGCTCGCGAAACTCGTCGTCGTTCACGAGCAGGAGATAGTCGACGTGCTCCGAAACGACCTGGTATGTGTAATTGTT
This sequence comes from Glycine latifolia, assembly GCA_013407115.1. Lineage (NCBI taxonomy): Eukaryota > Viridiplantae > Streptophyta > Magnoliopsida > Fabales > Fabaceae > Glycine > Glycine latifolia. The sequence continues at coordinate 25,159,389 of CM023956.1, forward strand.
GAACGGAATGATACTTAGAAGCATAAGTGCTATCAGAGTATCTGTAATTAAGTAGAGAGAGAAAAACAGGAAAAAATACAGTGTCCAATTTTAGTGGACACTTAAATCGGATTAATCTAACTTAATTTAAATTAAAAATAATATTTTAATTTTATGAAGATATAAAATCTGCTAAAAATTTTACAGGCATGAATTTCATATTATTTAATATTTATAAAGATAAAAAATATATTTTAATCTTATTTTTATTGTTAATAAAATTACTTTATATTGAAATTGGTATTAACTAAAATATTTCTATAACTTTTTTAGCATTATGTTCTATTAAAATCTTCTACTATCATATGTATTATTATGTGAATCATTCTTGTATTTAATTACTAATCTTGTTCTTGATTATGTTCGTCTCGATATTTGTATTTTATGTTTTCATAGTATATTAATAGTTTTTGAATCATCTAAAAAATGTGGACAATATGAGGTTTTTAAATTCGCATAAAATATAGAATAAAAGAGATAATTATTTATTTGAATTTAACAATCTTAGATAGGACGCCACCCTCTGTAAGCTTAGGATAACATAGACATGTGCCAAGCTTACACTAAATCGTAGATGAATGTTACTTGTAATTTTTATGAGGTAGTTATGAATCATAGTTGAAACAAATGCTAGACACACAAGTGACATATATGAAAGTAGGTTAGATCTAGTTTAGAATTTGTTCAAAGAAATGTTCCACATAATAATCAAATGTTCTCTTATCCTTGTGTAAAATATTTGAATAAAAACTTGATAAAATTATGAAATTACCAACTAATAGATCACCATATGAAATTACAAGTAATAAATTGAACTTCAGAAGAACCCACCACATGTTTGTTGAAAAGCATTCACCTCCTCTACACAAAAACACCCAAGCCTTTGCACGCTAGGATCTCTTTTAATTTGGTGAATAGTTGTTTTAGATAATGCTGAGTTTTTTTTTTATAAAAAAAAGCATCACTTGATCCTTTTATCAATTTCTTTTTCTTCTTTTCTTTTTAAACATTTCATCAACTCTTCATAATTTTGAATATTTTCTAAAATTTCATGGAGTCTTCTAAAATTTTATAAACATGTAAAGTCCTTTCAAATTTTATGTATTGTTATGTTATAAATTCATTAAAATCAAAATTATAAAATTCTAAGCATAAAAAGTCTTTTAAAAAAATTCAAAAAGTTATTACATTTTTACAAAGTCTTTGAAAATTCATAAAAAAAAATTATATTAAAATATTCTTTTAAAATTCTAATACAATACAACTCCTAAATGTTTTCTCTTCCATGATGTGTAGCATAGCATTTAAATTTTACCAAAGTTATATCTTATTGCATCTTTAATGCGCCGGCTAAACCACCCTAGACAGATATGCCCTTATTTATACTATGAACATCTATGAAGCTCTTACATTTAAAGATCTTACATACAATGCATGAGGCAATCACATAATGTACATATACAGGATATAGCCAATCAAACAACTAGCTCTAAATCTTATTAGTAAAAGGCAAAATCATATTACAAATTACAAATCACATTATCCAGAGGCTTCACACTATGCACAGATAAGAATGAGGGATATTATACGCAGTCTTATCCTTACATATGCAAAGAAGTTGTTTCTGAATTTGAATACATGACCAACAAATCACCAAAACACAACTTTACTGCTGTGTCAGGGCTCACTCTCAAAATCATATTACAAACATCCAGAAAAAAAAAAGAATATAATTCTAGTAGTGGCAATGTGAATGTTAGAAGTTGCAGCAGCTATGACTGAAGCTCCCTGAAATTCTGCAAGTTAATCTCCTTTACAACTCATGATGTATCCCTGCACCAGAAAGTAGAATTAGAAATTATATTTATTACATCAGGAGCATGATTTCAGATATGTTCAAATATTCAAATTGATAATATTGAGACCTAGACAAGTAATAGTTGATGCAATCCGGGAGATATAAGGTGGGCTGGATGGTTAAGGGAGAAGAGAGGAGGGAAAAGATCACAGGTTCAATCCATTTGCTAATTAAAAAAAAAAAGTTGATGCAATCCGATGGTAGCCGCTGAGTTATAAATATAGGTTTAATTACTCATTCGGTCCCTATACCAGCATGGACTAGTAGTTGCCAAATTTCCCAAACCCTTAAAAAGTGGAGGAGAATATAGCTGGTGGCCAAGGCAAATCAAAGAGGGCAACAGGTATTGACTAAATATTATTATGGCCAGGATATTCTATCTTTGATAGTTTCATTATAGTCTACCTGAATTTGCTTTTTGCAAGGGTTATTATTCTCAACACGAGTAAGGGGCTTGAATAGGCTGCGAATAATTCATTTGAAAATTATGCATGCAGACAAGTTTATACACGATATAAGAAGCAATTCACCTGTCCAGTTAAGCAGCTAAATTCCAATTACTTAAATTTGTTATGACTTGTTCATTTTCAATCTCTGCATCAGTGAAATTTAGGGCTCGCTGTAGCTTCCTAGGAGAAAATGTCTCAACTTCAACCATATATGTGGCGGTCACAGGTCTGTGATCGGACAGTTTGAGCTCTGCCCTTCTGTAACTCAATAAACTCATTCCCTTGCCATATGAAAGAATACGATCACACCTTCAATGTGATTACAAACATGCAAAAAATTCATCAAGGGAAAGACATGTATCAGATACCATACCACTAGTTCATAAACCATGAAATGGTGTGTAAGGACATAATGAAGTCAAAATATTTTCAATAACCCCGTATCATGATTAGTATACTCAATTTGAAGCATTTAGAAATTTTCAGAGGTCTCGAGTAAGACCTGTGCATCAATCTGTGCAGATGTTTGTTTAAAACTTATGATTGGCACAATTATAGTTAAATAATAGTTCATGCCAAAACTAATTACTGAATAGAATTGCAAGTCCAACAAAGTAAACAGACACTCCTTATTATCTTAAATTTGATTGATGGCAATGATCCAATAACAAAAATATCTAATCATTTGATGGCTGATACATAAGTAGGAGGCCAAATGTGTAATGATCAAGCTAGAATATTTTCCACTGTATAAAAAATAGATAGAACTAAAGGGAAAAAAAAGTAAATCATTGTCATTATTTAAAACATTGCTACCGGTGATCCTAGTTACTTGTACTTATGTGAAAACACTCTTCTAAACCATGAGGATCTCCTAAAAATGCACTTAAGTTGACTAGTATTCCAATGAGACACTATTCATAATTTTATAGCTGAAATCAGTAGATATTTGGCATGAATTCCCTTGTATACATTTCAGAGGTCTGGTGCACAATAAATAATCCAGTTCAAAAAATCCTTCCAATTTTAGGGAAAAGAAAGCGAACAGGAATGGAAGCATTCAAGTAATGAAAGATCAAAATTATGATAAGGAACACTTGAGAAACAATAGTGTTTATAGAGTGTTTGAATATCTGGAAAAGATCTCATCATTGTTGTATCTTAATAAATAGTCTTAGATGATCTCTTAGGGTGTGTTTTATGAATATTAAGGGACAAAAACACATGCAGAACAACATAGTACAAGTAGCTAAGTCACAATGAAAACTTTGTTCTCTTCATTGTTTGGTGGTTAATACTCAACAATCAACATAACAGCTTTGTGCTGTGCTGGATGCTGCTTGATATGCATAAGTACTAAACAAAAAAATGCCAAATTTATCACTATACCCTTTGTGTTGTGCAAGGTTTTTTCTTGCACTAAGAAAATGCATATGAAATTATTTTGACTTTTTTTTAATTTTTTAATTATTTATTATTAAATTTTTTCACATACTAGTCTTTTACAATTTATCTATAAAGTTTATGTAATTTTTAATTAAATATTTATATTTATCATATATATTTTTTAAGAAGTCAATTTCAAATCATAGTTTATTTGACTGTAGGTGATAATTGTCTGAGTGATGAGAATTTTGAAAATAGGATGGTGAATCATCTCGTGTCTGAGTTTAGGAGGAAGAACAAGGGTCATTAGTGGGAAGTTACAACACCAGAGTCTAGAGCTCTATGGAGGTTGAAGGAAGCAACGTTCACATGACCTTATAAAGAGCCACTAAAAGGACAAAAGCTCACCCTTACAAATAGAACAAATTTTCGCATGCCATGGGTTGGGAGTAGTCAAGAATTTTTTTTTTTCTCTTCAAATTTTTAATAAAATATTAGGGTTAAAAACTGATCAAATTTTGACCTTGGAAGTTGATAAGTTTAAGATCGAAAGCTTGAGTGATTCAACTTGTTTCCTACACCAGATACCTGATCTAAAACAGCTCTTTTCTTTTTAGGTGTGTCTTCAAAGCGCATATGGTGAATAAACATGGACACAGAAAATGATTAATATTATATATTCCTAAGAAATTTGAACACATGAGAAAACAATGGCTTTTAATAGATAAATAAGAGATATGTTAGGAACATACTCTCTCTGACACATTCTTTTAAACATTCTCTTTAATTGGTTTAAATTTATCAAAAATAACAAAATTTTGAGTCTCATGTCATATTTAAAGATTCGCTCTCAAGAATTTGTAGTTTTTAATAAATTTTAACCAATTAGAGAGAGTGTTCCTAGCACTCCTCAATAAATAAACATAAAGGCACAGGATTAGCAAACATGGAAGCAGAATCTCAGAATAAAAGCATACCATGCTGGTGAGCGCTTTCCAACCTTGGGATCCTCTCCATAGTACTTATCTGAATTGGCCTCATACTTATAAGTTGGTGGAAAGTTTAAGACGCCTTCTGACCATCCTCCAAACACACCGTTCTTGAGTTCTTGCATGAGCTGTGATAATATGATGTCAATTTAATTTATTAAACAGCCAGATAATTTGATAGGATCCAGAGCAAAGTAATTAGAACAGTTGTAGAATTAGTTATATTTGCTATCAGTACTAAGTTAAAGAATTGCCTTATGGGTTAGCTTTAATAGTGGAAGGGAAATAGAAGGCGAGGCATTGTCTAAAATTATAATTCAAGTAATCGCTTACCTAGCAATATTAGTGACTTGTTTAGTATGAAATGAAAAGAGAATAAAATTTGAATGGCAGCAGATGTTTGCACAAATTTTTACTATTACCCAACAGATCAAGGGATCAAAGTAGCTTTTCACAGAAACTTTTTTCGACAAAATAACAAACCCTCTTAAGTTGCTTGAACCCAATCAGGTTAGCAAACACCAGATTTGACCTTATTAATTGGACTTGAAAAGAATGTTCTTGAGCACAAATAAAAAATGTAAGAGTTTCTATAGTACCTGGTCTCTCTCAACCAATTTTGACCACTGTTTTTTTGAGATAAGAGCTTTTGTTTCCACATTTGGTAAGTTGATACGATAATTCAGATCACCAAACCAAATTATTCGTCTGCATAAAAAATTGTATTGATTAAGCAATTATAAACCACAGACCTTTAAAGACAAAATTACAGTGACTAAACAGAAATAGAAGCTAAAAATGCTCCATCCAAGTGAATGAAGCATGAGTTGTTTGATAAGCACCCAAACACTTGAAGAACCCACCCTTAAAAGTTATACAGCAGCTATGTGTTTAGTAACAATTTTACAGTTAAGAGTGTGTGTGCGTGTCTTATGTGAATGGCATGTCAGTTTCTGCATTCTGTGCGTGGATTGTATTTTAAGTGTGATTGGGAGAGGAAGACTCTGTTTGGGCTTAGGCCTGTGTATTGTGTATTGGGAGAGGTTACCTACTCTGTGATAGACATTGTCCTGTGTTCTTTTGCAGTCTGGAATCCGCTTTGCCCTTTTATCAGGTGTAATCCAAAAAATATATAATAAAATTCGTAATCTGTGTTATTCTCGTGTCTAATGTTATATGAGTGACTCTGATGTTGGAGTTACAGCTAGTGTCATACAAGTGAACTTTTAACAACCTTGCAACTCATTCATGGACATACAAAATATGGGTAGAAAAGAAGCCCATTGGCACACCATTGTGGAGTAATACAAAATAAATCCATAGGCCAATTAATATTTGCCTAAAGCTAAACAAAAATGAAAAGGCAGCTCAATTGCAGAAAATACAGCATATTATGACACAAGATGACAAAACAATATTATTTCTTAAAGACAAGTACTGTGCTAACTGCTAATGCATAGTGACTAACTATTTAGCAGGGTTTGTTCACGTTTCAATTGTCAATAATAAATATAGCTCAGATACATGGGGAATCTAACTGATGTTAGTGCACCAATAATTTTGGCACGAGAGACCACAACCAGATAATTCATCAATAAATTCCTTGTATTCTAATTTTAAAAATGTTAGCAACCACCTCATTCCATGTCAATCTCCATTTCCCATTACAAACATATTTTTTGGCCTAACATAATTAAAAGACATAGAAAAGTGATAAACCCATAGAAATATTGCAACAAATAATTAAGCTAAAAGATGAAGAAAGAAACCAAGGACTAGGTAATAATTCAGTGCAAAAGTAAAACATACAATGTGTGGAAAAATGTACAACAGTTCTAATAACGAAGTAAAATAAAAAAATTAGTTTGTCATGGTATACTAAAGATTGCACTCACTCATGATCAAGGATTTTTTTGGGAAGTCCAATATAAGAAACTGAATGAAAATGGGTTCTGCGAAGTATCTCATGAACATCAGCATTTCTTTTAAGTTCATCTCCTTCCTTTTCACCTGACGTAAGGTGGGTACATATGAAACAAAAAAGCGTCTGATGTATGGACATGCTGACAGAGATTGATCCCTGGAAAATTGAAATGGTTTTAATAATCTAATGCAATATCGGTCAGATGGTCACTCTATATAATATTAAATATCATCAATAGTACAATCAATCTAATTCAAAAATCCACCATGAACTAAAAGTTCATTATAATCATCATAAATAATTATTTAAAACTTTAAAAATAGGTGGATTAACTAGTAAGCAATTTATATTCATTTAGATAAATCAAAATAAATCCTTTAACTAAGAGGGCCATTCCCCGCTTTTCCAGAATTTTGATCAAAATATGATTATTTAAAAGATAAAGAGGAGATCGATTTTATGCATGATTCATAGAAAATATCTTGACCAAAAAAGCATGAAGATGGGTAGTTGATTTGTTATGAATTATAATTATAAGATAAAAATTATACCAAACAAGAGAATCGAGTGAGATGATAACAAGATCAGCAGGCAATGAGCAAATCAAATGTCAGCAAGCAAAAAGATGGTGAAAGGGAGAAGGAAAAACCAAAATAACATGCAAAAAGCTTGAGCTTATGCAGAACTGTGAAACACATCGAGAGTATTTGAGTCTTTGATTGATAGCAAACAATATATAAGAACCTAATATCATTAGGATAATGCAGGAAATACTATGACAATAAAAGGGAAAATAAAGATGAATTATCACAATAATAGTACAATATAATGACAAAAATATAATTTTAAGCAGTGGAAAAAAATAATCAGAAGAAAGGGAAAAGACCTTGTTACCAATGTAGCCCATTACACCAACTCCAACAGTTGACACATTTAAATTCTGAATTTGTTTACGCAAGCTCCGACGAACCCAAATGGTGATGAAAATCCCAACCATTTGCTTGCTCACAATCCTTACATATGATGATCTTCTTTTTCTCTTTATCAAAGCTTCAAGGTCAATTTCAGGAAGAATTACAATCCCCGGCATTTCATCCATAATTGACTTGAAAGAGTTGTATGTTTTGAATGACTTAGATGATTTAAAGGATTTGAGTGATTTAAAAGAAGCTGGTCTATCCAAAACTCGCTGAGATAGCAGATGTAGTGGAGCCTCTGGCCAGCTCAAACCCATCCTTTCAGACACACTAAGCATTCGAGTTAGTTTAGTGGCCTGTTGGGCAAATGACGAGTCCATGTTTTCTGAAAAACTTTGTTGCCTATCGAACATCTTTGGAAAAGAAAACTGCCTCTGTAAGTCAGTTTTAACTGGCAAACCGATGTTTGCAATATCAGCAGCATCAGAAGCTAATAAGTAATTATTCACAGTTTCACCCATGAATGTTCCATCATAAATATTGTTTTCTTCATCCAAAGGATGGACTTCCTCACCAATGTCACTATCACTTTCAAGTAATATTTCTTCTTCTATATCAGGGACGTCATCTGAGGGCTTAAATTTTGATGGAGATGGAGGGTCACTAAAGGATTTTATCTTCGGAATTTCAGGTCGAACTCTATTCAGTGTTTCTCGAATAATATTCTCCCATTTTGGAACAGGACGGGTATCTTCAGCACCAAATATGTTACCAGGGTTTAAGGGTACAATCTCTTGAAGACTGCAAGTGTAAAGCATTGTTTTATTCAAACAAACGGGATAAGTCTTGAAAGCATGAAATAGAAGCAATTACAGTAGAAAATATTCTAAAAGTAATTACAAAATGGCATCAGATGTATTACATACACTATTGGAAGTGGACAAAAAAGAAACTCATGACAAATACCAAAAGTTCATTCATAAATATACCATGTCCAGCTTAACAAGGTGAATAAATAACAGTATTGACATGACACTAATAATTATGTTCTTCAAGCAGTATTTGCAGTGCGTATAGTTTTCTTAATAGGGCAGGGCATATTTTGGAGCAAGATGAAGTCTTCAAGGACCTATGGAAAGTCAAAATCCCCAATAAAGCATCATGCTTTGCTTGGAGATTAGTTAGGGACAGATTGCCTATGAAGATGAACCTTTATAGGAGAAGTATAGACCTCAATGATACCCTCTGTCCTTTTTGCAGCATTGCGAATGAGGAGGCAGCACACCTCTTTTTTAGTTGTGATAGAATTATGCCGCTATGGTGTGAATCTTTGTCGTGGGTAAATGTTATGGGTGCCTTCTCTGAAACCCTGAAAGAACACTTCACTCAATACTCTTTCTTCTACTATATTGGGGTCAGCTCGCATAGATGGCTTATATGGTGGATAGCATTGACCTGGACTATTTGGTGGCACAGAAACAGAATCATCTTCCACAATGAAAGCTTCAATAACTATAAATTGATGGATGACGCGCTCTTTACTTGCTGGTCATGGCTCAAGAATTTGGAGAAAGGATTTGACACCTCTTTCCAATTCTGGTCTAGTAATCTGAGGGAGGCTTTTGTTATTAGGGGAGGGTTTACCATATAGAATCTAATATAGAGTCAGAACTTAGGTGTCTTTTTCATGCTTTTCTAGGCATTAAGCCACCTTTGTTCTGCTATTGTTATTGTTAGGTTGTAATCTTTTTAGTACTACTTGTACTGCTTCTACTTTATATCAATATATATATATATTTTTGCAGATAAAAAAAAAAAAAGAAGTATTTTCGGTAACAATTGGTGAAGAATTTACCCAAGGACATAGATGTCAGCTGGTTCATTGACGCCAAGCCAATCATCAATATCAAGGTCATCAGGTGGAAGCTTTCCTCCAACATTCCACGTCCCAACGCATACCCTAGGAGGCAAATATACACCAGAATCCTTATTAAGATATGAATGGCTTTGGCAATAATGCCAAATAAACTGTGATTTTCACACTTTAAAACAATTGCAACTATTGTGCAGTCTTTATTACTGAATAAACATGAGAATGGTATCTCACCTCAGCTCCTTTTTGTTTATATACTGAGATCTATAAGTTGATGACTTTTGCCTCCTTAACTTTGGAAGAAATTCTGTGATTCAATATAAATTTAGGCTAATACACAGACAATAAATTAAAGCAACATACTAAATCTTCACAGTCACTTCACAGAAGTGATGAAAAACTCAAGAGACTACTAAAATTATAGGTTAGAACTGGATGTTCATGGAGCTATTGATTTCTGCAGCATGCTAGTATTTTTTTGTGATAAGTTGCTTTCAGAAAAAAAAAAAAAAAAAGTCTCCACACCAGGGATAGTGTTATAAAGGTTTAAAATTTACATTACACAGCATTGAACAATTTGATTTTGCATTATTTTGCAACTGTGTGTATTTTTCTGCAGTACATACTTACAATTATACCTACTTTCAGTGACCTAACTCTATATCTATATTCAAATGCAAAAAATCAAACAATTTACATGTGGCCATCTACTACAGGACGAATTATCCAAAGTGACAAAAAAGCATCAACAAATCCTAGCTTTAAAACTATAGAGATGTATCATTCTTAGTTCTTACACCACTCAAAAGCCTTACTATGCCAGTCTTGAATGTGTGTTAGTGAAAATGAAAAAAACTTTGCAATTCACAGATGGTATATAAGATCATCCCATACACAAAAAGACACCTGTTGATTCAGATGAAGCTTCATCTTCATTACATCTATTGTCTGCAAACTGCGACTGTCTCCCCCGCTCTACATATCACACCAAACACAAAGTGAGACTTCAGCAGCAAAAAAAGACAAAATATAATCAAATAAAGCCTAAAACACACAGAAACAACCACAATTCAGAGTCTTTTTAGATCACTTCACAGTTAACTCACCCACCTTATTGACCCCAATGCTCAACTTTCGCAATTCTAATCAAATCAACAAAATACAAGTAACCCACTTCCCCAAAATTCAGAAACAAAAGCACACAAATTCAAAATGACAACAAAATCACTATTGAATAAACTCACCTTCATTGTCTAAACCACTTTCAGAATCATCATCATCATCATCATCAGGGTCAGCACTGTAATCAGTCTCATAGCTCCCCATGTTAAACCACTTGCGCATGACCACTCTTGCCCAGAAGAGCTGTAAGCAGGACCAACCGAAACAACATATTTCAGCCCAACTTCTCTGCAATTTGCCTCAATTTCCCAAAATCAACAAAACCCCCCACAACACCAACAACCACAACCACCACACACAAACATAAAAAACAAAGAAAGAAAGAAAAACCATCAGAGGGAGAGAGAAGGAAAAAAAAAGTACCTGTTGGTGGTGTGGTGACCTATGATGATGCTTCATCACTGTTCAAAATGGGTACCAGAAATAACTAAGAAGAGTGAGAAAAATGAAGATGGGGTGATAGAGAAGATTGTTGAGTTGCCAATACACAACAGTGAGGGAACAAAAGAATTTGCAGATGGAGGTGAAAAACAAAGTTGCTTCTTATTTTGCTGAAAGATTCTGGAGCAATGACTGTAATTTAGTTGAGTTAGTAGTAATCAGAGAATTTTAAGGGGACGGCTGAGAAAAGGTTTACATTTTTACAACTTCAATTAAATAAACAAATAAAGAACAAAACAATTGGGTTTAACACAGAATTTTTTATAGCAAAAGCATGGCTATCAACAACATTTGACATGTTTTCATATGACGGTCATTAGTGGTGGTCCATCGATAATCCGAGGTCACGATGGACGGTTAGATTGCTCAAAATTCATCATTCAATATTACGCTTTTATAGAATTTTTTTGTTTATCTTTTTTAATATTGACGTGTGAATTTTTCAGTCTATTTGGAATGATAGTACTTGCTTTTGTGCATGCCTTTTTTATTTCTGTACATGGTGATAATTTATTTTTGGACTAATTAGTGTATTGGTCCTTATAATTGTAACAATTTTCTTTTGTAGTCCTTATAGTTTAAAATATCTCATTTTAGTTAGTATAGTTACAATTTTTAATCCTTTTGATTCTTACATTCAAACCCATAAAACTACTAAAAAAACTAAAACGATATAACTCTTTTATGCTTTTTCACTACCAATTTCGTAGTAATTTTAAAGAATCTGATGATGCAATGTAAAAATTTCAATTATAAAGACTAAAATAAAATGTTTTAAATTATAACGGCTAAAAGAGAAATATATTAACTACAGACCAAAAGTAATTTTTTTAATAAGACCAAAAGTAATTAAACTTTTATTTTTTCTTCTTTTGTAGCATGTCTAGCAATGGATGAACATGAATAAAGTCTATCTAGGAAAAGATGTTTGGATACATGGTACAGAAATTCAGTCATAATATATATAAAGGAAATTTAATTAAAATACTGATAATGAAGTTTAATTGAAGTTGAAATTGACCGGATAGAGTATTCAGGGAATTGAGTCATACTAGTATATTGTAGTAATAAATGCTATGTGGTTAGTATCATTGTATGTGGATACACAAGCAATCATAAATTTTAATTTTAACTAGACCACCATCCTGTAAAAAATAAATTCCTTCACATTTTATAAAATTTAAAGTAAACTTGCTCTCATAAGTCATAATTACCATCCAGTAATATTTTTTTATTCAACTTGAAGAGTTGTCACAGGAAATACCTCTTGTTCACGGCGTCTAATGAAGACCTTGCCATCACAAGTTTCACTTTTATTTGTTTGTTTTACTTTTTTGTCTTTGTGATAAGATAAAGTGTGGGGGTGTGTATAGAAGAGTAGGTAACTAAATCATTTGTTGAATTTTAGTAGTATTGTTTTAGACTCTTCTTATTTATTTAGTCTCTAATTTTTGTTGGCATTCACTTTGATCAGTTTTAAAGTTACTCTATGTCGTCGCACATATGCATCAAAACCCACCTAACATTAACAAAGAGGGGATTATTCCAATACGAGAAGCAAACAAATAATGGGGATTTCGACGGTGTTGAACTCCAACTTTTTAATATAACTCCAATAAGAAAACAAAGCAATTAGAATACTAACAAGAATGAAAGAGTGATCATGACCATGTATGCAAGTAGCACCTAAGCTCACTTCTATTGGTTCCTATTCTAAAGGATACAAATAATATAACTACCAACTTTTGAAATAACAACTATGGTATAAAATGGTATGTCTAAGTCAATCCAATAAACACGGCTATAAGGTAAGCTAAATCAGCTTAAACAAAAGGCCAATTAGTAACATATAGTTTATAGGTTGAAAGGACAAGAAAGAAGGAATCAACAATGCATCGTTTTTTAAGAATATTCTAATTGGTTAAACAAAAGTATGCGAAGGAGATGATGCAAACTGAGGAAGCATTAGAGGATAAAATAATTCCATAGATAAAAAAAAAATAGATTTAGTTAATAACATGACACGCCAACTCATGGACCACACAGCTTGCAGAGCAGAATTGCAACGCGGAATTGAGCAAAAGGTTGGGCGAAGTTTGGAGTTGAGTCATAGTTGATAATCACATCATATTATCCAAAAAAGGGGTCACTTTTTTTTTTTATTGTGTGGATACACGAATGAACACAATCAAACCTGCTGGACATTGCACATTACTTTTGTTTTCTCCTATTATCGTTTCTCCTTTTGGAATGAGTGTGGATATATGGTCATTTTCACTCAATGCCTGATTACAAAATTATTATATTTTGAAAAATGGCAGCAACACACTTGTTATTGTTAATACTTTTTTTAAAGTGCATTCTATTATTGATTAAAATTTATCAAAAATTATAAAAATAAGAGAGAGTCAATAAATAAGATAAAAAAAACTTACAAAATTATAATTTCAATAATAAAAAAATGTTAGCTACACACTTTTTAACATAAATGTTCTAATACATTCTATTATTGAAAAGTACAAAAAAAATAAATAGGAAAGAGAGAGGGTCAATATAGATGTGAAATGTGCAAAATTATAATTTTTAATAAATTTTAAACAATAATAAAAAAAATACATCCAAAAGAATATATCAAAAAGTGTGTTGTTAGTTCTTAATTAGGATTTCTCTTAATTTTTTTCTAGTGTTAATATCACATAATACCATGTATGTAAAACTGTGTATCTTGGCTCAAGTGGTGACTTGTGAATTGTGCATATGAAGATATGATTGCATCTAAATTCTTTAAAAAAAAATCAATAAAAACACCTATTATTGTCTATAATTAATTACATATACATTTGCAATTTGTGTACATATATAAATTGCAACTTACTTTATTTGGAATATTCATGAAACCAAACAACATATAATTACACTTTAGTTGGTGCAGACATTTGATTCTTGTCTTTCTCTGTAACATGATAAATTTGGACACGTACTTAATAAAAAAATCATACTTAATTCCTTTCTCTTGCACTTAAGAGCTAAAGCAACAACCTCTTTATATTAGGGATCTTAATTTTTACATAGGAAAAAGGTGATTTTCTAACTAAAAATGTTTTTAAAAATTATGATAATTATATAATGAAGTTTGATGAAAAATTTTAAAAGAAAATTTTAATTGTTAACCTCATTAAAACAAATAATTTTTGTAATATCTTTTAAAAGAACTATACCATGATTATATTTTATAAAAATAATATCAAACGCGATTCTATAATATAATTTTAATCACATTTAAACTGAACCTAAGGAAATCAATAATATTTATATTTAAATAGTTGGTTTGGGCATCATACCAAACAATTTTCTGGAACAACATTTTTGCATAACTTAGTTCTGGGGCATCAATTTTTAAAAAAATTGAAGTTTGAACCTAAAATGTTGCTATGACTGAATGCTGCTACGCCAAGTGTCACACTCTGTTATCACATCGCTAATATTCGGAGATTAGTATAAGAGTCTTGACAATTGTAAACCTTGTACGAGCTATAAGAGCTGTGATCTCTTTTGTGTCTTTAACTTACATGAGCTGGGATTTAATAGTTCTTCCTTCCTGATAATTTTATCTGGGTTTATATCATAACTTTCTTTTAATGCTACTCTTTTCTACATATAAAATATAAAAAAGGTTCGTGTGCATGCAATCATGCATACATAAAGAAGTATAATTAAAATACTAAAGAGTCATTGGTTTGAATATATATATATATATATATTGTAACATTAATATTGTCTTTTTTTTTTAACAAATTAAAGTCTTCCTCCCCTTTATATTTATTATCGTTCCTTATACAAGCGTTGTATAATTTATTTTGAATCAACTATTTATATGATTAATTTCTTTAAGCAAGTTGTAAATAGTTTTTTATATTTTAGTTTTTTGCTCAAATATATTATGATTATCATCATTTCAAATAAACAATGTAACTGATGAGTCCAATTTTTATATGAACTCGCACATAGCATAATAATGATATTTGCATTTAAAATATTATATATATATATATATATATATATGCTCATAATAAGATAAGGAGGAAAAGTTTGATGATATTTATATCTGTCTTTAGTGTCCTATTCATTCATTCTCCATATCTAAATTTTTTGACAAACATAATTGCCGACAAAGCAGAATTGATTCAAACAATGCATGATTAACCGCAAAAGAAGGTGGCACCCTAAATTAGACCACCATCATATATAGATGCATGCATATGATTATGTGAATATGTTTGTTCTACACAATCATTGTCACAGAAGCCATGTTTAACAAAGCTGAACAAATTTAGTTTCATGTAGAAATGATACTATTGTGTTTGTCTCGTACCTCATTATAAACCATGAAATGAAGCTCTATATTATTTGGTATAGATAATTAGAAGATGTAAGAAAAAATAACGAAAATACTGTCGGCAGATATATATGTGAGGAATGAAAGTAAACACACAAAAACAGAGCTACTGAGATTTATATATTTTGTTAATAATAGTATATTAAGTAAATTGAAAACACTATATACGGTATAATATGTATTATTTGAGTTTTGATTCAGAACATTTTTTTAATAAATAAAATAATAGACACTAATCATTCATGAAAAATAAAGACTAATACTTGAAAAAAGTAAACTATTGAATTAAAATTTAAAAGGGTGATCATAGAAAGTGGTGCAGTTTATTTTCAATTAATATATAGCTTTGCTGTCTTAAATTAATAATGAACAAGATATTTGAAGGAGTCCAGCTCCCCAGAGTTTTTATGTAAGGAAAAAAAACAGCAAGAAAGAAACGTTAAGAACATTATACGGAGGAAAACACATGATTTATATTTAATATAAACAACATTCGATTGATATTTAAGAATTAATTTATTAGTGTGATTATTTTGTATAAATTTACAATTAAAATACTTTAGCTATATTTTATTATGATTTATCAATCTACTCAATGAGCTATAATTAACAAAAGATGACTGATCAAATATCACTATTATGTTATCATATAAGCTCAACTTTAATTATATGAATAATAGCACATCATGCGCACTTTATAATACTGAAAATGATTTAATTAAAAAATTATTTTATCTCTGCATATTGCTTCTGTATATGCTCTTTCTATTAATTCGTTGATTCCAATTCCTATATCCAACATAAAATAAAAAACATTATGCAGTTTCATAGTTTCATATATAGCTTACCTTAAGGGAAATTAATTATATAAATCACATGCAACATGGGGCCCCTTAATGGAGGGTTTTTAGCTAGCCAACAACTCACAAGCATGCATGATATGATCACATACGATGATTAACAGAATGGTTCTTATTGGAATGTAATGAATACGCAACAATGCTGAGTCATGAGTGTTTCCTTTATTTCTTTGTCGCAACAGCACATGCATGTGATGTGGAAGAGGAAGTTATACATGTTGCCTTCCTTTGTCACATCCATAGAATTTTCCAACTTTCCCCCACTTATTTGAATACACTTCTTTTTTTGTATTTCATGTTAATTAAGCAAGCATCTTCTTCTTTTTCAACTTTTCCCTTTTTATGATAAAATGGAGAGATTTTGGAAAAGAATCAATTGATTATATTTTCCCCAAGAGTTGTTTGAAAAAGTGTATACCAGAGAAAATGAATGTACATGTGGGGTGTGTGGGTGAGATTTTGTGCAAGGTGGGATGAGGGGGCTGTTAACATAGTAATATATTATAACTAATTTTGTTTCATATAAAAGACATCCTTCTTAGGATATGGACCAAAAGTTGATAAAGATCTAACATTTAGATTTACACATATACGAGGGGCAATTCAAGATATGGTCATGGTCCTCGTTTGGTGTGAAGGAGAAAATGCATTTATTATGGCTGTAGCTTAATTATAAATATAAAATTCTAAGTATCTATATAACATAAATTATGTAAAGACTAATATTTAATATTTAATAATGTACCAAACAAAGACTATTAAAAGAAAAGTTGACTTCTCAGCCGCTCCACCGATGTCAGTACCTTAATATTTTATTTTTCTTAACTATCCAATTTATATAAGACAAGAGACCCTCAATAATTTAAAATTCGGTAAAAAATAAATAAAATCTGACAAAACTTATTTTTATCAAAATAAAACTTAAATATTATTCAAATAATTTAATCTTAATTTCAACACATTAATCACTTGTGTCTAATCATTTGGTTATCTTAAATTAATTTGGTTATAGAATTAAATAGAAGTTATTATCTTAAATTAATTTGGTTATAGAATTAAATATAATTTATTTATTGAAAATTTTTATTACTATATTTTTTATAACTTTCAATATATATAATTTTTAGTAAAATAAACTGTTAGATTCCTTAACCAATATTCTCTCTGCCAAAAGAAAAACCAATGCCATCTAATTGGTGACATTTTATATTCTCTAATTAGTGTTTTTTTCACAATAGTGATAAAAAATTGAAATATAAAACCTCGTATATGTAATAAATTTTCTTGAAGTTTTTACTGGTAGTCAAGTTAAAAAAAATACTAAATTTACTAATCATAAAATTCATTTGCCTAATATATAAATTATAGTATATTTTAAGCGCGAGTTATTACGAGCTACAATGAGTAAATTCATTTGCCTAGTAAGTAACCCGTTAGTTCCTCATTTATTTAGTTTATATTACCTTAAATATAAATTTAGAAGCACCTTTATTTTGAAGCAAATATTTTTTCTGAATTATTATAAATTTTAACGTTTGCTTTTATGGATGGATATATATCTTAATAATTCTAAAGTTAAAAAAACACATAAATATTTCAGATAAGAAAACTATTCTTGTAATCTATCAAACTGCACTTCCATGTTTAACAGCTTATATACATTTTTTTCCGGTGAATACTAACTCGATCGTTAAATAAACATATTCTTTTGCCTAATATAACCTATCCTTCCTTGTTTAACTGCTACGAATAAAAGTGTGGAAATAATTTACCTTACAAAAAAGAGAAAAGAGAACAAACCGTGAAGAATTTTATCACCTGCGACTAATGCCGCTAACTATATTGTAGAGTTATAAAGGAAACTTCGTTCACTATACTTATTAGTTACGCAATATAATACCTAAATATTGTTCAGAAATTATGTTAGGATCAATTATGATATTCACCATTTTCTCTTTTTTCTTTAATTTTTTATTTTAGGATATGTTTAGTTTAAGAAAAAAAAATAACAAACAAGATATTTTTTTTAAAATATTTAATAAAAAAGAAAATGAAAATAAATTAAAAAATTAAAAAATTAAAACTTAATTAAAAATAATTAATTTTATTGCTGCACAATGCTTAAGGATGCATGATCTATTCTACGCTATTATTCTACTCCTCTCAAAAAGTAAAAATTCAAAAAACTATGTCTAGTTACATTACATTTTCTCCATTCTCACCAAAGTTAAGTTATTGTCATTTTCAAAATGCATCCTATTATTGTATTACAAACCAGTTGGCTACTTTGCCAATAGTCAGTTCTCTGGCTCATGAATAAACTGATTTTAACAAGCATTCAAATCACTATTTAAAAAAAAAACATCGGTGGTCGATGATGATAAAGAAAAAGGAGGGAATATGAAGAAACATACCTCTCTAGCTTGAGATGATATTAAAAGAAGAGAGTAGAAAGGTGTATATATCTAATTTCTTCTACTGTGTTGCGAATCCTTCAAACTATATGATACACCTAGTTACAAGTTATGTGTGGAAGGTTTCTTCTTTGCTGATATGGTTCAAGCATGCATCTTGTGAAGAGCCTGAACCTTGAATTGATAGTTCCTCCATTGTTCTGTTGAATGGTATTATATATAGTTAACAACACAGTGGGAGGAGGAGGCATCTTTCTTTATCTACACTTATCTGCCTCAACGTGTCGGGGCACATGGCTTTGGTGTGCTGTGTGTCAAAAGTGGTTTTGATTGTAAAATTACGAACAAGTATGTATATAAAACAGAGAAATTCTTGAATAGGAACAAACTCAACACATATTCTATCCTTACTACAATTAATAGAAAATGTACAAGTAGTGAAAAAAATCTCATTTATTAGATTTAATTTAATTCCTTCTAATATGATGATATGAATATATAATATAACATAGTTACCTAATGAAATTCGTTAAATAAAAATTAAGAAACATATGTTAACTAATAATCCTATTATAAATCTAAATGTGTTAAAAGTGTTATGGAAATAATATAAATAAAAGACAAAAATATAAAGATAGTGCAGAGATATCAAGATGTCAGATATAGAAAATAAAACAGAAAATGTTTTTTTAGAGAAATTTTAGGGGAGAGGGAATGAGTTCAGGGCAAGAAAAACCTTCATATTCAAAGAATATTTACATAAATTCTTATATTTATCTCATATCAAGGAAATACATGAAGATTCAAACATGTGACCTATTAGATGAAACACTCTCTCTTGGTTAACTTGATCAACACCTTGGGTTGTTTTATTTTGCTCATATAAACAAAAGATAACGAACAAAATTGAAATTTTTTATTGTATAAATATTTACCAATGGGATTTTGTCTTTAGCTTCCTTGGAAACCTTTTGAGTAATTCCTCCAATGATAACCACCTTTCTTCTTTCCATGGAGTGGATTTTCCTTGAGATGATGGGGATCTCATTTTCTATAGACTTCTATCGTTCAGACTATTCATCAACTATATTCCTCAACCTTGATGGTTATGGATGATGAAGTTCTCTTTGGCTTCTAAATGCTTAGAGCCAAAGATTTTCCTTTCCTAGAGCCTTCATATTAAAGTTCTATCTCATGAACTTTCAAGATACTAATCAACTCCTCCAAAGATTGCTAGGTCATTGGACACTCTCAAGATTGTAACAAGTGATCTTCACTGTTTAGGCAAATTACTTCTTGAGATTTTATAAATATGATCATAATTATAATGAGTTTTACCTAGAAATCTGAGTTTATTTAATATGGTCTAAAATCTACGGAACATAATTTGTATGTTTTTGTTTTCTTCCATATTAAATAACTCATATGGATGCACAATCAAACTCAACTTATTTCGTTTTACCTTTGTGCAACCTTCATATGTGAGACCTAAAGTGTCCTACATTTACTTAGCACTTTTAAAGATGTGCACTTTAGTATATTCTTCTTCAAATTAAACATAAATTATGAACTTACGAGCTTTAGATTTTAAGTGATACCTTTGCTTTGTCCTCCTTGTTCCATCTATTATGAGATATTTCATAGAGATTCTCATCAAGAGGTATGTATATAGCTACCGATTTCAATTACATCCCACATGTCTGAAATGGATAGAAATTAAATCACCTCCCACCAAAGCTTTTCTAGATCTCCTTTCCTATCCCTCCAATCACCTTATGCCACAGCAATTAAAAAAAATACATTTCAAATTATTTGGGTTTTAAGTTGTTATTGAAATATCACTCCTCCAATTTATTTGAATATAAAGTTAAAAGTATTTTTTAAAATTTCTTTACCAAAAAAAGTTATATATTTCTAATTAAAAAATTCTCAAAATATTCAAATAGACCCTATTGCCTTTTGTGTTCATGCTTGCACCACCGGCGACGTGTCCATGTCGGAAGCCCTCTGTCGTTGCACACTCGACACCACCTTCACCGTTAAAGGTCCATTCCATGGTCGTTTTCTTTTCCTCCAATATTGATCTCTCTTCTCTGATTGCAGCACCCCGATCCTATTTCCTCTCCAATCTTTCTCATGTTCTCGATCTTTTCTAATCTTGCATTCCTTCTCCAATCTCGTGAGAGTGAGATACATGGACTCCTTATGTCTGTCCTTTCAAACGTTACACCATATCCACTGGCGTAGCAGTGCAGATCTCCGTTGGTGGAAGAGGAGGAATGGAAAAGGAAGAGTCGATGGTTGGGTTACAAAGGCGCTTAACGACCTTTTTTTAGGTTAATGACATTAACATGTGAAAATTTAAAATACATTCTTTTTAATTTACGTCATATAACATTTCGAAATGTGATTTTAATCCGTCTGAAATAATAAGAAATATATTAGAAGGGGTTGAATATATGATTAATTTATTTGTTGAAATAAATATTTATTTTAATAAAAGAAATAACTTTTTTTAAAACTGTTTTTACTTTAAAAAAGTATTTTTTTT
The DNA here is from genome assembly GCA_013407115.1 of Glycine latifolia. Lineage (NCBI taxonomy): Eukaryota > Viridiplantae > Streptophyta > Magnoliopsida > Fabales > Fabaceae > Glycine > Glycine latifolia. Next base: position 25,180,668 of record CM023956.1, read on the forward strand.
TGCTTATTTAAAAAAATAAAATTTATCTCTTTTAAAAAAATATTTATATAAAATATTTATTTTAAAATTATTTTTTAAATTTTAAATAAACTCATCTTATATTATATTATATTATAATAAATTAAGTTGTTTATTCTTTATTGTGAAAATTTTATTGTTTTTAATCTTTTTTTTTTAGTGATATAAAAATTTAGTAAAACTGTCAAATATACTTTTAATTTTAGTACATACTAAAAATTTCTCTCACTTAACAACGAGATAGTGGTGGTGGTGGCATTGCCACTCAAAATGCAGCGAGTCCGAAATTACTTATGAACTGAACTGAAGGAAGTGAGAGAAAGAAGCAAAAGGTGAAGATAAAGAGGATAAACCAAAGTGGCACGAAACTGAGAACTGAACAAAACTTCAAATTGTGTCTCACCATTCGAAGATGTCACTGATTCTTTGTCCTTGTAAGTCCCTTTGTTTTCCCAAGTGTTCTTTACCTCTTAATCATATCAGCAACACTTTGAGGAACAAACCACATGCGAACCCCGTGAAACTCCCATCTCCATCACCCCAAAATTTTTGCCCCTTTACAAATAAATTTGCAATTTTGGGAGCTACCCATGTTCCATTTTGCTCCTGGAATGAGGAATTTGTAGTTGATGATAGGATCCAAGAGCTTGAAACGCTTGAGTTGCTGGATAAGCCTTCACTGGTTCCCATTAAAAACGAGTCCTTTTCTGAAATTGATGTACACTCAGAGAATGATTCTACTGAAGAGGATGTTTTGGCACCCTTTTCGAAGTTTTTCAAAGGAAGTAGTGATTCTGTGGTGGAGGAGGAAGAAGTTGGTGGGGTGTTGGAAGGTTCTCAAGAAAGGGGTGATGAGGGTGATGAGAGTGAAGAAGCTGAGAAGGTTTGTGCTGAGTACTATGAGCCCAAACCTGGGGATTTTGTGGTTGGTATTGTTGTTTCAGGTAATGAGAACAAGCTCAATGTGAATGTGGGGTCAGAGTTACCAGGGACAATGCTGACAAAGGAGGTGCTTCCCTTGTATAGTAAAGAAATGGATCACTTGTTGTGTGATGTGAACAATGCTGAAGAGAATTCTACTGTTCAGGGGAAGATGGGGATTCTGAAGAATGTTGATGCAATAAATGGGGTGCCAGTGCCTGGGGGAACTGTTGTAGAGATTGGAACCATTTTGTTTGCTGAGGTTCTCGGTAGGACACTTGCTGGTAGGCCGCTGCTTTCTACTAGGAGGCTCTTTCGCCGGATTGCCTGGCATCGGCTGAGGCAGGTTTTTGTCTTCCTTTCATTATTCGTTTTACCTTGGTTATGTTTAGTATATTAGAAATGGCAACTTTTATGTTTAAATTTGTGAATGGGATGCAAATGCTAGGTTATTGTGACTACTTAGTTGGAAACTTACGAAGCATAGATACAACACAAGACATGAGTGTGACATGACACCAACAAAAGAAACTGCAAATTCTAAAAATTATAGGACACAACATGGTTAGGATACAACACAAAAAGATGATATTAAGCTAACATAAAAACACAAATCTTACATTACAATAAAAACATCAAGTTTCAATAGTCGACATTTTTAATTGTGAACACAATAAAATACTATCATTTATCTAGTTATAGTGTCTCATCCATGTTAGCACACAAATTCAGAAATAAAGTAAAGAAATTGAAGGATTTAGGCTAGGTGTAGCTAGCATTGGTATGGTAACAGTTTTGATGTGTTCATGATTCCTAGGTTTGAAAGTATTATCATATATTGATAAGGTAAGCGAATGTTACATCACTAATAACTATAGTTATACTCAGGAAATATATGTGATAACAAACTTGAAAACAATGATCTTAAGTCAGATTATCGCTTTAGTCAATTTTAAAACCTACAAAATCAATTAATCTCTTCTCTTGCTGATGAGATTTAAATCTTATGCTTTTAATGTTTTGGGCAGATAAAACAGCTTGGTGAACCTATAGAAGTTAGAATCACTGAGTGGAACACTAAGGGACTGCTGACAAGGATTGAGGTCTGTGCCATTGACCTGAATAATCACGTTCATGTATCATTTGAGTAAATAATTATCACTTCTTGAATTTGGATATGCAGGGTTTGCGAGCTTTCCTACCCAAAGCCGAGCTTATGAAAAGAGTAAATAGCTTTACTGAGTTGAAAGAAAATGTGAGTTCCAGCCCTGTAATTTTCCTCCAACAGAAAAATTATATACAATAAAATCTTATTTTGGGACAGCTAATTTACTTATATGCTTCCATGGGATTCTGGTTCTCTAATTGTGTTATATACTATTGAGTGGATCAGCATATAACAATATTTATAGCTCAACTGATGTGGATGGCATTACTAGGCTCAATTAAAATCTTCTGTAGCTTCGGTTTCCTTGAGTGTGATTGGCAGAAGCCTCTATGAGCTATCCTGTTAATTCATTGTTGGTTTTTAACTGAAGCAATTATCTTTTCAAGCTTTAGGCATATCTGCGCCTTAAGAAAATGGCCAGATATTTTAATAACTAATTAAATAGTAGGAATATTCAACAATTCAGAAAATTTAGTTCTGACATGTATTCAAAATATATTCCCTAATTACTTCAGTAAGATCACAATGTTTTTCCATAAACTTAATTTATTTTATTTTGTATTTTCTTAAATGTACACCAGTCTATTAAATTTTTATATATCATGATAATTAAGGAGTTCAAGTGGTGATCTCAAGTTGTCTTACATAGTACTATATAAACATCCTTTAGGTAAATGAGTTTAGTTTATTTTTCAATTCTTATTGCTCGGTATGTTACCTGAAAAGTTTTCACTACTTAAAATGCATTTTTCTTCCTTATTTTCCAGTTTCTTTTTACCTGGAAAACTACATCAGTTTGACGTTTGAACACATTCGATGTTTCTCTCACCATTTGTTGTTTGTCTTTAGTTTTTTCTTCCATACTTCTTAGTCCTTACAACTATTTGATAATAATGATGTAGATTGGACGCCATATGCATGTACAAGTTATTCTAGTAGATGAAGCTGAAAACAATTTGATACTTAGTGAGAGGGAAGCTTGGGTCAGTACTCAAATCTGTCTATTTCCTTGGTTGTTGCCTCATTTGAATAGTCATTGTTGGAGTTTACCTTTTGTTTTCTCCTTTTTGTCTTTTGAAATCCCTGCTTTGCAATTGATACGTTTGCAGGAAAAGCTAAATCTTCGAGAAGGAACACTTCTTGAAGGGACCGTAAGAAAGATCCTTCCTTATGGAGCCCAAATTAGGATAGGAGAAACAAATAGAAGGTGAGTGATATCTTGGATATAGATAGTTAGCTCTTCATGCATCTATTTGACTGTTTGGTAAGTCATAATGTTATTCAACAGATTCATGTAGGCACAATTCTTATTTCCAAGGGAACAATTCCATCTTAGAGTATCGCTTAGATGCTTGCATGCTTCCAATATCCCTGCTTTAATGTTGCCACTTGTGAAGAAAAGAAATGTTAATGCAAGTTGATCCTACTTATGGCTTAGAGAAAAGATAGAAACCAAACTAGATAATTCATGTACAATAACATGAGTGCTTTTTGTAGGTAAAACATACTTGTGAATCCCTTCAAAATAGAATCATATAGACCTGCATCAACTCTAATGAGATTAAATTGTCCAATTATTGCTATTAAACCATTTGGTGGATTGCCACTCTGTTTCCTGTTCACTTTTATATTTTCCTCATTTCCTGCAGTAACAGTACTCAACACTGTTGAATTGAGTGGAGTACTGTCATTAAAGTATTAAATTGAGTGTTAAGTGTTTTTCATTTTTCTTTGCCAACATATTCTGTCATTCCCTTGCGGTGGTATTATGAAACTTGCTTATTGAACTCTAGATGTCATTTACTGCCTTAGTAAATAAGTCACCATGTCAATTTTCTGATTACAAAGAAGAAATATACTTTAAATTCTTATGACCAGAAAGAAAAGGGAAAAAAAGGACTAAACAAGGTTCGACAACTGAGAAAGTATAATCTTTAAATGTGGATAAGAATATATTGCCTTGGTTCCAACCAGCATCACCACCCTTCTGCAAAGACTACTTAAATTAACGAAATTTAAATTGTCAATGCATAAAAAGTTGAAATTCCAGTTAGTTAACAATTGGACTTTTGGGAAGCAAAGTATTGGTAAGTGCTTAATTGGTAAGCAGTTTGGTGGTTATGGTATATCTACCATGGAAGATGTGGTTTTCATATTCCCTTGATTGTTTGCTTTGATTTGTCATTTTTTCTAGACCAATTCTTGCACTTTCTTGTTTTTAAATTTTAACCCGGAAGCAGACATGACTTAACTTCATTTATAGATATCGGTGCATTTTACATTGAAATTTTTATTATCCTTGTGAGTACATGAATTTAACAAATATAAAGTGCATCAATCCTTGTTAGATCACAAATTTTCAGTCATATGCACATACCTATCCATTTTCATTTTGTGGAAAGAGTTGCATCATCCAAGATTCTAGCTTGGTTGTTTTTCTATTAAGAACTCTATTTTGTCAACCTATTCTCCTTGTTAACATCTTTAAGATTTGCATATCTTTGTATATGTATAACCTGACAATTGACATTTAATTTATCACGAGTGAGAATTGTTGAGATCACCAAACTGTATGTGCATGACCTGACATTTAAAATTAATCTGTTGGGTACCTTCAGTGGATTGCTACATGTTTCAAATATCACTCGAGCCCAAATTACTTCCATCAGTGACATACTTTCTGTTGATGAGAAGGTTAAAGTTCTGGTCGTGAAGTCAGTCTCTCATGATAAAATTTCTTTAAGGTAATGGATTGCTGACTTTTGACTGACTTCTGTAATTGTTGGGTGCACTTGTTTATTTTGTTTTTTTGCCCAAGGGATGGGGGGTTAACGCCACAACCAGAACAGGTGCACTCAGTTTGTTACTGTTTATTTGGAAATTAAGGAATCAGAAGAAACCTTCCAAGCTAACGAAAATCTTAATTCCTACCCTTACTACTAATGACACACGAAGTCCTTACAAAATTAGGCATCATCAGGCCTCAGAAAAAGGTCATAATAAGGTAACTGAAAAAATAAAATTAGAAACGTATAAGTGTTCTATAAGGCTCTTTCTGATTTGTTCCACTGTTCTTTTCTGTTAAAGCTGTTGCTGTTTCCCAATTGAATTTAGTAATTAGCAAGTTTAGAAAAGAATTGCATTTAGGTCATTAGAGAAGGTCTACTATATGCTAATTGTGTATTGTTTGACGCAAATTAACCAATCAAACAAAAAATTATAGAAGCAATATTATCTGTAAAAATAGAGTGAAAGTAACCATGGCTGGAGAATAAGATATCCTCCATTATGAAGTGTTATGCAAAATGAATTAGTTCATTTTGAAAATGTAGTTTTCCAAATTTTAGATGTGGTTGTGCTGTCACTCTTTGAGGATTTGGTCTTTAACCGAGTCCAATGACATCGTGTGATCTATGTAACCAACCTCACCAATTGGGATAAGGATTTGTTGTTGTTGGTATGTGTTGTTACTCATGAAAGAAAAGGACCAAAAGATGTGACCACAATTCCAATACTTCATGATAATTCATGAGTTTGAGTGTGAGAAGCTAGCCTAATTACCTAATGAATAATTTTACGACCAAGAGAAAGGGATTGAATTATTTAGTCCTTTCATTCATTCCTTTTACAGTGGTTTCTTGCAAATTGAGATAAATTAACTTTGCTTTGAGTTGAGCGTACTTGAACACACTGTGCTCACATTCCTTGTTCCTTTCTAGTTGACATGTTTTGTTCAAACCTTTCTTTCTCTCAAAAGTTGTGTTTAAGAAGATTAAGTGGTATATATTGCTGCTAATGTCTAATTGTCTTCATGGCATGCAGCATCGCAGACCTTGAAAGTGAACCTGGTCTATTTCTGTCTAATAAAGAGGTACTTATTTTAGAGTTTAATTTATATGAACCGGTAGTGCAAATTTTTTTATGCTGTCAACTAATATGAAATTATGTTAGTATGACTTCTAAAAGTCAATAAACTTATCACATATAACAGTTTGTGATTAGATGACAGGATAAAAAGTCTTCAAACTATCAGTGCATATATAATTTACTCCTTTTCATTTTATATATATTTAAGTTCTTTGGTATGAGTAAGATTGATCTTGAGATATGCTTGTTTCCTTTTCTTCCAAAAGAGAGTATATCTGGAGGCTGATATGATGGCAAAGAAATACAGGGAAAAGCTACCTCCTGCTTTTATCTCTCAACGACCAGAAGGCCTCCAAAACAATGTCCTCCCTTTTGAAAATGAAGCACTTTATGCTAACTGGAAGTGGTTCAAGTTTGAGAGATGATGATGAAACAATTAACCTTGAAAGCATAATAACATTATTCATGGGAAAGCTTGATTGATAGAACCTGACATTGCATAGCACAAAAAGTTCCAAAACGGGGGATTTCGTTCTTGGAAGAAAACATTACGAGTCTATCACATCCAAGCTTTTGATTCAGTCTTTATTCATTCATAATTTGATTGCATGCATTGTAGAGCACACAAGGTATGTGGTTTCAATAGTGTGATATGCTTTCAGATTTTTTTTTTTCCTTTCATTTTTTCCCTTAATATTTATTCAAAATGAATTTTTTCCATGGCTTCTTAGCTTGTCGATTAATAGGTAGATTCATGTAGCTTGTAAATTTTTATGCAAGTTATAATTACAGTTTTTTTCACTTCAATTTTAATGCTTTCCTTTTCATCTTGTCTCTATCTTTAACTTTTCATCTTGTCTCTATCTTTAACTTTTCATCTATTTTTACTTTTTCTTTTAAAGGGTTTTATGTCGCATGTATTGCTAGTTTGGAGATAACAATTGATGTTCCAAGATATTAAATCATTTGATGATCCTCAACAAAATTCAGCTATTTATCTCAATAATACAGGGATTTTTTTTTATAAACTTTTTGGGCTTGTTTTAGAAAGGAGCTTATACGTTTAATTGGAAAACGCCTTCTCAGTTAGCGTCATTATATTATATTTTATTTTTTAAATGAAATTTACAAAGTCTTTGGATAAAAATAAATACAAAAGTTGTAATTTTGAATAAGTTTGAAAATCAGTCAATGTTTATTATAATTAGGAGATTAAAAAGGAATTTTTTTTTACTTTTAATCTAGCATTGGGATTCCTAATAAATTGCCAAAAAAAGTTGTAATTTTTGACAGTTTAACTGTCACAGTTTGATACATTGTTTGGATTTTTTTATTGGTTAGGATTTGCTACGATTTTTTTTTCTTCATTTTGATGCACATATTTATTCTCTCTATGTATAAATTAGAATAGGTAGAATTTTTAGTTGTTATTCTTCAATGAGAAATGAGAGTATTTTTAATGAGTTTTATTCAAGGTTTTTAAAATGGATGATTGAATCGATAGAGTAAATTACACTTATATCTACTGTGTTTTGCTCAAATTTCATCTGATATCTCTCCCTTTTTGCACTCTACAAAAAATATCTTAATTGTTTAGCTCACATTACATTTAAACCCCATCCTTCCTAAACATTGTTTAATAATCTTATAGAAATTAGACACATGCTGGTCACATAACTTTTAATGAAAATTTATGTCTAAAATACCTTCATCTTCTTCTTTTCAACCTGAAAATATTTTAATTTTAATATTTTTGCTTCTTTTTTGTTTTTTTTTACGTAAATCCAACTTTGAACCCACTTTGTTGGTATGCAGTGATAACATATTTCCTTTCATCCTTTGTTCTACTAACATATATGAACTGAATTCTGATTCTCAACAAATATTTTCATCCATTATATTCATGTGATCCAAAACATCAACACTATTTTAATCAACAATAATAAACAAATGATTTCCAATTCATCCATTGTGTTTCCTGTGGTCTCAAATATCAACACTATTTTAATCAACAATAAAAAATAAATAATTTTTCAGTTCATCCATTGTGTTTCCTGTTGTCCCAAACATCAACACTATTTTAATCAACAATAATAAACAAATGATTTTCAGCTCATCCATTGTGTTTCTTGTTGTCTCAAACATCAACACTATTTTAATCAACAATAATAAATAAATGATTTCCACTTCATCCATTGTGTTTCCTGTTGTCCAAAATATCAACACTATTTTAATCAACAATAATAAACAAATGATTTTAAAAATCATAAGTGATCCCAAACTGGTCTCCCATTGAAACCCCATTCAGAAATAAACAACAATAAATAATCAAAATTAAATAAATAATCTTAAAAAGTAACTTATGTACAAGGTCCAGTGGTCACTTACAAGCATAACCTAGTGTGAACAGAAATTGTGGAACAGGAAGAAAAATAGAGTGTTTGTGAACGTCAAAGAGAAAGACAAATGAAGACGTTCATGAACGTCGTGAACTAGAAGAGGAACAATGGGGAATTCGCGAACTGGAACAAGAACGATGAAGAACTCGCGAATGGTGAAGAGAAATGGAACGTAAACGTTGTGAGAGAAAGAAAAACTCGCATCCTATGGAGGCTGAAGAAGAACTCGCCAACAAGAGGAAGATGAAAAATACTTACTAATGGTAAAAAGGAATGAAACGTGGATCATAAATTCTGAAACTAATTGGGAAGAGATAATTTAGGTTTTATAATTAAAATGTAAGGGCAGTTTTGTCTACTCATATTTCAATTGACGTTAGTTAACGACGTTAATAGAGGAGGGTAAACATAATGTGCAAAAAGGAAGGGATATCAGGTGAAATTTGAGGAAAACACAGGGGATACATGTGTAATTTATTCATAAAAATATTAGTTCAAGATTCAATGATTCAATTGCAGTTAAATTGTGGTTCAATCGGTTTTATAGTTTTTTAATATTAGATAATGTTTCAAGATAACATATATTAAAAAAATTAGGATCTAAAACAATTATAAATTAGTATAAATGACTAAATTATATATTTTCTAAGATAAAAATTAATAATAGTTGATATTTATGTGAAATATGTAAGAATATATTTTTATTTATCTTTAAAAAAATTTAGATTAGGTAAAAAAAACTAAAAAAGAAATTTTAAAATTTGGTTCAACCTTGATTCTTTGTGCCGGTTGAACACCGGTTTTGACTTGATGTATACTGATTTGATAAGTTTTCACCATTTCTAAAATGCATTGGTTTTTTAGAGTCTCAAGACCCTCGGTCACCAAATCAGTTTACAATTGAACCAAAAAGTCTGATCCGATTTTTAAAACTTTGGTTTTATTTGACAAAGTGTTTATAAGATTTTTTTTTTAAATTTCTTAACACTTTTAATCTATTGTTTTCATCTTTATTTTTAAATTGAATTTTAGTTTTTCTTTTAAAAAAAGCATCAATAATTAAAAATAACCTTGCATCACAAAATATATAAATTATTTATCATGAATCTAAAATATAATTTATATGATAAAAATATTTATTTATTATAAATTTTCATATTATAATATAACGTATAAGTTCGAAATATTTGTTTATTATAAGTTTTATTTATATAAAATGAAACATTTTTCCTTTCATTGCACAAATTAAATTCTAGTTTTAATAATTCAAAGATAAAGATAAAGATAAAAAAAATATTGACATCAATAAAATTCACTATCTTATATTAATATAATAAGAATTTATATTGAATAAACCACTTGAGCATATTAAAGAACACTATTCTATTAAAAAGTAACACTTTAAAGTTAAAAAAAATATAATAATCGGTTACGTAAAAAAATATAATAATCGGAGAGGTGAAATAGATCAGATCACTTCGTGTGAGATATAGTATTTAAACCAACCATGATATATCAAATAATAATAAGAGATTCGTTTATTATTATTATTATTATAATATATTTATCATATCAATTAATATAAGGTTTAATGAAATGGTTAAATCAATTTAGTAAATAAAATAAAATAAATAAATATAAAATCTGTATTAATTAATTAAATTATTGTAAAAATGAATATGAGATTTTTACATGATATTACCCAAATCAAACATTTTTTTACATAGATATATAATAGTATAGTAGATTAATTTTAAAAAATTATCACGTAATTTTAACAAACGGTTAATATTATTAAATTATACATATATATTATATAATTATATTCTACTGCAATGTTAAATGTATTATTTTAATCCAAATATTTTATTTTATTATTTCATCTTTACAGCTAGTAAACAGGTGAACAAGCTAGCTAGGTCTCTCTAATCTTACTGAACAAACGCGTATCTTTTCAAGACACCAAATAAGTCTTGTGCAGTCGTCTTTGCCTTTGGGTATATTTCTTTGCCCCCAAGCCATTGTCAAATTTAGTTAATTATCGACCATTTACTTGTCTAGGGATTTCCAAAACCGTAATATTCTTATTAAAAAAAGGAGTTTAATTTGGAAAGATTTAGGATTGCATTAGATATATACTTTCTTGATAATAAAAGATAATATTAAATGTAAACCTAGCTAACTCTCTTATATATAACAAACCCTGATCACTTTCTCCTACTTTCATTAATACTCTTCAAAGCCTTGTTTCCCAAGTCTCTTAACCTTAACACCCATTTTGCAGCCGTCATGGCTGCATTCTCCTGGGACGAGTTATTTGAGGTTTTTTCTTGTTTACCAGCGAAAGCCATTCATAGGTTCAAATGCACAAGCAAAACAGTGGCCAAGATTCTCGAAGAAACCTGTTTTGCATCAAAGCAAGCTCAGAACTCAAAGAAGAAGGATGATACATGTTTCTTCCTTCAACAAGACACGCCTCATTACAATGGAAAACTTGAAGTTGAGTTGCATCCATTACCCGGAAACCAATCGTCTTCCGGCGTGTCCGATGATGTTCTGAGATTCTTGTCAAACTCAACAAGAATCTTGTCTTCCACTAAAGGGTTGATTCTTTGTAATCGCGCAACGAGCCACACACCATTTGAACTCTTCATTTGTAACCCGTCAACAAAAACCTTGATGCCCATTGCTACCCCCACGGAAGTTCAAAAAAGATATGATTTTGCTGATCCCACAATGGTGTTGCTAGAATCTTCCTACGACGGTTGTGATGATGATTACATGGTATTTCACCTTGAACTTGATGGGGCAACAGATTGGTCCTCAAATTATGCCTGCAAGATTTTCAAGCCTAAGGAAGGTTCGTGGAAAACAATGGAAACATGTTTCTCTGTAGGCGGCAGGAACATGAAGTTTAACATGCCTGTCTGTTGTAACAATGCAATCCACTTCATTTCTGATAGTGGTCCTTATCTGACTAAAAGTAGCTCCTTTTTTAACCCCTATATCATGTCTTACAATCTAGAGAGTGGCACCTCAACAATGCTAAGGGTGCCAAAAGAAGCTAGAAGGGGCTCCCATGATTCAAGTTGTGACATGAGTATTTTCATTTGGGGAAAGGCTTACACAGCTCAGTGCTCCATATGTTTGGTGAGGCTAAGAAAATCTGTCTTCACTGTTTGGATCTTGACAGATTATGAACCAAGCAGGTGGTTGAGAATTCTCAAGGTAAGAACAAAAGGAATGGGATTGAGGGAGAAAAATCCTAAAATAACCGGATTCGCAATTATGAATGGCAATCTCCTAGTTTTTGCAACTGAAACAAGGGTCTATAGCTATGGTTTAACTGAGCAAAACTATATGAGGGTTGAGGAAATCTGCCAACACAGATTCGAATCCAATGTCTGCTTTACTTCGTACTTAGATACCCTTCGGTTCTGTGGGCGTGGTGCTGAAAGTGTGCCTTGTTAAGGCTGTTGTCCTAGTCAAAGAAAATGCTTAATTCAATGAAGTTGAGATTCATAAGTATCTCCCTGTCTTCATACAATATGTTTTCATTTCTATATGTAGTTGTCCATCAAACAAAAATGCTATGCAAAATTTCACATTCAAGTTTTTGTTTTCTGCATTGGTAGCTTCATGTAATAGAATTCATAGTATATATACAGCAATATAATTGAGCTTTGATTTCATTTTTCCAGACCTGTTTTGTTTCTGTATATATATTAATACTGTTATTTGCCAGGTAAATTTCTGGTTTGCCTGTCTCCTAATGAAACTCAAAATAATCTTCATTATACTTGTATGTTGATTTCATTTCTAGACTGAAGTATTAAGAAGAAAAGTGTTGTTTTACTAGAGCTGGCTTCCACCTTCAGAGTTTAGATGCATTGCATATGAGAGCTAAAATAATAGGTCATTAAGATTTGTGTTTAGTAATCTGACATTTTGCAAACTTGGTTAATAAATTTGTTACTTATTTACATGTGCTCTTTACTGATAAGTTTGCAGTACAATTTGTATGAGTATCACAGGACTGAGAACATTTGTAAAGCCCATCTTCTGAACATTAAAGTGGTATAGAATAAAGAAGTAACATTAAAGTGGTATTTTCTCATATTATTAAAACGAAGAAGTTTTGCTGAAAAATCGTCCCACCTCTTTTGCATACAAATCCCATTAAAAAATTTGCTAAATCACGTAACATATTGATATCGTTATTAAAGCAATTTGTATTGATGATTGTCTTATTGATATTAAAAACGCATCTCAATAGATTTATTATCAAGAATCTCTGTATAGTAAATGCACCAAGAAGCATGTCCATTGATTTTCATCTAAATTGCCTAGTTAACAAGGTAATCAAGCGGCCCTTAATTGCACCATTAATTAATACCCTTAATTTTCGTCATTAATTAGAAAGTAGTCAAATAGAACTAAAATAGAAAAAATATATCTTTTATCTTCTCTTATTATTAAAGCGAAAAAATTCTACAAATTTTTTTTTTCGCCTTTTCTGCATGCAAATTCTGTTAGAAAATTCATGTAAATCACATGACATATTGATATCATTATTAAAACAATTTGTATTGATTTATATTACTTAGAATCTCTATAGTAAATGAACTAAAATGCACCCTCATTGTTTTTCATCTAAAATGTGTAGTTAACATGGTAATCAAGCAGCCCTTAATTGCATCATTAACTAATACCCTTAATTTTCATCCTTAATTAGAAATTAGCCATTTGCCAATAAAAACCTAACAAAATAACATTTGTTGATCTAACATTTAACTTTCTTTTAATAAAACTTGATTTAGTTTATTTTTTTGTAACTGTATTATTGATAAGATGTATCTAATGACTTTGTTAATAAGTAATTTTTGTCAAAAGTGACATTTGTCCATTTGGCAAAACTTTCTTCAAAGAAAACACCATAAATGTTTTATAGTTATGCAAATAAAAGTCAGAAATTGAAGAGAGGGAGGAAAGAAAGCATGTAAAAAGGAATGGAGAACCTAAATTTGAAATAGAAAATAGAAAATAGAAGTTATTAAAGAGAGTTTCCAAATTTATCTTAATTTTTAAATATTTTTTTTGTTAAATATTACATTTTCAAATTCAAAATTTTCAAGTTATAATAAAAATTGATACGGACATTAAAAAATTGATACAGATGCTTCATACTTTGTCCGTGCATTCCAAATTTATCTTTTTTTAATTTGAAATATTTTAAAAAATAATTTCCTTTTTAATTATGTTTCCAAAAATAAATGTTGCAATGAATTATTTTCATTTAAATTTAAAATACGTCCAAAAATATTTTTCCAATTTTTTATTAATTGTTAACAGCAATAATTGTCATATCAAATATTTGATTTAAATTCTTTATATAATTAAGTGAAGATTATATATGATTATGTATTTAATTTATTTTGATTAGTCTCAATTTAATTTGAATTGTTTCCTAAAATGTATATCATTACAAATATAATAATTTTATTTAATATTTTTTTTGAGAAAATGAATATGAGAATCAGGCGATATTATTCATAGAACAAAACATTTATATATATACACACACACGATAGTAGGAGGATTTTTTTTTGAATTATATACAAAATTATATTAATAATTTTATTAGTGTTTTATATTATTGAAAAAATATAAAATCAATTCAAATGCAAAAAAAGAATTTATTAGAATTTGAAAATGAAATTGATTATATCTTAATTTAAATATTTATTTTATTGTTTTCCGGTATCAATAAAGCATTCGTAATATTTTTGAAAATTTAAAATTTCAGATAAGTATTCATAACCGTTTTCAAATACTTAAAACTTATAATTTGAATTAATTCAACTAAAATATATTAGTAAAAAATTGGATTTAAATTGATTATAAATATTAAATATATTTTCAAAATTTAAAATTAGCACAATAAAAAAATACTTCTAAATGATCAAATGATTATCTACTTTACTTTTATATTCAAAACATAATTTATTACAATTTGAAAATGAAATTTATTAAAATCTAAATTTAACTACTTAATTTCATTGTTTCCTGGTATCAATAAAGCATTTGTAATGTTTTTGAAGTGAATAAAAGTGAGAGAAAAAAATTTCCAAAAAAAAAAAAAGTATAGAAAAAATAATAAATTTTTTTTAATTTCTACTGTTGTTTTTCTACAGTGGTGATATATATTGTACTCGAACTATGAAAATTATATAGATGTAAGGTGATATAAATTTATAGTGGTCTCATTTAATAATATTATTTATGATATAATATTATTTATTTTAATACAAATAATGTATGCTCATTAAATATACTACCTATCTAAAAATTTATATATATTAATTATTTTTTACATAAAAATAGTTGTCGCAGTATGTGATCTGAATCCCGATGAACAACTAATGTGCTTGGTTGGGAGTACCTTACTAAAGAAGCACAAGCTGCAGGTTCTGCGCGTCTAGTGTAAGAAAACGTGGATATAAATACGCTACAAAACGCTAATTTTCAGTGATCAAAGCACATAATAAGGCCGTTACCAAACAGGGAAGAACGGGAATCACGCCCATGAAATGATTATTTCCACAGTGCCTACAATAACCGCAAATTTACCAAATCCACATTCTAACTCCAATGATCCCAACCTTCGTAAAGCCATAATCTCACTCCTTTACAAGAACCGCAAAAATCCAAAACACGTTCAATCAATACACGGCCACGCCATAAAAACTAGAACTTCACAAGACCCTTTTGTAGCCTTCGAGCTTCTTCGCGTATATTGCCAGGTAAACTACATTGATCATGCCATCAAGCTCTTTCGCTGCACCCAGAACCCAAATGTGTACCTTTACACTTCCCTTATTGATGGGTTTGTGTCATTTGGCTCTTACACTGATGCCATCAACTTGTTTTGCCAAATGGTTCAGAAGTACGTTTTGGCTGATAGCTATGCAGTCACTGCGGTGTTGAAAGCATGCGTGCTTCAACGTGCTTTGGAAAGTGGAAAAGAGGTTCATGGGCTTGTTTTGAAATATGGGTTGGGTTTGGATAGGTCCATTGCGTTGAAGTTGGTTGAGTTGTATGGGAAGTGTGGGGTATTGGAGGATGCGAGGAAGATGTTTGATGGAATGCCTGAACGAGATGTGGTGGCATGTACCGTTATGATTGGTTCATGTTTTGATTGTGGGATGGTTGAGGAGGCGATTGGAGTGTTCAATGAGATGGGGACTCGGGATACAGTGTGTTGGACAATGGTGATTGATGGGTTGGTGAGGAATGGGGAGTTCAATAGGGGTTTGGAGGTGTTCAGGCAGATGCAAGTGAAGGGTGTGGAGCCTAATGAGGTTACGTTTGTTTGTGTCTCGTCCGCGTGTGCACAGTTGGGAGCTTTGGAGCTCGGTCGATGGATTCATGCATACATGCACAAGTGTGGTGTTGAGGTTAACCGGTTTGTTGCTGGTGCGTTGATCAACATGTATTCGAGGTGTGGTGACATTGATGAGGCACAAGCATTGTTTGATGGGGTGAGGGTGAAAGATGTGTCTACTTATAATTCCATGATTGGGGGATTGGCTTTGCATGGGAAGAGCATTGAGGCAGTTGAGTTGTTTAGTGAAATGCTTAAGGAGAGGGTTAGGCCAAATGGAATAACATTTGTTGGGGTTTTGAATGCTTGCAGCCATGGAGGGTTGGTGGATCTGGGTGGTGAAATATTTGAATCAATGGAAACGATTCATGGGATTGAACCAGAGGTAGAACACTATGGCTGCATGGTTGACATTCTTGGTAGGGTAGGTAGGCTTGAAGAGGCCTTTGACTTCATTGGGAGGATGGGAGTGGAAGCTGATGATAAAATGCTTTGCTCATTATTAAGTGCTTGTAAAATCCATAAGAACATAGGGATAGGAGAAAAGGTTGCAAAACTTTTGAGTGAACATTATAGGATAGATTCTGGTTCCTTCATCATGCTGTCAAATTTCTATGCTTCTTTGGGAAGATGGAACTATGCTGCAGAAGTTAGAGAAAAGATGGAGAAGGGAGGAATCATAAAGGAACCAGGTTGTAGTTCTATTGAAGTCAACAATGCAATTCATGAGTTTCTTTCAGGAGACCTCAGACACCCTGAGAGGAAAAGAATCTACAAAAAGTTAGAGGAGTTAAACTATTTGACAAAGTTGGAAGGTTATTCACCAGCAACTGAGGTGGCTTTACATGATATTGATGATGAACAAAAGGAATTGGCTTTGGCTGTGCATAGTGAGAGACTTGCAATATGCTATGGACTAATCTCAACTGAAGCTTACACAACACTTAGAGTTGGGAAAAATTTAAGGATATGTGATGATTGCCACGCAATGATCAAGCTCACATCAAAGATTACTAGGCGAAAAATTGTGGTTAGAGATCGCAATAGATTCCACCATTTTGAAAATGGAGAATGTTCTTGTAAGGATTACTGGTGAGTAATAGACACTTTTAGTGTATATTTAGACGCATAACTCAAGAAACCATTAAAAGTTTGTAACGATTGAGGTTGCAATGTAGCAATCACTTCGAATGAGAGTTGTTTCCGATTGCTACCATGAGAATAAAAGCCATGCTGTTTAGTACTGAAGAGACAAGCACGAATTGCACGAAATAAAATGTTTTGCATTCATGAGAATAAAAAATAGTGCCAAGAGATTTACAATAATTCATGCATCCAGCTCAGCTAAATGAGCTAGAATCCCTTAACATTTGAAACAAAGGCTATGATCTAGGCTAATGGAAGCAAGGTAAATGCTATGAAAATCATAGGAAAAGAAAAGGGATAAAAAAGAGAATTTACTATAAATTGGTCTCCCTTTGTATGCCATGACTAGAGTGTAGAAATTTAGAACCATGCTTGTAGTCTCTAGAGATCGATCTGTTTCAGATTTTTTTCTTCTTCAAAAAAACATTTCAATTTTGAATTTTTTTAGTGTATTAGTTTAAACATTTGAAAAAAAATTCAAATTTAAATTTTTATTATTTTGAGTAGATGCTAAAAAATTATAGTTATAGCATAGCTACTTTTTTTTTTTTTTAATAACAACTAGTTAAGAAATCCATCATACCAACTCTTTTCATCAAATTGACCCATTCTCATTACGGTAACAAATGGGCAATGCCATGACAACATAACTGTGAACATAGTGTAATACATCAATTAACATTGTCAAATGCAATATCAAGGAAAAAAAATCAAACACAAATTGCACAAAAGAAAGAGTAAATAATAGAAATTGAAAAGAAAGAAAGAGACAAGAAGATCTTGGAAAACCCATTCCCATGGACATTTCATGATTCATCCAAGAGTTTGGTCTTACCTCTGTTATTTTTGCAGAAGCAGGGAAATTGTCTTGCCTTATGTAATTAAATATAAATTTTGAAATTATCAGAAACTGTGAGGGTGATATTTCTTTTGGGATGTTACATAACAGAGGTAGATATGATGTTACATAACATCATCTAAGAGTTTGGTCTTACCTCTGTTATTTTGGGATGTCTTGTCTTAAGTTATGCCATCATTTGTAACATCTTTAAAAAATGAATTAAATTACGGTATACTTATGGTTAGCTCAAAAGTAGATATGAATCATATGATGTTTGATATAATCTTTAAAACAAAAAAATTAGCACTTGCATCCATCAATGAAAATAAGATTTTTCTTTATTCTCTTTTGTGATATTAATAGAGGAGGAATCAAATTACATGGAAGAGCATCAATTGACCTTGTCCAACCCAAAAATCACGTCAAATGTACTAAAATAACGCATAAGCTACGATAATAAGCATATAAAAGATTTGAATCGGTATGATATGATGCCAAAGCAAACATAAGTTGTGAGTTAGACTTACACCTATACTGTCTTTGTTCATATTAATTTTATATAAATGCCATTTTCATTGATTCAACCATTCATTTATAACTATGTTATCTAGATTATTTGTGTTGATTCTTATAAAGATTGAAGCACAAAAAATAATATTAAATGGTTCTTATTTTTGTATAGTTTTAAAATATATATATCATGTTAATTTTAAGATACATGATGTATCCAATAATTTAATTAAAATTATATTTTTTAAAGATTGATCTATATAATAGAAACTTTTAATCCAACTATGAGTTTTATGATAAAAATTTATTGAACAGTCTAAGAGTAGGTGTACCTTATACTGGTTAAACTTGTTTTCTCTTGTCAATAATATAGATTTTTGCCACACATCTGTCAGTTATAGAACAAGAAATGATGTCAACATATTCAACTTTAGCTTTGCTGTTAATATATTTCTATTTCTATTAGATTTTTTGTGTAATTTTCATATGAATAAAAAGGAAAAACAACTATTAAATTTGATTTTAACAAACATTGATTAATCATGGCAAGTTGGCAACTCTCATGCCACCCTTATTACATGCTTAATTGCTTTATTTCATTAGACACTTATTATAAGCTTCTGTACTCCTATCAAATATATGTCCCTTCCATCTTGAAAATTCCTTAATTTGAGAAAATGTATATGATAATTTCTCATTGCAAACTTTGCCCATTGTAACCAATTGATGGCAGCACTCCCTTCTCAAATCTGTTCTCGCATAGAATATGTAATCAAGCATCTCATGACCACATACATCTGTCAGCACGTGGATACAATGCTGCAAATGCGCGTAATACCCTTCATGAGGTTCTGGTGGTAATTCAAAGCCATGCCAGTAGTAATTATGTGTAATGCCTCGTTCAGACTTAATTTGTAGACATGTTGCAGATTGGCATGCCAAAAGCATGATCATGAATGAGACAAAAGTGTGTTTCGCCATGTTTGACAAATTGAGTCAAGACTAATGTAATTTGAACAAAAGAAAGAAAATGCTTCAGTGTTTATGGTTATCTTGAAGATCCATGGGGTAAGTTTCTTTATATATATTGAGATATGAGAAAGAGAAGAAAGAGTTACTGTCAAATTTAATTGGGCACCTTTATTATGTAGTTATTAGTTCTTTCTTGAGATGCATATAACTTACAAGAACAGCCAATTACATATTGTACAATAACTCTTTTTGCCGTTTGGTTCTAATAAATTTGGGGAATCCTTTGAAACAATTGGTAGAATTTCACGTATTAAAAATGGGTTTAATAATTTATTTGGTACTTATAATTGTAAAAACTTTTTCTTGTAATTTCTACACTTCAAAATATCTCATTTTTGTCCTACACATATCATTTTTAGTCCTTAACTCCTTTTACGTATCATTTTAATGCCTTCTAGCCCCTACGACGAGGACTAACTAAAAGAGATTAAAATTGACGTGTAGAGACTAAAATGAGATGTTTTTAAATATAGGGACCTAAAAAGAAATTTTTTGTACCTTAAAAATGCATGGGGTTTAAAACCTGATACATCCCGTTTCTATCTTTCTTTCTTTCCCTCTTCGTAGGGCTTACGCCAATGGTTGATACTTCTTTAACTAAAAAATAAATGTGTATATGTTATGTTTTCTCTATATAATAACTTCTGCTTTTTTCTTTTTTTACAGAAATAACTGGAAAATAACTCATTTGGTTTATCGTTGAGTGAGTGTGAAACTTTTTGCAAAAGTGAATTCAGGACTTCACTTCCTAAAGAAATGAAAATTGATTTCAATACAAGTTTGTTTATTTTCCTTTGCATATATGATTATTATAAGTCTCTTTACCATTATCAATAGTTTTACTTGTTTTAGATATAATAGAAGGAGATATTAAAGACAAATAATGCACAGAACAGTATTTCGATTACTGTTCAAAGCAAAATCTGAGTGTAGGGACTTAGCTAATATGTAATGTTTGACTGCTTTATACTCTTATCATTTGCCAAGTATTTGAAAATTGTTTTGGCATCAAATTTTATTGATTGAATATCAAATGTGTTTCAGAATGTAAGAGCAAAGAACATACTAGTTGTTGCATATATACTTATGTCCATTACCTATTGTGAGAATAACTTTTCGAAAAACCATTCTCTTTCTCTCTATCTTTTTGTCCCTTTAACGAAGGAGAGTCCTTCTCTTGTTAAGCCAAAATGCTCACACTGAATTTACAAAAGCAAAATTTCGTTTTTAGTTACAAGCAATTTTGTTTTCTGCACTCTGTATACTAATATAACTGGTGGCAGCATCCTAGCTACAAGCTACTCCTGAACTAAATGCATCGATATCAAATTACACGACAAAGTTGTGCTTCTTTCATTCTCCCTTTTCTTCACAAAAAGGTAATATAGTCCCTTTTAACTTGCAATAGTTTCTTGAATCACTTGAATGTTGAACATGCCTAGAGATGAAAGCAAGATAGTTCTTTCTTGAACCAATATATTTCACAACTTTTGTTCTTTTGCTACAATCTTCACCCACCCCCCTCTGCGAAAAACTTTCTCATCCTAGTTAATAGGAAAGTATTATGTTGCCACAATGTTTTTCAAAGTTTGTTGATGTGCCTCTTTGTTGTCATCTCCTCTTTGCTATTTGGAATGTCCTTTTTAAGAAGTTACTTGCAGTTCGATCATTTCTATAGCACAATACCCTCAATATTGTGTTGGGGTCTGCTCTATTCCACTTTCCTGTCGTTGGCGGCATTGGCAACGTCTGTCCATTACCAATGACTCCTATTCTACTTGTCTCATTTGATAAGGTACTTAAGTTTTCCATCAATTGTTCAGTACTCATGCCCATTAGTGCTATCACTCCCTCCACTACCTCAGCCGCTTTCTCCACCACATTTTCTGCTATCAATTCTTCTCCAAAACTGCAGAATAGCTGTTTCAAACTGTCAAAATCCTCTTGTATACTTTGGTGATCTGATTCATTGAACACCCTGGTGGTTCCACCAGCAAGCAAAACTGTGAGGAATGCATCGAAGGAGGCCTTCATAACTTCCTTTGCAGCCAGTGCTTGAGCTCTTTCTGTCAGAATTGCTGTCATTAATTTGATGTTATGCTTGAGAATTGTCAATAATTTGCTAATCCTAGCATTGGCTACATCGCCAACATAGAGGCTGTCATAGAAAAAAGGGTTTGTGTCAAAGAATGTGAGACGGTAGGAAGCAACTTCTGAGACATGCTGGCAGGCTGCTAGGATGGTGGTGTTGGTTGTTTCAAAGTATGAAGTTCCGCGACTTTGATTCTTGTTGCTACTTGTGAAACAGTGACGGTTTGAAGGAACAACTCCTGGGGTCAGGGAGAGTGATTTGTCAAGTGAGGGGATATGAGAAAGGAGGTAGTATAAGGTGTTGAGACGAATGTAGAGGCGCTGTGTTCCACGGCTAGTGCATGAGTGAGGATGATTAGCTTCATATATTCCATATATGTGTGGATCTTCACAACTAACACTGCAGGGGCTAGCTATCTTCCACAGCCTTTGGAACTTTGAATTCCTGTTGCACCTGGTCAGTGGGGGAAGAGACGGAATGTAGTTCTCTTTCAAACCTAAGAGAATTTAGATCAAAATATAATAAATCAGAATGCTACAATCTTTGCTGCTTCCTAGTCATTGTGACTTGACTAGCAAGTACTGTAAGTCTAACCATTCTTGAGCTTTTCTTATCTTTTATTTCAAATCAAAAAGAAAAAAAACAAGTTGATAACGTTTTGTAGAGTAAAGGAAGTTAGCTTAAAGAGTACATACCGCATGCAGCAACAAACATTGTGTACTCCCGGAAGATTTTTTGTAATCCATCAGCAAGTTCTTGAACTAAAACTTCAGTTATTGGTATTGGAATTTGAAAGAATTCTTGCACAATCTTCTTGGCCAAATTCATAAGCTCTACAACTGATTTTGCATATGGCTCTGATTTAGACTTTGGATTCCATGCCTGAAATAAAATGTTATATAATTTTCTTAATGCACAATATATTGTGTTCTCCCTCCAGTTATATTTGTAGGAAAGAGTCTAGAACTTACTTCAGATTCTTTTGCTCTCTGCAAACACTCTTTTCCTTTGTGCAGTGATTCATCTATCCATTTTCTAATACGGATCATTATGGTTGACTCAACTTCAAATGGAACCATCTCTCTCACTACTGTTTTGCCACCATCCTCACAATCAGCAGAGTCTTCAACTACCATTTGAACCAGAACATCTTCTAGAATTTTAGCCCTCTCCAGTACTAAAACTACGTCAACTGTTATTGATGTGGTCATTTCACTTAAATACTGCTTTAGCAAATGTCCATAGCAATTGTTCAGTGTCAATGCTGCTACTGCAGCAGCTTTTGTGTTCCATTTCTTCAAAATTGGACTATAATTTTGTCTCTCTTTCAATGCCAAATATTCAGTTTCCTGAGCTAATTGAAGCATAACTTCACCTATTTCTTTCTTTGTTTCAGACTCGGCGGATTTGGCATTTGCTGCTTCCATCATCTACAATCATTAGGCAACAAAGACATTATGATATTTCTTTTTACTTTTAAATTAAAAAGCAGAAAATACTATAAGTTTGGCACCATTAGGGATTAAAAAGCAGAAAATACTACAAGCAAAATAAACTACAAGTTGTATACATGCTTCTAACATATCAACCTTTTGGATTGTTTCTTAACAAATATCTACCTTTTCAAAAGCATTTTTCAAGGAAGAACAGATATAGTCATCAATCCGGCCCTCAGAGGAATTTGCTCTAGTTTTATCTCCTTTTTCTTGCCTTTCTTCAGAATTTGTAACATCTCCCAAAATCTTGGATGCTAAGAACACCACAGGAAGAACATTTTCAATTTGTCCAATATCACCTCCCTGAAAATACTCATGGTAGTTAAGAAACCTCTTATCTGCCCACTCTTGCAGTGAACTGATGACAGATTTCAATATCTCAACATACAAGGACTCCCTTTCTTTCTTAGCATCATTTGCCACCTCATTCAATAAGGTATGTGAGGCACAAAGAAGGTCAGGTTCTATCTGCCCAGTTTCTACATATTGTTGAAACATCACCCATGTGAAACACACATTGTGGATTGGCCTATTGATCCCCAGTGTCGACCATGTTTTCTTTATCAGATCAAGTTGCTCATCCACCTCATCAAGCACTGCTGTCTCATCCCTAAGATCAAAAATGGACTGAAGGAGGGAAATGTAGAGGTGAATGTTCACAGGATATCCATTAGCCCAGTGGCAAACATTGGTGGGAGTGTCATCAGGGTTTCTCATTGATAAGGAAATCACAGAATTGCAGAAGGTTCTCATGGTGTCTGAGTTTTTGCCAGTGTCTAAAGGTTTGAATTCAGCGCTACGTATAATTTCCTTAAGGTTCATGGCAAAGGTGTTGATCTTTTGTATGGGAATTGAAGGGTGCAAAAGGAGACCTGCTTCAAGGAACTTGAGCTGCCTCTTTTGCCACAAATGGTACTCATGGGAATCATTGAACTCTGAAGGCTTTAGGTGGAGAAGGAGTTCCAAAGGGAGAATGATAGTTTCTGCTTGCCGCCCAAGCTGTTCAAATGTTTTGAAATAATTAGAGGGAATAAAAACAGGAAGAACTTTTCACTAGTATAGCAAGAATTGGCACATTTTGTGAACAAAATAGATTCATAGTTTTCTTAATCTATTTTAGCCATACCACACTGTTGACTCCATTTTCCATTTATGCATGAAAATAGGGTCTAGAGACTTTATTAGAGAACCAAGATGCCAATTTTAAGCATATGCAAAATCATGCGCCGCAAAAACTAGAGGCATAGAGCATTCTCTATTTCAAGATCCAGACTTCTCCCATTCCTTGTACATACGATCAAATTAATAAGTTCCTAACAGCTCAAATATACTAACCATTCAATGTCAAGTGAGCAAATACCTAGCTCAGAGTTTTAACTAGAGACGGAACTAGAAATACATTATTAATGAGACTGAATCAATTAAAAAAATCGAATTTTGGCTTGAAACAATACATATTTGATACTTTATATGGAGCAGATTGGCAACGGAGTCCTTTTCATTGACACAACACTCGTATCAAAGATTAACCAATAACTTCAACTAACTGAAAATAGGGGTTCCATTGCCGTCTCACCCCAAGTATTTGTCATCACGCCAGGCATTGACGATTACGCCAAATACCATTCTGCAAAACTAAAACCACAACAGATAAAAGGCCTAACACAACATTGAGAACTCCACCCAAAAGAAACAAACAAAAAGAAAAGAGTAAACAATGTAACACACAAACATTTTCTAGCACAAAAAGATCAAAATCTAATTCTGATACACCATCACTATAAAGATTCTTACACCTTCAACTAATTCCTAATTATGACTTTTAAAGTAAGTATTACGAAAGTCAAAAATCTTATCATATAAGACAATATAATTAATTAGCAGTAAAAAACAACGTGAATGCGTTTTAATTAATTTTAAAAAGTTCAAATAAAAAAACTTATTTCCTTATAGAAAAATGTTTGCACATGTTGTCTTACTTGGCCAACAAGCGTCCTCACGAGTGTTTTCCTCAGCCGGCTATCGCTCTGCTCCGACACCCCCATCTGCAGCCTCATAACTTCCGCCATTGTCACGGTCCTCCGTGGCACAGCCCGAGACCGTGGACTCCGCTCAGTCACCGGCGATGCCGGTGCCGACACCATTATCCTCTGAGACAACGAGCTTCTCAGCATCCTCAGCCCAAGCGCTTGCTTCACCCTACTTGTCTGTGACACCGGCGGGCTCCTCCCGTTGCCACTCCCATCTTGCTTAGAATAAAATGTGATCGGGCTTCGGCCGCCGAACCCCGGTGAGGACCGGCACGCTGTGAAGAAGATTTCATAGGCAGTTTCCCTTATGTCATCGTGGTCGAGACCTTCAAGCTTGCCAAACGGCCAGGCGAGGTTGCTGTCCTTGTCGTAAAGACACAACCTGTAACAGAATAGAAGTTACGTATAGCTTGCTATAAATGCATGGTATAATCCTTCCAAGGTTTTAAAACATGGTCTAGGATTGGAATTTTGGCTGCAAAATCAAGGTTTCTGGAGTGCCTGCAACCGTCATATATTGTGGCCGCATCTATTTGCAATTTCAAGAAATGTGACGAAATTGCAATCACAACCATAATTTAAAACCTTGCACCCTTTTGTTCATCAACACTTATCTCTTTGGATAAATTTTCTATAAACACTTATACATACAGGAAGAGAAGAAAAAGCAAAATAAATAAAATTTCTTCCATAAGTTTAAAATCAACCTATGTATGTCAGCTTTTGAAGAAATTGAATGAAACATTATTTTATAAAAATTGAAGTACATAAATTAGTTTAGATTCACGGAAGAAACTTAATTTATTTTCTTCTCCCGTAAACATTCATGAAGAAAAATTTATCCAAACAGGAAAATTTAGATAATTTAGATATCACAATAACCTGCGTTTGCTGGTATGATAATAAAGGTCACGATGATAATAGTGGTTGATGTAGGGTGAAGGAAGGAGGCAGGAATCAGATTCAGTGTATGTGGGGGAAGGGAAGGGGCCGGGGTAGGAGTCGCGGCGGGAATGGACAGTGGTCGAAGGCGGCGAGAGGGGAAGGAAGGAGGGGCCGGGGAGCGATTCGTGGCGGTTGTGGCTATCGGCGTGGTAGGACTCTAAGATGGAATTAGGGAAGGGATCATGGTGCTGGAGGAGCTGGGGAGGGGGGATGAAGATGGTGGGGGAGAGCGGAGGGGCGGTGCCAGGAGCGGATTCGCGACGGCGGGCGTGGAGACCCATGTGGTCGTGGCATGCGACGTTAAATGTGGAGAGGGTGGGGTGAGGATAGTTTGATTTTATTTTTTGAAGTTTTTCTCAGAAAAGAGAAAAGAGGAAGGTGATGGTATTAGGGTATTCTTAGCGGGTATGTCTGTAAATGAGGGTTGCATGGGATTCACGAGAGAGATTGAGAAAGTATAATATTAGTGATGATGCGTTGGGTTAGCTAGCAATGTTATCTAAAATTTTACGACCAATTTAAAAAAAGAAAAAAGAGAAACACTTCTGGTATGTATATATGTCTTTGCTTGGATGATTTTAAAAGCCAACTAGTTTGCCGTAGTTTATCAATGTTATCACGCTTTCGATTCTTATTAAGAATGACAGTTTCTTTTAAATCAATTATATTATATTTTTATAGTTTAAGATAAAATTAAGAATGATAATTTATCAATGTGATATTATTACATTCATTTTTTCTCGCCAAAATGAAATTAGTTTTTTATTATTTTTTCAATTTATAAAAAATAATATATATATATATATATATATAGGTAATTGAGAATATATTAAAAATATAATTAATATAATTTTGATTGTTCCGAAGAATTCTTTTTATAAATTTTATTCATATTACTGTGATTTATTTTTAACATTATACTTTTTTCCCCCAAAAAAATTAATATATTATTTATTTGTATAAAAAACTTTGTAATTATTTTTTTTATCAAAAATGTTACATTATGTTGCCAGTTTATAAGTTATGTTTAATATATCACTAAACGTGATTTTTCTCCATAAAAAAATATCGTATATTTTTTAAAATTTAGATATTACAATAAATAATTGAACAATGCATTTAGATAATATAATTTCAGTCCTTACAATAATCTTATCCTGTAGTGTACAAGGCCTTGTGTTCCAATTTCAGTTCAATTACACACACACATATATTGCTACCCACCCACTACCCAAAAAAAACTTTAGTGACAAATTGATTTACATGTAATTTTTAAAAATTTATTACTAAAATTTTACTGAAACATGCAGTATTACTAAAAATTTGTTATGTTTTAATTTTTAGAAAAGTGATTTTTAAAAATAAAACTAATAAATAGTTGAGATTAAATAAATAATTAGTTCTGTCAAAAAAAATTAATTGAGACCTTTTTTGTTAGTAATTTAACTCCAATTTAATATAAGAGAATATTTATGAAAGGAGTAAATTTTAAGAATTTATTTAAATGGAATTTAAATTTAGGTGTCAATTGTTCATCTTTTCTAATTATTGTTATAAAAAAATTAACCCCATACACCCAATTAGAGGTATAGACATTGAACTGATATTTCAGAAGAATGTTTTAAACACATATAAGTCAATTATAACAGTTTTCTAATGAGTTCTAATTTTGCAGAACCATGAGAAACTTGTAAAAATAAATACTTGTTAAGTGTGTGAATGTTTATTGTCATTTGGAAGGTATGCATCAATAATAATAATAATAATAATAATACAATTTTTTTATTGATCTAATGGTACCTACTAAGTAGTTTTTGTCGATTAAGTTATGGGATAAATTCCTAATTTTCAAGTGCTTCTTGAACTTTGTTAAACTACGTTTTAACTACATCGATCTATCACCATACAGTGAGTAAATTAATTATCAAATAATTATATAACTTAATTAGCTGGATGAAAATTTCATAATCATATATCTCACCCAAATCTACTGCCAGCATGGCCTCTGAGGTTAGAAATTGTAAATAGCATGAGATCTTCATTGGCTGGAGAAGGAATAGGAGTGAAATGTGGCCAATAGTAAGCATGATCATAAATGGTTTTAACATTATTAGAGCCATGATCATGAAGAACTCTCTCAGTCAACTTTCCATCTGGATTAGTTGGTAAGGCCCCAAGCTCAATAAATCTTGTCGTGCCATCTGAAATGTTCTTCCAAGAGGACGTGTCCCCTTCAAATCTAAGATCCTTTGAATTGAACAACTGAGTTTGTGTTCTTAAGGTCTGTGAAAGGAAATTTTTTTTTATCATACTTTATGTCACTTTTCTATTGATTAATTTTATAAGAAAATAAGTCATATATAAAATAATTTTATATTATCGTTTCATTACAAATCATTATATATAATAAATTTATTAAATTTTATAATAATTATTTTAAAAATTATGTAATAGTTATTTCTAAAATAAGTATAAAAATTGTTACATTAACCATACATAATTATTAAACTCTAATTTTAGATAAATATATACTAGCAACACACTTTCTATAATTAATGAAAGTCTATTAAAAATCACAAATTATACGTTCTACTTGTTATTTAATTAGTCTTTATTTTGATTTTTTAATTTTCAATATTCTAACTAATAGTAAAATACATGTAAAAGGAGTCTATTGTTAGCACTCCTCCAAATTTTATAAAATGAACATAAATTTCTATGCATGGAAACTGCAGAATTAATGGAGCTTACCGGGAAATATGGGATTGTAGTTACCACTTTTGCTGGAGACAATGAAGAGTTGTCAGAAAAGGCATAAACAGAAGCACTTAGGAGTTGGGTAGAGCTAGCTCCAAATACAATGTACCTTCCATCAGTGACTGCTTCTCCAGCAGTGTCATGAATTTTTCGGATGTGCTTCACTAGTAGGTTTGAGATATATGATCCATCGGCCAATTTATTAAAGAGGGGTGTTTTTTTTTCTTAATTACTGATTGGGGGTATTATTCAAAATTATTTACGAAAAAGGAAGTCGTAAATCTTTTTATGACTTATATTTTTTTTATTTTATTAAACTGAAATCATATAATTATTTACAACTTCTTCAAAATGATATATTTTTAAAATACGACTTATAAGTTGTAAATTGAAGTTGTAAATAAATATACGACCTTTACCTAATTTTCTTTTATTCGATATACGACTTCAAAGTCGTATTTGTGAATTTTTTTTTATTATTATATGGAAATCGTATCCAATTTTACAACTTCTTTAATTTTTTTTTTATTTTTTTCTGACATTCGAAAGTCGTAAACATATATACGACTTTAAAGTCGTATCTTTTGCACCCCCACGACTTTAAAGTCGTGATATCGCTAACGACTTCAAAGTCGTGTACATTGCTAAATACACCCCCAGTTTATGGTAAGTTTCTTCAAAAAAATTTAAACTTACTAAATGCACCCCATTTTTGTTAAGTTAGTTCAATCATTTCTTTTAAATCTTAAATTCCAAATGGTAATATTTTTAAAAGATACCCCAAATAATTATGATATTGTGTTAACAAAAATAAAAATAATTATATTTGTAAAAATTCATCAACAAAATCAATATATTTAATTAAAAAAAATCAAAATAAATATATGTTATTTCATATTTTACAAGTTAAAATTATTACCAACAACCAACAAATCTAGTGCAACAAGATGAGAGACCTCGACGCAATTCAAGAAGACCTTGTTGTGGGATATCATCCCACTTTTGGTTTTTTTAAGGATTATGTAATACATTATAATTTTTCTCATTTTAATATAACTCTTTTGCATTTTTATGTTGATAATATTCTGATAATTGTTAACAAAAATCATTAAGGTATTATTGTCTCAAATATTAAATTTTCTTAACAATAATTGGATATTATTATAAAAAATTTAATTTAATTTTCAAATAAAAATCTTAACATAAAAATAGACAAATTGTAAAATATATCATATAAAATCATATAATTCCTTAATTAAACATATATTAATTTTTAAATTTCTAAATTATACAATAAGACAATTTTTATAATAAAAATATGAAACAACAATTAAAATAACCAAAAAAAAAAAGAAACTAAAAAAACAATATTATCTTTTAATGTTAACATTAAATTAAAACATAAAAAATATATACAACATATTAAATTATACAAAAATATTAAACATATATTAATTAGTAAATTCTTAAATAATAACTAAATTAATTTAATTAACATTTACTAAACAAAAGAATTTAAAAAATTAAACAAAAGTTCTAAAAAATTTACAAACAACAAAACGTAAATGGCATGAACAAAAGAATTAAAAAAAAAACCAAAGTCATAAATCACCATAAGACTTTAAAAAAAAATTAAAGAAGTCGTAAAATTGGATACGACTTCCATATAATAATAATAATAATCATAATAATAATAATAATAATAATAATAATAATAATAATAATAATAATAAT
>CM023956.1:25211017-25222369 GCA_013407115.1 Glycine latifolia
TCACAAATAGGACTTTGAAGTTGTATATCGGATAAAATAAAATTAATTAGGTAAATGTCGTATATTTATTTATGATTTATAAGTCATATTTTAAAAATATATCATTTCGAAGAAGCCGTAAATAATTACACAATTTCATTTTAATAAAATCAAAAAAATATAAGTCATAAAAAGATTTACGACTTCACTTATAGAAGTCATAAAATCTTTTACGACTTATCTCTTTTTCGTAAATAATTTAAATAATACTCCCAATCAGTAATTAAAAAAAAAAACACTCCTGTTTAGTAAATTGGCCATGATCCATCATTATACGTGCCACCCAGATAGCAAAACTGCACTACCTGCTGCCAGGGGCGGGGCAAACTTTCTCGAGATCCTGTTTAATATTTCCCTTTTTTAGAAAATGGGGTCCTCAATTGGTAATTTAAAAATAAATGACTCATTTAAATAAGAATTTTGCATAAATAGGCCCCAAAAATTGTTGTTGGTGAGAATTGAACCTTAGACCCCTTGGTTATTAAAAATAAACATTACCATCTCCTCTAGTTTTCAACATTGAGCATATGTTGCAGTAATTAATATTTGAGGCCCTTATTTTTTGGAGCTCTGTGCGATTGGACACCTTGAATGGGCCTAGAACCGCCCCTGCCTGCTGCGTGTTGCATCAAAAATGGTTCTAGAAAATATAGATTCCCTCTGTAATGAAAAGATTTAGATCACTATATATAGTAAATTTTGTTGGTCGAAAATTCATATAGTGATCTAAATCATTTAATCTCAAATGACATTTAGAACAATATATATTATGGATCATTTATCTCCTTTTTGTATTTGCGATTTATAAAATCATGGAATGTGAATGTATTCAATTTAATTTCATGTTATATTTTAATAATCATATATATACTAAATTTTAGGATGAATTATATAAAGCAATAAAAGTCTAATTAAAAATAACATTTACTCATCATATTTTGTATTTTTTTTGTTTTCACTTTTAACAAAAAAAAGTCACATTATTTTCATTTTATTTTTTAGGATCAATATAGGAAATACTGAAAATAATAAAAAGTTACTTTCACTGGTAGCAATAACAAAAAAAAAACAATAACAAAATTTTTAAAAATAGAAATTAAAACAAAAATAAAGTATAATTTTATAATTAAAATAGAAAAAAAAAATTAAGCTAATCATTAATTCCATAATGTTTAAATTTCTTCATATCTTAATAGGAAATACTGTAAAAAAGAAAAACCCAAATGCTGTAAAAAAAATAAACCCCCAAATATTTATATAAAAAAACAATACTTTGATGAGGGATAGGTAGGAAAATATTAACGGGATGATCAAATAATTTACTTAACTTTAAAATAGTGAAACTTAATGGCTAAAAAACATAAAAAACTTGAATAGATTAAATCGTACAAAGTCAATTAATATTAAAAAAAATTAAAATAGTAATCAAGCCTAATTTAGAATTCCTATTTAACAATTTCAAAAGTCTTTTATTCAATTTATCTAGGGGTGTTCATGAGTACGGGTCAAATGTGAATCCAAACTGATCCGAACAGTTTGGATTAGATCATTTATATATTTGGGTCAAAATTAAATCGAACTTATCAAAATCGTTCATGTACGGGTTGGGTCACGGGTTTAAATTTATAGATCCGTTGACCCGTTGACCAAATCTGTGAACTCGTAATAAAAATATAAATTTTATTTTATATATATATATTAAAATTTTAAAACTATAAAAATAATTTGACTATAAAAAAGGTGTGGTACTATAAATGTGTGGGCTAAATGAAGGCCAACCCATAATCATCTCATTTTTGCGGTGAAGGTGTGGATCAAGTGGTACTATAAATGTGGGTTTAGCTGTTTAGGTTTCATTTTCTTATGTGTTTCTCTGTTCTCTCTCATCTTCGCACATCTGTTCTCTCTTATCTCATCTCCTTTGCTGCGCTTTTGCACCATCTCCTTTTTTGTTCTCTCTCATCACAGGTCAATCAAACATCAGATTTTCCTCTGTACTTTCTTTTTCTTTTTCAACAAAGCATTTTTTACATTATGTAAGTTAAGACTAACACATTAGGTTTTACTTATGTTGAGAATAATAGCATGTAATATATGTGTAAACACTAAAGGGTACTTAAGTATTTTGAATATACTGTAGTTGCTCCCACGATATACATATATATATCATAATGTTTGACACAAATTGTGTTATATCAAACTCTTATAACAACTTTCAATAACCATAATGTACTAGGGGATAATCAATTAACATACACGTCTTATAATAACTTTCAAATTGTGTTTGGTTTGACTTTAAGTATTGCTAATATTGAGTCTCCAAGTGTTGAAACTGTAAGTGCTGGAACTTCTTAATGTATTACTTTCATGTATATTGTTATTTGTTTCACCATTTTTTTCATATTTTGTTTACCATGTTTATAATATTAATGAATCATATTTTGTTCATTTGTTTGTTTCGACAAATTTGGTTGCAACAAATTTGGTTATAATAAAGTTTAGTTTGTAAGAAATAGTTGTGATTCAGACTATTATAGTAAATCTTGTTCAAGAATATTTTGTTTTTATTTATATTATAAGTCTATTTTAGAATATTATATTGATAGTATTAAATGAATCAATTTTACTATTTTCATATATTTGATAATTTGTGTTAATTGTATTAGATATTTGAAAGAATTATGATATAAAATAATAATCTTAAGAAAAAAATTTAAATGGGTAACTCGTTGTCTCGAATCGAACCAAATCATTAATGAACAGATTAGGTTGGGTTGAATTTAAAAAAAAAAAGTCTGAACGATCAAAAAAACTTCACGCCATCGTTGGGAATGCAGTCACTGAAGGAAGGTACATTGTTTTTTGGAAGTGGCTCAACGCAAATGCCTTGTCTCACATTTCTTCTGTGTCGCCGGCAAAAGGGGTAGCCACAGCACCATATTATCCCGTGAGTTCAATTTAATACTTATTTGGACGAAATTTAATTTCTATATATGTAATTGTTTAAGGGTTTTTTATGCCATTTTTTTAATTAAAATTGAAGTTTCACTGATATTTAATACAAATATTACAATTTTGATTGGAGAATGAGAAAAGGAAATACACAAGGAACTAAATTTTGCTTTGTACTACTTTTTTTTCTTGTATAAATTTATGAAATCGGTAGAGATGACATAAATCATGATAAACTTTTTGCCACAGGTGTATAGAGCACAGACACAAATTTTCAATTCTAGGGATTTTAGTTATGAAGGAGACACATCCTTGTGGAAAAACAGCACAGATAGCAACTCTAGATTTATTGAGTTTGTGACTTCACCAAACAATCCCTATGGAAAGTTGAACAATGGAGTTCTCAAAGGCCCTAATGTAAAAACCATTTATGATCGAGCCTATTATTGGCCACATTTCTCTGCTATTCCTTCACCAGCTGATGATGATCTTATGCTGTTTACAATTTCCAAGCTCACAGGCCATGCTAGGAGTAGATTTGGGTGAGATATATATTAAACTTTCATCTAAGTTAAACTCTATTTTGTCAACTAGTAGTCTAGTAGTAATACGTAACCTTGTGTTATATATTGTGATTTTAATTTAACAGATAGGCAATAATAAAGGATGAGGCAGTATATCAAACGATGTTGACACATTTGCAATTGAACACCTTCGGAGTTTCCCGTGACTCTCAGCTTAGAGCTTTAAAGCTTTTGAACGTGGTTCTTGAAGGAGATGGAAAAGTATTATTCCAGTTTGCATATTCAACCTTGAAAGATCGTTGGATGAGGTTGAAACAAATCATATCTGAATCAAAACGGTTTTCTCTACAGAATTTGTCTCCCCAATACTGTACCTTTTTCAAGAGGGTCAAAGATCCTTCGCCAGGTAGAGATTAAAACTTAACTTATGGGTGTGAAGGGATTAAAATTTACAGCCTTTACTTATAGGAAAAAAAAAACTGTAAAATGAAGACAATTATAGGAACCAAAAAGTAAATTAAACGCCAAATAAAAATGTTGAATAAAATATATGAAGTGATATATATTTTTCATTTTTCTTACAGCGTACGCTTGGTTAAAGTGTGAGAGACAACAAGACAAGAATTGCAATGAAATCCTTGAAGCTGCTGGCATCATTGGCCGTCAAGGCAGTGACTATAGTGCAGATAATCGTTACCTGCGTCTCGGTCTCATTAGGAGCGAAGATGATTTTGAGATACTAATAAACAAGCTCAAAAATCTAGTTCCAACGGAAAAAGAAACCAGGGATTTTAACAATTCGTTGATGTGTAAAAATACCAAGAACAATGATTTAAGAAAATACCGAAAATTGAAAATATGAGAAAACTATAATTTTTAATTCAATAATAATTTTTTTCCTTTGAGTACGCATATTTTTTCCATATATAATTGAAATACCTTGTTGGGTGTATACATTTTTAGACAATTATGTCCCTCAAATATATTTCCAACTCCCATCCATGTGGGAAAAAGACCGTGTGTACACAATACGATAAATTGATAGGAGTGTAACTGTTCATTGTCTTTCAAATAGGGTTTCCTTGACGCAGAAATCAAACACGATCTCTATAAAACGTAACCGCACATTCTGTGAAGGAGCATTTCGTTCCTCTATATTCTGCAAATCGTGTTTCATTAAACTAACACATCTATCTTTTATCTCATCCATTGCTGTGAGGCATTAATGGCAGTGGCGACGGTTGGAGAGTTGGAAATGTCGTGGTTCATTGGGCATAGCCTGATTTTGTTGTGTGGTGTTTCACCCACTTGAAATGCTGGCATTCGTATATATTTTCCATGCATATAGGAGGAGATTCTTCCTTCTCTGTTGCTTCTCATGAATTAATATAAAAAATTAAAAATTCATTCTAGCAATAGTTTTTTTTCTTTCAACATAATACTGCTCTTTGCTTTCTACCCTGCATTTTTTCACTGTCTAACCTAATTTATTTACTCTTTAATTTCAGTTTCTCACACATCTGAGAGCAAGGAAAACACGTGAACGGTGAACGGCTTTTCAGTGAGTAATTGGAGAAGACCTTCTACCAAAATGCACACTTTATATATGCATGTTAAAATAACTTAATTCTCAATTCTTCTGGTGACCAATCTGTTGAGTGATCTTTAATTTGGCAAGTTAGGGTTGAAATGCCAAAGAATTCGCTGTAGCCACCGAAGAATTCGAAGCTACTGCAAACAAAAAGATGATGGAATTGTGCAGCAAAAAAAAAAAAAAAAATTCTTGTGCATCAATTGGACGCTATTCAGGAGCATTCACCTTCTCCTTTCTAAAAGCATAGGAGAATGGAATTCTAATATTTTCCTTCATTTTTAAGAATTTAATTTGTGCTTTGTTGATGAGTGTAAAGTAACAACATTATTAAACTCATGATCTTTGCTTTAACAAAAGATAAATGACTGTTCGTTTCAAAAATTGAATTCTGTGTAGGAATTTTCCATTGATTTTGGAGTGTTTTCTTGTTTTTGGCTGCAGGAAAATATTGTTTTTGTCTTATGCCCCAACTA
Organism: Glycine latifolia; assembly: GCA_013407115.1. Lineage (NCBI taxonomy): Eukaryota > Viridiplantae > Streptophyta > Magnoliopsida > Fabales > Fabaceae > Glycine > Glycine latifolia. The sequence goes on from CM023956.1 coordinate 25,216,600, forward strand.
GAGGAGACAAACCGATGCGTTATCAAATTCCCGTATTGACAAAACAAGAATTGTGCCCCTGCGCTATAAAATTTCTTAGTTATTTATTAGGCTGTTGAACTTTTCAAGTTTTTTGTTACATTCCTTTTGAAATTATTTTTTAACCTTTTGAAGTGATCATTTAGAAAATCAGAAAAGAATTTATATTTCAAAATGTAACTTTATTTTAGACTGATCATTCCTAAAGACAAAAGAAAATTCAGAAGCAACTAAGGAAGCAATAGCCTATTTATTATTGTTTTGCTTGACCAATAAAAAGGCCATTTTTAAGTGTGTTTGGATCGTCTAAGTTTAAACAACATTCAATAGTTTGTGTTCCGGAGCCTTGCTCGATATTTAATATTCCTACTTTAGGCTTCCTATCTAGTATTTATCTCTTAATATTGATTATTCGGAAAATATTTAATACTTTCGTAAAGTTGAATTTTTTTAAAACATATTTAACTTAAACTATATAATAAAAAAAATAAAAGTTAAACAGGCCTAATATACACACGCTAAACTATTTATTCCTATTCTTATTTAATTTGACCAGTCCCAAAATTGAATAAGTATAACATGTATGTATTTGACTAAAAAGTTTTACAAGTCAATATTAGCCCCGAAGAATTTCAAATAGAAAAATATTGATATTTATTTATTTATTTTAAATGAAGATTTAATATCGGGAACGTAAAAAAGTTGGATGTGTATCCTCAACTTTTACTCACTAATAAGGAAATGACATATATCATAATGAATTGAAAAGCAGACAAACTACTTTTGTTAAAATTAGTATAGGTCGATATAATCGGTAGATTCTTCAAGAAAAACCCTTACATTTTTTTTAAAGGAATTCAAGATAAACTCATACATTTATCTCTTCTAATATAACCTTATCCTGCAGTCAGCACATAAAAAGTGATTATTCAAATCCCTAACTGTGTGTTTGGTAATTGCTAGTATTTTAACTCTTAAATATTTAGGGTAAACATTTTTATATACAAATTTAAGTATATAAATTTAAATAATTTAATTATATTCTTTTAAAGAATTAAATTAATATGAAAATAACATTTAATTTGATTTAAAGTTACATACAATATTATAATTATAATAAGATTTTTTGAAGGCAATAGGATTTATTATTACTTAAAATAAAATATTTAATTTAAATTTGGAGAAAGAAACATGATAATAATAATAAATAATGAAATTAAATAAGATAATAGGAATTGATATATTTTAGAAGAAAATTTCGCTTAATTTAATTTATATTTAGATTTGAAGATAACGACACACTCATAATAAGAATAAATTAAATTAATTTGAAAAATAATATAAATCTTAAAAAAAATTAATTTTACTCTCAAAATTAAGTTTTGGTGTGTGTGAAGATTACTTTGTAATACTTGGTAACGAGAAAAGGGAAAGAATATAAAAAATGATATTTAATTGAGAGATCTCTCAAAGTAAGAGTCTCAAATTCTCCAAAGTGTATACTCAAATTCAAAACACAGAAGTAGATAACAAACAATATAAATAAGATTATTTTAGTGATAACAACTATAGATTAGATTTGTGCTTCAGTAAGTATTTCCGGTATTAGATGATAATTAATTCTATACGTAGAGGGAAGCTAGCTTACTCCCATATAAAAAACATAAAATAGCCACAATATTGTTGAATTACTTAACACTGAAAGCAATGCTTTTTATTCATTCTATATCAAGTTTTTTACATTAAGAGCAATACATTTAGCATTGATTTAATACAAAGAAACGATATTATTTTTATACAAGAAACAACAATGATACAACTGATTTCAGAATGTTTAATTATGCACGTAAATATTTTGATAATATAACATTGAATATTGATATAACTTTATTTGGCTTATTCCTTAGAAACAAGAATTTTGAGCTTGTTTATGAGTATCTCGAAATCATCTTGGCTCCTAATGAGACTGAGACGCACGTAACGATTATCGGCACTATAGATACTTCCTTCACGGCCACTGATGCCAGCAGCTTCAAGGATTTCATAGCAGTTCTTGTCTTGTTGTCTCTCACACTTTAACCAAGCGTAAGCTGTGAGCAAATTGAAATCAAATTGTTATGTAAGGGCAAAGGAAAATTTTGCACTTCGTATATATTTTACCCAATTTTGAATACCACAAGAAATTAAAGTAATAATGACAAAATTTTAGTCACTATTTGTAATTTTTGTGACTAATACTTAGTCACTAAAATTTTACTGACAATTTTTTATAAATTACATGTAAATTAGTTTGTCAATATTGTTGAGTATTTTTTGGTTAAACTGAAATTAATTATTGATGGATGAAATCTTTATATAAAATTAAATTATTGGGTTAAGATCGAATGCATTTGTAAAAATTGTGACAGCTAAAAATGATGTTTACCTGGTGAAGCGTCTCTCTCCCTCTTGAAAAAGGTGCAGTATTGGGAAGAAATTTTCTGTAGAGAAAACCGTTTTGTTTTAGATATGATTTCTTTCAACCTTATCCAACGATCTCTCATGGTTGAATATGCAAATTGGAATATTTCTTTTCCATCTCCTTCAAGAACCACGTCCAAAAGCTTTAAAGCTCTCAGCTGAGCCTCACGGGAAACTCCCATGGTGTTCATATCCATATATGTCAACATCTTTTCATATACTGCCTCATCCTTTACAATTGCCCATCTGTTAATAGATCAGAATAGAAGACATTAGATGGCTACTTAGTTGATAAAACTAGACTTTAATTTTGATCTGAAATTTTTACTCTCACTTTATATATTAAGTTTTTATCAGAAAAGAAATTAATTCATTGTCGGAGTAAATGTTGACTTTATATTTTATCTTAAAGTTTTACACTATGGCCCAATTCAAATTAAATATAGAACATTTTTTATCCTTTCATAAATTTAAAAAAAAGGTTTAATTAAGGCCTACAAGTTCTTGACCATATCTAGGAAACCAAGATAATTATTTTACAATCTGTAATGAATTCTCATATAGTCTTTAAAGTTATAAGTGTTGTTTTAAGCCAACATTATATTTCAATATGAATAATCATAAAAAATACTAACAAGTCCTTGTAAATAATACTAAACTCTATTTTTTTTACACAAAATCTTAAACATGAGTCTTGTGAATAAAAAAATATTAATTAGAAGAAAAATTTCAATAAAAGTGGTTAGTCAATTTTTTTAAAAGAAATTAGTCATTAAAAAAGTCAACAAATCTTCATACCAATAGCATATGGTAATTAAAAAAAAAACAAATACCAAATCCTTAGTATAGGTAAAAGAAAAGCTTTCAATTTAGTTATATATTTCATTAGTCTTAATTATAATTTGAAGGGGCTCTGGTAGAATAACAATGAGAAATTGATGGTTTACAAAGTACTAAGGTCAAATTTCTATATATTGTCATTTATCAAAACAACCTAGTTTTGTTTTCCTTATAAATAAAAAAATATAAATTAAAACAAGTCTTTTTTCGGGTAAGTCAATTTTTCAAAGTTAATATTTTATATACATTGATGACAAATGCTGACAATAAATGAGGAATAAAAGTATAAAAGTCGTCTCAAACTTACTTTTCAAATATTTAATGATCATTAAAGTAGTATTCTTAAAGTATTCATAGTAAAATCTCTGAATGATGAAAGAAATGGCAACCGTTTATATATATGTAGATTCTCTTTCATAGATTTATATAACTTAGCATGATGAAACAAAGATTCATAGCAGTATATCTCACCCAAATCTACTCCCAGCATGGCCTGTGAGCTTAGAAATTGTAAACACCATAAGATCATCGTCAGCTGGTGAAGGAATAGCAGTGAAATGTGGCCAATAATAGGCTCGATCATTAATGGATTTTACATTAGGACCTTCAAGAACTTCCTTAGTCAACTTTCCATCTGGATTGTTTGGTGAAGTAACAAACTCAATAAATGTAGAGTTTTTATCTGTGTTGTTTTTCCACGAGGATGTTTCTCCTTCATAACTAAAATCCCTAGAATTGAAAAATTGTGTCTGTGTTCGATAGACCTGTGGCAAAAAGTTTATCATAATTTATATCATCTCTCTACTAATTAGTTTCATAAACTAAATATAAATAAATGTATACATGGAAAGAAAAAGTAGTACAAAACATAGAATTTAGCTACTTGGGTATTTTTTTGTGTCATTCTCTAATCAAAATTGAATTTTGTATTAAATATCAGCATATATTATCAAGGCAAAACTTCAATTTTAATTAGAGAACAACATTAAAAACATTAAAAAAAAAGTATCTAAATTTTGCTAAAATAAGTATTAATTAATGGAACTCACCGGGTAATATGGTGCTGTGGCTACCACTTTTGCTGGAGACATTGAAGAGTTGGGAGACAAGGCATAAACAGCAGCATTGAGAAGTTGAGTTGAGCCACTTCCAAATACGATGTGCTTTCCTTCGGTGATTGCATTCCCAACGAGGGCATGAAGTTTTTTTATGTACTCAACCAATAGTTGTGAGATGTATGATCCATCACTATAAGAATAACCCATTCTATGCCATCCCGATACTAAAATGGCGCTACTTGCTGCATGTCGCATCCAAAATGGCTCCATAAAATATGGATCCCCACTGCAATAAACATATTCAATCAATTTTATGGAACTTGAAAATTTCAAATGAATATTAATCACAAAAAAATATTTAGTTTCTTGTTTGCTACTTATTTTTATGAGATCTAAAATTTTGTGTGAGCAAGCTTAATCAAAAACTAACGTGTTATTGATTGTATAAAAATAAATTATAGCATCATATAATCACAAATTAAAAAAAAGTTATAGACATGCATAATTAATGTAAAATCTGTTACAAATTTAAAATAAGTAACTTAATGGACACATGTGGGTAAAATAAATGAAATTTTTCTCTAATAACTTATTAACAAGGTGGAGGTGGATATAGTAAGGTAATTATACCCGCATATAACCACAACTTGAAATTACTTATATGTTCATAATTACATATAATTTATTTTTCATATATATAAATGTTTCAAAACTATTTAATTTTTAATTTTGTTTCAAAATTTATATTTTAACAAATATCTACGTATACTGGCATATATTTATAAAATTCGTAAATATATATTTTGTCACTTGTAAATCATCATACAAGTTAGTTATACATCTAATTAGTTTATTGACTTTTATAATAATTATTTTAAAAATTATATCAGGAATAATTTTTATTGATTGATTTAAGTATGTTTTTAGTATTTGAAAATTATTCTTTTTATTTTGTATTTCCTCTTTTCCATTGTGTTGGTCATGTTAAGTGATTCTTAAAATATTTTTGATTTTTTCTTTTAGTCCCTTAATTTTTTTTATGACAACCGTCGGTATATTTTTTCATCAAATGGTGACTAGTAAAAACAAAGTTAATATAATGACAAGGAGGAGATAAAAAAATAAAAAATAAAAAAATTCCAAGAGCTAAAAGTCAATAAAAATGTATTACTAACCGAATGCAAAATTTGAAAAACAAATAGAAACTAAAAATATATTTAAACCTTTAATTTTTTTAAAGTTTTAATATAAATAATTAATATAATTATTAAATTATGCATTAATCTTGAATGCTAATTAAATTTTTAATTAGATGATCATTCATTAATATATACATATACATATATATATATATATATATATATATATATATATATATATATATATATATATAT
>CM023956.1:25222379-25403633 GCA_013407115.1 Glycine latifolia
GTAAACTAACCACAACATTAGTTATATTTTAAAAATATTAAAATGAACATGATTATTTTTCAAATATGTTTTAAATTATGTGCTCAAAAATACTATTTTTAAATTTAAATATTTTATAACCTTAATATATTAATAGAAATTGTTAATCCAATATATATGATTCCTGAAAAGGAAAATTATATCAAATTAAAAGAACCATTCAGTAAACCATTTAACAAAACTTCATAGATAGCCAAGATATCAAATGGGCTATAGACTACTATTGCAATACTTTTACCAAAGGTTAAATTCATTAGCAGTTAGTAGATTGAAATTATGAGAAGGATTTACCTTCCAGCACTAGCAGCACAATCAGATAATAACTTGGAACAATCAGATCCTCCATAGCATGGATTGCACTCACAAACAGGTTCATGCCCTTTTAGAATAAGACCATCTAAGTAGGCTCTTCCATGTCCTGAACATGGTATGGCTGCCACAGCCTCAGCTTCTTCTGCAGCTCTACTGCTCCAAGTTGGCTCCCATTCTCCCCTACAAACAAACACGTTTGATGCACACAATAATATTAAAATGAATGCTGAATTCATGGCACTTGTTTTTTTGGTCATTCTCTTTAATTTGTACGTAGTTTTTCTTATAAAATAGTAATATTCAAGCAATTTCTCGGTTGCACTTTGAGATTTCTGTGAAATGAAGTGACCCATGCCCATGCATTTATATAAAGATATGGTTTCACCATAATGACTTTTCAAAAATTAAGGATAAAGACTGAATTAGCTAGAATTTGTTAAGTGTACGTTTCCCGTGCTGAAATTTGTACACGTGACATAGGAATAATAGGCAACATATTCACATTCATAATAGAAAATTCTGCCCCCTCGTCCTTCCTATTGATTATAGATAGAACAAGACATAATATTAATCAAGTCAGATGGTTGAATTATCATCTGCACATGGATGTAGACCGTAACATAGGAAATTAATACCTAGTCAAAATTCAAGAATATACAATTCCATATCGATCACCACTGCAACAAGAAAACCATGACTTAATTATCATTTATAATATTGTTTTTGTTTGAAATTTGAGAGTAGATGTTATCATTTGATTTAAGTTTTTTTTATAAAAAAACAGTTCTCATTTTTTATTCACAATTCCATTAACTGTTAATTTAGAAGTAATTGTCATTTTGGTTCATAGTGCAGTTATATGTTAAATTAGGACCAGTTCAGTTTTGTACAACAGTTCAAATTAATTTTTATTGAAAAAATTTCAGTTATTTTTTACCAGTTTAGATCAACGTCGGTTCAGTTCAATTACCGATTTTTTTTCCACCCCTGCTGACAAGTATTGTAATTGAAGAACTACGAAGATTCACAACTTAATTAAAATTTTCGTACTAATTAGCTTTATCCCATTACAAATACCGTTAGCAACCACCTAAAACACCACGAGCCACGGCGAACAAACCATAATGGCATCACTATATTACCGCATGGACCACACCTTGCATCCGGAAGTCATGCGTTGATTACTTGATTTCACTCCATATTTAACCCCTTTCTCTTCTCTTGTGCCCATGCTCTATTTTAATTTCCAAATACACGTTTTTTTATTCTAACGCTTTAGGTCAACTCTCTAATTTGAATATGACGTTATCCTTTCATGTCATGTGTACAACGTATGCCTTTTGCAAACGCCGGAAGGTAACCCTTCTATGTTGTGAGTGCAATCCATGCTATGGTCGATGTGATTGTTCCAATTTATTATCTGATTGTGCTGCTAACGCCGGAAGGTAAACCCTTCTCATAAATTCAATTTACTATTTGAAAAAATGCCTATGGACGTGTTTCAAATTAATTACACGTAATTGATAGAACACATAAAAGAAATTCAGATCCAAACATTAGGTTAATTATTCTAAGCTAGGTTTTTATCAAAGTTGGGGAAACCTCTGTTTTAGGATTCTCTTCGGATCTGAACTGCTTCGGACCCTTATCAAATTATATACCTCTGTTCTTGCAATCTGTTCCTTGGTGACTTACAATTGCACTCGCTAGGCCTTGGAGGAAATTAGGTGTTTCGGGTGACTTTTTTTATATCAAAGTTAATTAAGTTATTATTCGTTGGAAATTCGGAATTCTTACACGGGGTAAGAAAAAATGGATTCATAATTAAAACAGATATACACAAAGACATCTAACTTAAAAAAAAAATAGGAAATGAACTTTGTATTACAATTTCACTATAAAGAAATTATACTTCAAAGCATAATTTTTTTTTTTAAATTGTTACACTTATATACACATATGATTTCAGTTTTTCAGTTTTTCAATTTTTTATTATTAAAAGTTAAAATATGATTTTTAATATTTTTTTAATTATTTTAGAAATTAGATTTTAACATATGATTTCAATTTTTAAAGAAAAAATATATTTTAAACAAAGTGAAATCGTATTTTGATATACGATTTCTTCTTCTTGTGAAATCATATATTGTGAAATCATATATTAAAGTATGATTTATCCATTTTTATAATTTTAAAAAAAGTCCATTATGATAGTTTATCTTCCAGCAGTTTTCTGGTTGCAGAGTCCAAAGAGTTGCGGGACTGTGTAAGGTTGAGAAGAGCCGAAACGGGGTGGGGGGGTTACATGTGGATCTTTTGTTTTCTAATATGAGCCATTCGTTTGAAATAAAATAAAGGATGTAGATTACAAGTAACTTGTTAAACTTTAAACTAATGGGTCGTATTAAACAACTAAAAAGATGCACACGTGACCTCTTCTTCTCAATCCTACTAGGTGTCTTTTGTTGTGCTATTTCTCTCTCATGAACGGACCACTAACTCAGTCCGAGGTGTCACCACCTAATCTGCCACGAACGGAAAACCACATTTTGCATTGTCGCAGTCATAGTCACTCTCCTGTTCCAACTTGGATCCTCTTCCTGTTGATGCTCGCTCATTACCCGTTCTTGTCAGATTTTCTTTTTAAGAAATTAATAACAAGATTAATTGTAACTCTTAAGTCTTCAAGGAAGAAACAAATTTAGGTTTTTGTTTGACCCAAGAAGGTCATGAAAGAATACATCCATAGGCCATTAGGCCTAATACTAAAACTTAACTTAATCGTAACTAGAAAAGACACGGGAGTGGAGGGAAAGTTAGCTAAAGTGAGAGAAAAACAGAAAATATAAATCCTGCTAAAATGAAATTTATTTGAGGTGAGAAGATACGTAATTCAGCTTCTTAGCTTATAATTATATATATCTGCAGGAATTATCCTTGGCTTCAGCAAGCACTGCTCTTACTTTATTGCAATACTTTCTAATTTAGTGTAGGGTATCTTGTCTCTCTCTGCATAATCGTAACTGTTTTTGCTCCATTTCTTTGTGTTAAAGACACTTTTTTCCAGAATTAATTTAAAACACTAATCAAGGTGCTTGTGACATTCCTAAGAGGATATAACACCAAATAGAAGACATTGAGTCACCTGATCAACTGTCCCAATGTGATCATATCTTGAAACAAGTTAACAGCCTTTCAAACGCAGTTCATTGTTATGCTCAAACTTGGCAGTATTGTACTTCCTATTTGTACTGGTGCAATCACTCCTCCAGTGCCTCAGGTAGTTCTGCTACTATAATAAACCTAAAAGTCAAAACTTTATCATATCAGACTCCATAGAAATGAGAAAGTAATGGGGCATATAACAATCTGAAATGTTTAAAGTTTAGCAGGTACTCTTAATTCAGTATTTATTTCAGCTTATGTAGGGTACATTTTAGAGCACAACATAACATAAGGATAATGTTTTGTGAACAAAATATATGACAGCAAAAAGCTATTTCCTTAGATTTTGGAATGTAATTTTAAGAAAGTGTTTAGAACAAAATGATAAAAATATAAAGAAAGAAATAATAATTATATGTAATATATAATTGTTAAATTATGCTCTGTTAACTTAATACATAGCAACAAGCTCAGTGTATTAAATGCTTCAAAGAGAACAATACTAAGCTGCGAATTAAACAGTAAAATTCCACTTGGTACTATGGGGATATATAAGCATTGGATGTCAACACCAACTTTCAAGTTTCAAATTCCAATTCCCCAAATATTTCATCGAGGGTCCTTAGTAAAATGATCAAAAGAAATCACGTTTCAAAATCAAATTAAATATGCTAGTCACCTGTGATGTGAGTGAGTATAGATTTGTTCAACTGCAGTCAAGTGAAAATAGAAGTCAAAGCGCAACGAAGTTATATTAGATTTCACAGCTAATTGGGTGGATCAATTCAAAATCATACATTTTAATTATATTCTCAAGTAAAGCACAGTTGGAATGGGTGACAAACGGCAAAATTGTCACTCACAACATTGAAGCAGCAAGGCCTTGTAAGGCCATAAAAAGTACAGGAAACAAGCAGCAACAAATTACTCACCGGAACGCACAATCCTGAATGAGTACAACCAAAATAAGTTTTGTCCTTTCAAGAAGCTCCCATTTATTTATCAGCAATGACCTGGAGGAAAATATCAGCAACTTTAAAACCTAAGACTACTCAGGTGATGCAAACAAATATGCTGTAGGTTTTAAATCTTCCTTTTCTACATAAAGACCAGGGAAATAAACAGATAAAAACAGAATTCAGTTATACTTTCTATAATCAGGAGTAAATAGAGTCAACTATAAAAGTTAAGGCATTTCAAATAAGATGTCTATTTCAGCTTGGTTTGTTATCTGAAACACTAACAATTAGCAGTGACTGAACAAAACCTTAAAAAGTAGACGAGACAGGTAGACAGTACACTGGGAAAGAAAAAATGTAGGTATGAGTTATGACAAGACTAAAAAATAAATGAATGTTATTCTTACAATACCAAAATAAATTAAACAACACATGACTTATAATCAAATGAAATGTCCATAGCGTAGTCTATGAAACAATCAAACGCAATAATCATTGGTCGCTCACCATGAAAATTCACAATATCTTAATTTGTAATTGGAGAGCCTCTTACCTAGTTTATTCCAACAACATAATAGGCCTTTTGCAATCATTTCACGGAGAAGTTTCTCGGCCTTGTCATTCTCATCCTTCTCAAAAAGAGAACGAATAATGATTTCAAAAGTTACAGCATTAGGGATGCAACCATTGTCTTGCATTTTGACTTCATGGCCAAAGCTTCATCAAACATGCCCTCTTTACAAAGCCCACTGATCATGACAGTATATGTCTAGACATTTATACAATAGCTTTTAACCAAAAGATGTTAAAAAAACACCTGTAGATTCTTAAGTCTTCCACCTTTACACAGTCTGTCAATAAGTACTGTGTATGTGTACACATTTGGCTGAATTCTCCGTTCCTTCATTTTCTTGAATAGTGCAATTGCCTTGTCAAGGTATTGGTTTTTGGATAAACCATCTAATAAGGAATTGTAGGTGACTACATTAGCTGGTTGACCTCTGTGGTGCATCTCATCAATAAGATCCAAAGCATAAGAGGTTCTCCCTGATTTGCACAATCCATCAATAAGAGACTGTATGCCATATCCAGAACCATATTTGTTAGAAGCATTTCTCTTAGGAGATTCATGGCCTCATCCACCCTTTTACTCTTACATAATCCTTTAATCATGATATTGTAGCTGTGAAATTAGGAGTTACTCTTACATATCTGTTTTGCATTCTGCAATTCACCGACTAACCAATAGTCATCCATTAAAGTATTGTAACAAACAACATCAGGTTTTACACCTTCTTTCGTCATCATAGCTAATAAATTTTGGCTTCTTTCACCTTTCCTTCTTTACATAATGCACCAATCAATATATTTTAAGTATAAACATCCAGGTTGATGTTCTTCAATATCATTTCATTTAATAAATCAATTGATTCCATTAACTGACCCGCAAGGCAAAAGCCACAAATTAGAGTATTGAAAGTGAGAACGCCAGGAGAAATTCCTCTAACATCCATTTCAGAATATAAATCAGAAGCCTCATTCACAAGTTTATCTCTGCATAAGCCGTCAATGAAGGTGTTGTACATTACCACATGAGGCCTAGTTGATCTGTCTTCAATCATTCTCAGCAACTTGATGGCAGCTCTAGTTTCTCCTATTTTACACAGTCCATTGAGCAAGGACCCATAGCTAACCTGGTCAATGATTTCTTGACCTCACCCTTGAGACACAGACCTTTGGTGAGTGTAGTCAAGGTTATGGTAGTTGACTGATAACCTAATTTTATAGTTTTGGCCAATACAGAAAAAGAAAAGGGCAATTGACCCAAGTGGCAGAAACAATTGATGAGGATGTTCAAAGTAAAAAGGCGTGGCTTGATTCCCCTGACATCCATTTGTTTAGAAAGGGAAATGGCAGTGCTTCATCCTCACTAGAGATCCTAAAATCTTGTTAAATTCGATGAAGGAGAATTCAATTGAATTTCATCATCAACAAAATTGTCAACGGATGGAGGCTGAGAGTGAAAGCAAAGAGGGAAAGTGGGGTTTCGAAGAAAATGAGGAAAGAGAGAGAGAAGAGCTTAACCTTCTTGACAATGAGAATGATCACATTCTTGTGTTGAATGGATTGTGTTTGTTTGGTCGGTTTATGTGAAACGGAGATCAATAATTAGTTTGCTCAGATTTCAGGCATGAACTGATAGAAGGTAATGCGCTAACAATAAGATTTTCAGAGCTTGGTTGGACACTTGGACACTACCTAAACATGAGGTGATAAACACAGCCAATTAAATTTTGCCAGCACATTAAAATATTGTAATAAATAATCGTTAACAAAATTAAAGTATAAAATATTTTATTTTGGTTCCTGAAAGTGTAATGCTGTTACAAGTGAAAAATTAACATTTAATTCCTAAATATATAAAAAGTGTAACAAATTTATCTTATTAGTAAGTATTTTTGTTAACCTAAAAGTTTGTGTTTATATGGAATTTCTAGACCTAATTGTTATAGAAAAGAATGACATGTGTGTTGCTTATTTTGTGGGATTAATTTATTAGTGTATTGTGGATGAATTAATTTGTCAATTTCAAATTTTTTAATTTTAGTATATGAATTTAAGATTTTGTTGTCATTTATTTTCTAGACTTAACATTTTGGTCTTTGGATTTAATTGCATATTTTCATTCAATATCCATCATATTTTTTACCTTCTTTTTTTACATTTTGTAGTTTATCTTAACTTTCACATCCATGAAAATGGCATGTGTTCTAATACCCAACTCTTAAATAACGATATGAAATTTGTAAAAATTGAACAAAAAAAAAGAAAAAAGAATAAGAACAAGATATATTACACTTGTCCCATCAAGAAAAAAAACACTTGCTCCATCGACAGAATATGTTAGAAAATAGTTCTAACACTTTCTTTTATTTCCCTTTTGTGATTCATATGTTTTTAAGTGTCTTTTTGTGATTAATTTTATTCTATAAAATATATTAATTAATTAATTAATCTAACATTCTACACAAATTAATAACATATAAGATAATAACTTGATTTGGAACCTTATAGAATCTTGTTAGCAATGTCATGGATTTAGCGGCTAACTATAATTATGCAATCACTCATAAATTAATTTCATATTTATAATATAATTTAAAAGTACAAAATTGGTAAAATGAAAGTAAAAACAAATATGAGAGATAAAGAATAAAAGTGAGAGAATATGATAATGTTTATGTTAATAATTTACCTATAATATGGGACTTAATTGAAAATTTGAAAGTATTTTCAAGGACCAAAATGACACTACATGATTAAGTTCATGGACCAAAATTGTTATATTTAGATACTACAATGACAATAAATTGTTAAGGTAAGGGACTAAATTAAAAAAAGTTTAAATTTTTTTTTAAATTAACTAATTAACTCATGACCAATATGTTGACATTAGTCTCACCGAATAAACAACACAAGCAACATTATTTTCGATGACAACTGAGTTCAGAGATGTCACATAAGCATACAAACGTTTGAGTTGACAAAAAAAAATTTAACCATAGGACAAATTTATTAAGCTTTTTGTAAATTTGATGACTGAATTTTAATTTTTTTATCATTTAAGGACCGACATGTTACCCACTTCTAGACAAATTATACAAAGTGTTGAAAAATTCAGATTAATTAACTTCATTCAATAATTCCAACAATTTATCATTCATTTTAAATGTGATGCTCTTCGTGGGGTCGATATGTTACAAAACAGGATCACCATCGAAATGTGAAGTTCTTGTTTACATTGCTTTGGGTTGTAAGAATGAAACAAGTTTGCTATCCAAATGTGGTGATCTTCATGGGGGCTTTTTTTTTTTAACTACACAACCCAGAGAAACTAAAAGCCTCTCGAGAAAAAAATCTGAACTATATAAGCTCTAACAGCATCATAAACAAATCTAGGAACAAAATCAAAAACATGAAAATTAAAATCTTCCTCCATCTCATGCTACGTCATACCATCTGCTATTTGATTAACTTCTCTAAAGATGTGATTCCAGGTAACCATTCCCCCATTCCTGAAAACTGAAAGAATGATCCTGATGAGATTAGAACAAGGGTGCAACATGCAACAACCATTAGAGAGAAGCTTCACTGACAAAAGACAGTTAGAATCAACTCTAATTTTTCGAAATCCTCTCAACTATGCTAAATTAAGACCAATGTGAATAACCTTTAATTCAGCAGTGAGAACAGAACAACCACCAAGATTTTGCACCAAAACCAAAAATGAAAGCACCATTATGGTCTCGCAAAACTCCTCCACAAGCAAATTTACTCCCTCTATATGCAACAACTCCATTACAATTAAGAACTACTTCTCCCTCGTCCGAATAACTCCACTTGATATGGTTCATACTCGAGTGCACCTGGTTCGCAAAAACAAGCGGCTTAGGAATCAATGGGATCTGTTTTATACCTCCCTGCATATAGAAGCTAATTAATGTCATGGGTTACTTTGCGACTTTGCTCTAAAAAAAATAGTTTTGAAATTTGGTTTAATGGTTGTCAAAGGGGTTTATGAATTTATATGGCCACTGTGTTACAAAAATTTTAATTTGGATATCACATCAATAAAGTCAAGTTGTTCTAATAGCACTTTGATTTTCTCTTCATATTGTAATCCTTATTTGATTGAACGACTTTAGTAAGCTTTTGAGTAAGATACATATTAAAAATTGGTCATGTAATTAAAAAATAACTTAAATATGAAATTGGTCTTTGAAGTGAACGTTTTTTTTATGTTTGATTTATGTAAGATTTTTTTTTCAATTTTAGCTAACAAGTTCACATTATTTCATTTTTAATATCATTGTACACTACATTAATAAAGATGATCTCATCACATACATATCAACATATGTCACATCTATAATGACCTCATATGAATTAAAAAAAAACTTACAATAACTAAAAATGAAAAAAAGAGCTTACAACAGAAAAAAAATACAAAAAATGAAAAATAAAAAAAGATATGGTCCAAAAGGAAAAAAAGTGAACATTTGTGGACATAAAAAAGCACCCAAAAATGAGGTTGAAGACTATCTCTCAATTACTGCAAAAATATTTACTTTGAAAATATTTTGATTCATCAAATTTAAATGTAAAGTTAATATTTGAATTCAAGGCCCCCAAAAATATAGATTATAAAATCGTGTCCGGCCAATCTTTAAAAATTAAATTCTGTACAAAGAAAATAGAGCAAAACACTAAGCATGTGTAACCACTGACCATGCCTTGTGTCTTGGAGAAGGATTGTTGGGCTTTTAAAAAATTGTCCTTAAATGAACTAATTCGGAAAGCAAAAGCATGCTTGTAAGGAAATATTACTATAAATTATCAAGTTGGTGAAAGTTTACTTTCATGTAAGGAAGGTTATCAATTCTTTCTATTTGTTTTATTTTTTTTCTCTTTCTTTTTACACTATATGTATGTATATATCCAATTTAAAGAAAAAGGAGTCAACTGAAAAACACACCAGAGAAGCAAAAGTGATTGGTGTTGGACCTTTGTTAATGAACATCAAGTCAAACATAAACATCAGAAAAATACTATTGTTCTAACTTTATGAGCCGTCCAAATTTTTATAATAACATATCATTAGCCGACCCAGAATAATGCGCGTGGCCCCATAATGCACCATAAATCTTAATCATTACAGGTGTACGATTTTTAATACGAGACAATGCAATCGTTGTTAGGCCTTTCAGTATTTTAATTTTGTAGTGAAATCCTGCGAGTTACTACTTTTTTCATGATGTCAAATCACTCAAATGTTAGAATTGACATGCTTTCCAATTGTGTTTATTTTATGTGACTGCGTGGCCTCCTAGCTTGTTCTTCTCAATAGTCAAATTTTAAGGTCAATAGAATAACTCTTTTTATTGTCTCTAGAAAATTCCTAAGGTATTGCCTTCACTTGTATTCTCCACTAAGTCGGTTTAGTATTCGCTTCTAACAGCTAACTTGTTTTAATTTGATAAGAGATGTTAGTGTTATGCTTTGAAGTAGACTTAAAAATTAATGGTGGGTTTGATTTATAGAAGAAAGTCAAAGAAAATAAACAATAAAAGTTAAAATAATTTTGAAGTTAGTTGATAAAAAAGAAAAAAAAAAGATAGGAAATTAAAGAATTCTTTCATTCTGATTGATTGTGTGAAAAGTAAAGAGAAAAAAGAAAAAAAAACAAACATGTATAAAAGTTAACATAAATATCTTTAAAAAAAAGTATGAAAAAAATAATTGTGTCTTTTCATAGGGAAATAATTAAAGGTTGTTCATTGTTTTTTTTTTTTTTTACATACATAGTTAAACCAAATGCTTTTTGAACATGGGTCTCACATAAATTAGAAGAAAAAAAAATGAAACTACTAAAAGTTCAACATTTTTGCTTCAAAAAAAAAAGTTCAACATTAATTCAAGATAAAGCAAAAATAACTCCTTATTACTTCAACTCAAATTTGTTTTTTCTGAACTAAAAATGATTTTGCTTTTACAAGGAAGCATCTCCAGTCAATCTTAAGTAAACTAGAATAAAAATGATCCCCCACAAGGTCATCTATAAAAAAGCAAACATGTACATAATATCTTTCGTCCATCTCCCTTTTATAATGAAAAAGCGAACCTTGTAAATAGAAAATATCTTTTCCGTACTTGCTCTTCCTTGCTCCGTTTCATGAAAACAAAGGTAAAGAATCGTATAAATACATCGTTCACAAATAAAAAAAAAACTCTTTGAACTTTACTAAAATATATCAAGAGACTAAAGTGATAAATTATATTCAATATTTTAGAAATTATTTGAATATTTTTACTACTTTAAATGTTATTTAAGAAAGAGATTAATAAATTTTTCTATCATTAGAAAGAGGAGGCTTGTTGGAATCATCTTACATTTTTGGGAATATGAAGGTGAGAATTCTCATGTTTATTAGGGAATTATCAAAAAATATTCTCAGATACATTTATTTCTAGAAAAATTACATTCCTATGTTGATACAACTTTTACTCTCATGCTAATCGGGTGTGAAAGCTACTATGTTTCCTTGGGAATGCATATTGGTTTGTTTTAATTTCACTATAATTTCCATTTTTACTTTTGTTTTCCATTTATTATTTTAAAACTTAAAAAATATTTCTAAGAATGTTAAAAGTTAGTCAAACACATTTTTATATATGTCATGAAATAACATTTTCAACTACAATATTCTTGGGATATGATTCCTGAAAATGCAAGATAATGCCATGAAACAAATGCTCCTAATGATATTTTAAGAAGTTATAAGCGATTCAAGTAAAAATACAAACAACTGGACCAAGAAAATTGTACACTTTTCAAAGTTAAGATAATTTTTATTTAGGAATATGTGTAACTTTTTAAAATTCTTATAATATACCCATTAGGGGTCAATTTAGTGATGAAAATTTTAGATAATTTATGTAAGGTCTTAAGTTTTAATTTTGTTATAATTATTGTATAAATATAAAAAGTTACAATTTTAAATACAAAATTATCATATATGTTGTAGGTTTCTGTACCAAACAACCCATAAATTTATTAGAGCAAAAACAAAAGGCAATGAGAACCTCCTTGGTTTTGTTCATTCCTTTTACACTACAAATCTTAAAAGGTAATGATCAAGAGTCAAAATTTTGTTTGTTTTGCTTTGGTTCTTTTGTGTTTATGTCCCTTCTTTGTTTTGCAAAATTGTTATGTATGACCATAGAGCATTGGTCATCAATGGCAAGCATTGGAACATGTTCATGTCCTTTATGGGTTTGGACGTGAGATCCATGATGTTCGAGAACAATGTCTGAAGGTGCTTCATCACAAATTGAGATCCACCACTAGGAATTTCCATCGCTTGCACACATACCTTAATTGCAATAAATTGCTAACCCTAACCTTAGCAAGGATTTTGATCATCGGATCCTCCGACAAGACCAACGTCACTATCATTGAGGCTTTTGCTATCATGTGTTCAGGCTTCGTCGTCATCATCGCCATGATGACCATGCCACAACTTTTGATTCTGTGTTCTCCTTTTTGGATCTTGTCCACTTTCGTTATTGGATCTTGTTCACTTTCGTTATTACGTTGTTGAGGTGTTTTGTTTTGATTCGGGTACCCATAAGGCTAAACAATAAATTCGTGAGTTCGATAATGGTTTATGATTTGCATGTACGATTGTGGGATGTCTAGTATGAAAGGGGATTAGGGTTTGTCAAGAATGAAATTATCTCAAGATGCTTCTTTTTATTTTTTGTTTTGTGGGATCTTTTAGTCACCATATTTGAATAATTATTAATGGCGTTAGCTTTAGAACTGATAGAAGGATTATTTTGAATCAGTTTAAAAGATAAAAAATTAAATAAACTTTTTAAAAAATAAAAATCAAATTAAATAAAAAATAAGGTAAAGAAAAAAAAATCATTTAGCATATTCTTAATTATTTTAGTTCAACCGTAGTTTACCTTTTTTTGTATTGAGAGATTACTTGTAGTTTACTATATATACCACATCCAATTCCATTTTTATTTATTTTATTTTTAGATATAAATTCTTAATGATTCAATATCTAAAGAAGCTCATTTGTGGCTATTTAAAAGAAATAAATTGTTTTATTATCTCTTCTGATATATAATTTTTATCTTTATTTTTAAATTAAATTTTAATATTTTAAAAAATATCAATAACTAAAATAAACCTTGTATTACAATATAATCATTTATCCTAAATTTAAAATATAATTTATATGTTTAAAAATAATATATTATGAATTTTAATTATAATATAATTTATATATTTAAAGATATTTATTCATTGAAAATTTCAATTACATAAGATGAATATTAGTTATCAATGAAGATGTATAACAAAAAAAAAAAAAACTAAAAGAACTCCCTGGATGTTGAATGGTGATGTTAGACCGACATGGCATGACCCATCAGCATGTGAGAAAATAGAATGCCCGAAGAGAGACATGGAGTAATAATAATATCTTATGCTTACATTTGATTAGGCCACGTGGTACCAACTTGACACAGTGGACATGGTTGAAATGCAAGAAAAAATATCTTGCAAGGTGGAAGCCTTTTCCACCAGATATTTTCCTCAGGCTCCCAACCACGCAGATTCGCACGTGTCAACATATGATTGGCTCTCCACCTTCTTTCTCTAACGCAAACACGTTCGGATTCCACGACGTTGTTCTGACTTCTGCAAACTGAATCTAAATAATCCTCACGTTTTATTTATGAAACAAGGTATAGGAATTTTTATTTTATTTTATTTATATATTTTTAATTTTTTCAAAATATTTATATTTGTTCATATAAGATTTTAATCTTTTGGATTTCATTTGTGCTTGAGAAAATCCATCTCTTTAAATTTAAAAGAACTTGCGTAAAACTTAATCATGTATGCTCAGAATATTCGTTTTTCAAGTGTATGCGTCAACCATCACGACAGATGTTTATGGATTATTAGTTTATATTATTATATATTAAAGGCAATACCAAGGAATCAAAACTCTTATTGACAGAAACTAATAGCGTGTATTGGTGATGTAGCGGTAATTCGGTAAAACAGATTCACAATGTGTACAAGCATGACCAAGTTAGGCTTTACCGTGTATAATATCATGGGGGTTTTTTATTATTCTTTTTGAAGGTTTTGTTTCCCCCTTTACATAAATTTGAGTTCACCAATTAACCTATTAAAAAGCTTACTTTTATATTAAGACTTTAAATGAACCAATGGAATTATTCTTAAATATATTAATAAAATCATAGCCTAACAAATCTATCACTTAAAATACTAGAGATAAGTGTTAAATAAGAAATAAGACACATCAAAATTTATAATTTATAATAAAAAATTTAAAACTATATTAGAGACCGTATTTTACTATTGAATGTATGAATCAACTAAAGTTATTATCTTTTAATCATATTCGTGTATAATTTTTTTAATAAAAAATACATATGTAATTTAGAAAAAAGAGAAAGTATATATATATATATATATATATATATATATATATATATATATATTTTGTCTAAATCACGTATATTTTCTATTTAAAGAATAAATTTTATCCTATCGTCGATGCGACTATGTATCCAAGATTTGAATATGACATATCTTACTAAGTTGGAATAATCCTAAGTGTATTGATCCATGTGTTTTTTGGTGAGAATGTATGTAATTACATATACGTTACATACATACATGAATGTAGAAGATGCATGACGTGTAAGAAGCGAGAGGAAAATATCTTGCCACGCAGGCACAGAGTTTCTCTGAACTCTCCTCCTTAAGATCTTCTCTTCTCTTCGTTTCCTTTCTCTTCCATCGCTCTCTGTCACCATAAGTAACCACCTAATATTTTCTTTCATGAAATTCTATTATTATTCACACAAAGGCGGAAAAATCAACACGAAGATCTCATTCTCGCAGCTGCACTGTTTCACCTTCTAAATCAGAGTACCGTTTTTCATCAGATCCGTACATAAAACTCCTCAGGTATATACATACATGCACAGTGTTCATTTGTTTTTTTTTTTTAAATTAATTATTGTTATGCAATTTTCTGCTACATTTTTGTGTGGTTATATCTTGTATTCGAGTTTTGTTGTTGGTGTTTGTGTAATTGTGTTGATTATTGAAGTGGATTTGGTTGTTTCTATCTTAATTGTGTTGTTGGATATTTTGGTGATAGTTTTCATTTTTAATATTTGTATGTTTGTTTCTGGAAACCAGTTTTTGATGATTAATTGAACTGTTGAAAATTGAACAGGTTTTGGAGTTTATATCTGCTACATTTTTTTTCTGATTACATTTGTTTTCGTATTTTGTTGTTGGTGTTTGTGTAATTGTGTTGGTTATTGAACTGGATTTGATTGTTTTACTCTGGTGAATCTGAGATTTTATTAGATATTTTGGTGATGGTTTTCATTTTCGATATTTTGGTGAATGTTTCAACCGAAAATTCTAATTCTCATTTTTTTTCCTTTGGTTTTCCGTAACTGTACTTGCTCTGTTTGACAGAACTCTTTTTTGGTTTACATCTGCTACATTTTTTTTATATATTTTCTGAGTACATCTTATTTTCGAATTTTGTTGTTGGTGTTTCTGTTGATTACTGAAGTGGATTCAATTGGTTTATTCTCTCTCGTTTGATTTTTTAATCTGTAGTGAATCTAAGTTGTTATTAGATAATTTGGTGCTGGTTTCTTCCTTTACGGAAACCAATTTTTTAAGATTCCTTGAAATGTTTTGAATGTTTCTCCAAGAAAATATGAATCTCATTTTTGTTTTCCAGAACAATTCTTGCTCGGTTGTTCAGGATTCTTTTCTCGGGGTTTATATCTGCTCTGATTTTCTATATAAGCCATCAATTTAGGTTCTGTAGTAGAAATCACCTTCAGTTTCAACATTTTCAAGTGTAAAAGATTTAAGCATCTGTAATAAACGACTAGAATTTGCTGAAAAAGATGCATTGATATGTCATTCCATTGAACATTTTTTTTAGTGCTTATTATTTGTGTTTGCCGAAATATGAATTTTAGTATACCAATCCTTGTTGATGGATACTGAGGTAAAAAATATGTGTGTATGCTAAACAGGGAATGTTGAATTACGATATTTTAATTCTTGACTGGTAGCCGGTTTTGGCTGGATTTGGCTTGTTGGTTTTGATATCAGAAGGAGAAAGCAATAGTTGAGAGTTGAAAGTGAAAGTAAATTTCTGTTTCAATGGCTGCTGCTTCTGGTGAAAGGTGGATGGATCGTCTTCAGTTTTCCTCATTGTTCTGGCCTCCCCCACTAGATGATCAACAAAGAAAGGTACCATTCTCATATTATGTTTTCATGAGGCTTAAAAATCTCAATGGGGTGCTTTTTAGTTTTTACTTTTTATTATTATTAAGATGTTTCACATCCGTTTTCTTTTTTAATTATCAAAAAATATTAGTTTGGTTAGAAATATTAATGAAAGGAATTTGCACCTGATCATCTCCTTCTTTCTCTTTTAATCCATAAGATCTTCTTTCCAATTATCAAGCCAATCTTATATGTCAATTCCATATCCGTTATGAATATAATCAATAGTTCAAAATATTCATATAAGCCTTTGACTACTCACACTCTTCATAATTAATTCTTTATTTTTGGATTTGAGTTTAATTTAATATATATAATCTCTTTTCCTTCATTACATATTGATCTTTACATATAATTTTTTAGAATAAAATTGATTTTTAAGATTTTTTAAAATTAGCTAGGATTATATCCTTATTCCTTGATGCTCGGCTGCTCTGTCCTCCTTTTTTCATTTTAAAAAAATATTTTTAAATTTAAATTATTGCTATTATGAATATATTATTAACTTCAGATTTAAATGAAATCATATTTTATTTAAATTATAGAAATTAATATTATTTTTGATTCAAATGAAATTGAATCAATTGTTACTATGAGTATGATCTCATCTTTAAATTTCAAATTAAGTTATATTTTAATTTTAAGTTTTGACAAATCCTATTATCTTTAAAGTATTATTTTTTTTAAAGATAAAATATTAATTTTTTAACTGTAAATTATTTTTGGTAATAATTATATTATTATTTCAAATTTAAATAAAATTAAATGTTTTTTTTTATATTAAGTTGATTTATATGTTATTTTACGGGCTTTGCCTCGTTCATCTAGCCCACTGAATCTAGTCAAATTGGCCAATTCTGTTTCGGTCTATATTTTAGGAGCTTGATGGGTCAAGCTCATTTTGACAACTTAAAATATGGGCTATTTCGTTGACACTCAACCACTCTAGAAAGATAATTTTGTCACGCCAACAAAGTTTCCTATTTGAAACTTTAAGTGTTTTAAGTTTTTTTTTTATCTCCTTTTGTTCCCCAAAAAAATAGTTTTTTATCTCCCTAATTTTAATGGCCTTTAATTAAGCATTAAATATGCATGATTCATAGATAATTACATATATTTGAAAGTAATAGTCCTTTATAAGGAGAAAATATTAACTGAATTATGTCTTTTCTTTACATGAAATATGTCGTTACTTTAAATGACATTGAACAGTTAATAACAAATTTTCAATAATATTAGTTAAGATAATAACATGAATATCATATAAACACATTTCCAACTAACTGTTTAAGAGTAAGTATCTTATTCTGAGCAGAAAATAATTTCTTAACACCTGACATTAACAAATAAATTATAATTCAGAAAATTTGAGTCAAGTTACAAGAATGATAATATCCACATCACCTTTGCATTTTTATTTTTATTTTGAACAAATTATAATTTAAATAAGTTACTTTGTTTCACAAGTCATGATCAGTATTTTCCCTTTATTCTCATGTATTCAAAATAAATAATATGAGTACCATTTGAATTATATAGGGAATATTTAAAAGTCTATTTATTTTACAATGCATGTTTTCAATAATTCTAAAATCTATCTCTAGTATATAAATTATTTAAATATTATTATTTTTAATATGATTAAGAGAAAAAATAAAAAATATGATTATTATTTGTACACCACTTAATAAATATTTGTTTATTTATTTATATCACAGCAATATCTATTATGTTTATTGATACAGTTGTGATATTTTTGAATGATGTTATTAATTAATGTTTTCATGTTTACCATTTATGATGGAATAAAATGACCAACGAAAGGAGGTTAATTTTTAAAATCAAAGTAGTTTAGTATAGGGTGCTATAGCTACGATGATTCATTATAGCTGTAAGAGTTTTAGTTTAGTTTTTTTTTTTTTAAACTTAGTAAACTCATTTTTTATTATCAGAAAAAATGAAAAAATAATTAATTATTGAAAATAATATATATATATATATATATATATATATATATATATGTATGCATGCATTTTAATTTAAGATAGCACCATTTATTTTTCTCAGATGATAATATTATATGTATATAATTAAGGATATTATTTTCTATGTTATTAGTTGCACAAATTTTTTTACATGTTTTTTTTATAATTTTTTATTTAAATTAATAATTAAAACATTAAATTAATATTTGAGCAATGTGCCGTTACATAACTAATGTTGTTGAAAATGAGAAACTTAATAGTTTGTGAATGCTCACATCCTCTCTAAGGTATTTTAATTTAACAGGATCCTTGTTGCTTTGTTTCTCTCAAGTGTTGATTCCGGGTACCAGATCAAAACTGATAAATTGAAATCAATATAAAATATCCAATTATCTCCCATAAGTTGGTTCATCCCAATGGGACCTCGGAAAATTGTTTTGCAGTGGATTTTTATAACAAAAACTCTTGAATTCAATGAACAATGGCCATTTGGAAAAGGAGAGGAAAATACAACCTTGGAAAACTTGCTTTATCCTATTGTTGCGGAAACACTCGAGCTAAGTCAGTTCAAATGGAATATCAATCATAGGAAATGGAAATTAACATACAAAAGAGGCATTGGAATAAAGAAGCTTCGGTAAAAAGCCTGTTTTATTAGTTTTCAGACAGTAATACTCTTACAGAATTAGATATCATGAGTCTTCCCTTTATCCAACAAAATGATAGTGAGTATTTGTTTTACTCAAAACACAGGTTCGTCGCAATTCTTGTGAGATGAGACTTTGGCGTTGAACGTGGTTTAACGCCAAACCAAACAGCTATAATTTTCGTATATAAATGCCCTTAACAAAAGCATATCTATCAACGTAGTTTTACTTCCACATGAGTTTCCCCAAAGTGTCAGTTTTTGATAGAATCTCTTAAAGCAGCTCTTTTACCTTTCCTATGAAAGAGTTGGATAATTACTCAGTCTATATTGGTAAAGATCAAAAATAATTTACATAAAGATTTACTGATATCATAAAAAATGAAAGCGAACACATTCATTATTCCTATGTAATTTGTAATACATTAGAATACAGTGATAAGCAGTAGCCAATAAGATATGTACAAGTTTATCTTTAAACTCAGACAGAAATGTGTCCTTATCATATTGGAAAAAAATTCTGTTCTAGAAAGGCTTAATAAATGCTCAAGTAGAAAGGCTTTTTCAAACCGAGTTGTTGAATTGGGCAATGCTTTAACACTTCACAAGAAAGAACAGCTCTTATTGTATTTTGATCACAGGAGAATAAGAATCAAAACTCCCATATATAATGCCACCAGATTGCTTTCATTTAAGGGTTTTTGGTTGCCTTTAGCACTACTCCTAACAAGTTGTCCTAATGCTCTATCCCTTAAGTTAATGAATAATGAATTTGGTAGGTATTTCCATTTCAGTCTTTATATATCATACTAGTCTGAAAGCAGCAGCACTTTAGTCTCGTGTAACTGAAAATATATATTTCCAAGCCTACATGTAAGCACTCTTATGTGACACATTATTGTTTTTTCATTTACTTGGTTGTTATGACATATATTTCTTATTTTTATTAGGATCAAATTGCTGCGTATGTTGAATACATTGGCCAATTTACATCAGAACAATTTTCTGAGGATATTGCTGAGGTATGATAAATGCAACTATATATTTACAGATAAACTCAACAAGTGGAAAGAGAAATACATTTATTTACATAGATTCAATAAAAAAAATTGTACTTTGACTTATGTAATCCAGGAGTCTTATCAAACATACTTACTGGTTTGTGTTGCTTTGACAGTTGATCCGCAGCCGTTATCCATCAAAAGAAATGCTCCTCTTTGACGATGTTTTGGGTATTTTTGCTTTACTTAGTATTAGTTTCAATTATGAATTACTCAACAGTAACTTACGCCTATTTCTTGCCCAAATAACTAATTTATTCATTCCCATGTGCATCCAGCGGTACTTGTTCTTCATCATCCAGAGCACGGGCATGCAGTGATGCTTCCAATTATTTCATGTATTATTGATGGTACGCTGGACTATGATAAGACTAGTCCTCCATTTGCTTCTTTCATTTCTTTAGTCTGCCCAAAAAATGAGGTATAATCCCTTGGCTTATATTTTGATACTTTTTTGTACATAATTCAAATTCATATAAAAATAAGTTTCTAGTTTGAGAAACGCAATTACAAATTATCACTTAAATAAAATCGTTATGACTATTAGTTTCTAATTGATTTAAGTATATCATTTATTCAGCCTTGATATCTGCAAAGATATTTCATGGCAACCTTTTCATTTATTCTGTCCAATTTTACAGAATGAATATTCAGAACAATGGGCTATGGCATGTGGTGAAATTTTGCGTATTTTAACTCTTTACAATCGCCCCATATACAAAATGGAAAGGCAATATTGTGAAGCAGAAGGAAGCAGTGGCAAAAGTCATGCAACAGCTAATGATTCTGTAGATGGGGAATCTGGCCATAATTCTTTGATGCAGCAGGAGAAGAAACCTATAAGACCCTTGTCCCCTTGGATTACTGATATATTGCGAGCTGCACCTTTAGGCATTAGAAGTGACTATTTTCGGTGGTGAGTATTTTTCATTTTCTACAAAGTCATATATGGTTTTGCTTCTTTCGATTCAGATAGATGATATTAGTAATGCTATGTACGTTTTAGTTCTGCCTGAAAGTTCTAGGGAATTTCATGGGGAGGCTATTTCTGTTCAAGGTTTACCCTGGGTCAAACCCAACTGTATCTATTGACTCATAAATTATAAGTTTTGGAAACCAAAGTGTGAGAGATAGAGTTAGAGATAGAGAGCGTGGTAAAGAGAGAATGACGTATGAGTAAGCTGTAGTTGGGCGAAGCCCATATACATACTAAAGCCCTTTTTTTCTAAATGACTCTTAACATAAAATAAACCACCACTTGTGTTTTTGTTAAGTTATGAACCTTGGTTTATTGGTGTTTCAAAGGATTAACCTAGAATAGAATGGAGTGTAGCATAACCAAGCTCAGGGGTCAGCAATATGATTTTTTTTGTCAATAGCATGCATTGCGGCAATATTCATTCTGTGATTTTAGTCCGTAATTCTTTTGGTTTGATTCTCTTGCAATTGTAGTATAAAATGTTTGATTATATCAATATGGTTGAATCATATGGTTTAGTTATCTTGATTTCTCTTGGGCTCCAAGTAAACTTTGCTTAAGTTGATGGAAATTGTTATGCATTAACAGGTGCAGTGGTGTTATGGGTAAATATGCTGCAGGAGAACTCAAGCCACCTACTATTGGTACGTTCTCCCTTACATAATCAAACTTGAGTTTTCTGACTTTGTACATCTGTTAATGTGATATTCGAATATTTTTCCAGTTTTCCATTTCTTTTCACGTGATGTCTTTTTTGTATAATTGATCCATGAAACTTAAAATAAAAATTGACTTCTCCCTATCTTTTGCAATTGTTAACATAAATCATCCTGTGATATTTAAGTGAAAAACCTTATTTGGACATACTTGGTAAGTGTTAAAAATCTCACATTGACTAGTTATATGCCCAAATAATGTATATAAGTGGGGACAACTTTCATCCCATGAGCTAGCTTATGGGATTGAGTTAGGCCTAACCACCTAAGTCCAAATTCTAATATGGCATTTGTCTACATTCTAGATGTCTATTCCTAGGCATGAGGGGGTGTTATTATTTGGCCAAGTGCATTTGTCCATGCTCCAAATATCCAGTCTTGGGTGTGGGGTGTGTGTTTAGAATTGAGATCCCACATCGACTACAGATATGACCAATGTAGTTGTAGTTCTTATAAGGTTTGGTCAATCCTAAATTCAGAGAGTACACATGTAGCAATTTGATTCATTCATTTCTAATTTTTGATTGAACAGCAGTATAAAAAGGCACTAATCATTTTGATTCTGGAAAGACAACATTTATAATAATCTTTTCTTAACTGAATTTGGCTTTCCTTAGTTTCTGCACGCGGTTCTGGGAAGCATCCTCAACTTGTTCCGTCAACTCCAAGATGGGCAGTTGCTAATGGTGCTGGTGTTATATTAAGTGTTTGTGATGATGAAGTTGCTCGTTATGAGACTGCTACTTTAACAGCAGCTGCTGTCCCTGCACTCCTACTTCCTCCTCCAACAACAGCTTTGGATGAGCATCTCGTTGCTGGATTACCAGCTCTAGAACCGTATGCACGTTTATTTCACAGGTTATTCTGAACTCAATACCTTTCTAGTTGTTTTGTTGTTCCTTCAATGCATTGGCCTGAGCAAATTTATATATCTGAATTATCTAGATATTATGCCATTGCGACTCCTAGTGCAACTCAAAGACTACTTGTTGGACTTTTAGAAGCACCCCCATCATGGGCTCCGGATGCACTTGATGCTGCTGTGCAGCTTGTAGAGCTTCTTCGAGCTGCTGAAGATTATGCTTGTGGAATAAGGGTAAGCTGTATAATCTTTATGCAAATTCTAACAAGGGAAATAGTTAAGAAATCAGAAGTAGAAAGTATTATTGAAAAATAAAGCATTTATTATATCAAAAAACACAAAAGTCATTCATACTTATTTTGTTACATGTAATTAGAAGCATTTAATAGGGTATTAAATGCTTCTTAATTAGTGTCTTTAGGGAACTTTTTAACAAGATCCTAATCTCTATACACAAGACAATAATTTGTGATGATAGCATTGATTAGTACACCAAGATTTCATCATTATAGCTTTAACCAAGACGATTAAAGCCTTTACTGACTAGGTTGGGTTGATTACATGAATGAAATGATACCTTATTGCGTTTTGTTGTTTCATAGTGAGAGAAATGAAATGAGGAACATGATGGTGTGCAATCTGAGTGGCATGTGCCTGTGGTTGGTGAAAGTCATATGGATTGTACATATAGATTGTGCCATGGATGGGATAAAAAAGCAAATGAAGTGCTCAAGTTAAAAAAAAATGATGTAATTTTTCATATATATGTGTGTGTGTATGGCTAATGTACACATTCATGTTTTTTAGTATGTGTGCGTTAGCAAGCTATATCATTGGTGTATTTTAAGATATTCTTTAGTTATAGTTGCTAATGCACTGATACTAAAAAATAAGAGTGTGTACGTTAGCAACTCCAGTAGCAATTGCTAACATACGCTCCCTTGTTTTTTAAGTATGAGTGCGTTAGCAAGCTACACTTTGGTGTATTTTAAGACAATCTGCTAATGCACTCATACTAAAAAACAGTGGTGCGTACATTAGCAAATCCCTTTATATATATATATATATATATATATATATATATATATATATATATATATGCATTTTGATGTTTTCATCTGCAGAAACATTGTGAAAGCTTGAACCCAACGACTGATTCAGTTTTTTTACCTTCTCTCTAAATGTAAATGCAGCTTCCTAGAAATTGGATGCATTTTCATTTCTTGCGTGCTATAGGGACTGCAATGTCCATGAGATCTGGTGTAGCTGCTGATGCTGCAGCTGCATTGCTTTTCCGGATACTTTCTCAGCCTGCTTTACTTTTCCCTCCATTAAGGCAAGTTGATGGAGTCGAAGTTCAACATGAACCTTTGGGTGGATACATTTCTTCCAACAGAAAGCAGGTTCTGTTACTCTTTGCAAGTTACCTCGTTTTCTTTTTCTCATTTTGTATGGTAATGTAGAGCTGATTCTTTATGCATGCTGAAGATCTATAATATATATTTGTCTATTAGATTGAAGCTGCTTCAGCTGAAGCCACTATTGAAGCTACGGCCCAAGGCATTGCCTCAATGCTTTGTGCTCATGGTCCAGAGGTAGAGTGGAGAATTTGTACCATTTGGGAAGCTGCTTATGGCTTGATTCCATTAAATTCCTCAACTGTTGATCTTCCAGAAATTGTTGTTGCAACACCACTTCAACCTCCCATACTCTCATGGAGTTTGTTCGTACCCCTACTCAAGGTTCTGGAATATCTTCCTCGTGGAAGTCCGTCTGAAGCATGTCTCATGAAAATATTTGTTGCTACAGTGGAAGCTATTCTTCAGAGGACATTTCCAGCTGAGTCCACTAGTGATCACAAAATAAAAACCAGATACTATTGTGTGGGGTCTGCCTCCAAAAACCTTGCTGTGGCAGAACTTCGTACCATGGTGCATTCGCTTTTCTTAGAATCATGTGCATCTGTTGAGCTTGCTTCACGCCTACTATTTGTTGTCTTAACAGTTTGTGTTAGTCATGAAGTCCAATTCAATGGAAGCAAGAAACCAAGAGGTGAAGATAATTATTTAGTGGAGGAAATTATTGAGGATTTACAAGCAGTATCTGAAAGCCAGAAAGAAACAAAGAATAGGAAAATGAAGAAGCAAGGTCCTGTAGCAGCATTTGATTCTTATGTTCTGGCTGCTGTTTGTGCTCTTGCCTATGAGCTTCAGCTGTTCCCTATGATCTCACGAGGAGACAATCACTCAGTCCCCAACAATGTACAAAATATAGCCAAGCCTGTCAAAAAAGATGGATCTTCTCATGCATTGCAGAATGGCATAGATTTAGCAATACGCCATACTCACAGAATTTTAGCAATTTTAGAGGCGCTGTTCTCATTGAAGCCATCTTCTGTTGGTACCTCATGGAGTTACAGCTCAAATGAAATAGTTGCAGCTGCTATGGTTGCTGCACATATTTCTGAACTATTTAGACGGTCAAAAGCTTGCATGCGTGCTCTGTCTGTTTTGATGCGTTGCAAATGGGATGATGAAATTCACTCTAGGGCTACGTCATTGTACACTCTCATAGATATTCACAGAAAAGCTGTTGCATCCATAGTTAACAAGGCAGAGCCATTGGGAGCAACCTTTATTCATACCCCTATTTGTAAAGACCCCTGTGATAGAAGTAAAAGAAAAAATCAGTGTGAAAATAATAGGTGCCTTGACCCTGGGCAGACATCTACTTCAACTTCTGAGGATTCATACCCCTCAAAATTCAGTAAAAAAAGTGAGAGAACTTCATATTCAAATGAAGCATCAGGATGTACCTTTGGAAAAGGTACCACAAGTCTCCCATTTGATGCTTCTGATCTAGCCAACTTCTTAACTATGGACAGGCATATAGGATTCAATTGCAGTGCCCAAATTTTTCTGAGATCCAGGCTTGCAGAGAAGCAACAGTTATGTTTCTCTGTAGTATCACTACTATGGCAGAAGTTGATTGGATCTCCTGAGACTCAACCTTGTGCAGAAAGCACTTCTGCTCAACAGGGGTGGAGACAGGTACTATTACATATATTATACTTGTACAACTATTACCCTCTTTAATTTTTTAAATGGAAAACAATTTTTTATCCTCTTTTCTTCTCATGATAGAATTATGCATGCTTTTAATCTATAACGCAAGGTCTTGTTAATCATAGACATTAGGTTCTCAGAGCTACTGGTGAAAATAGAGACTAATGATAATTTGAACTCATTAGAGTATTGCAATACTGCCTCCAGAAGAGGTGTGTCTTTAGTCCACAAGCAAACGATGTAAACATATTAGGTTTTCAGAGAAGTTGAGAAAATGTTCTTGTATTCTGTAAAATGAAAATCAAGTTTACTGAAAATAAAATATCAGCTATATATAGCTGTACAAAAAAGAGCTAAAAAGATAACCACCTGTAACTAACCGAGAGTTAGTTAGAGTAAAGCAGTCAATAAAATTAAAGCTTACTGATAACTGCAATTATCCAGGGATTATACATAAAATGATTACAGAGTAAAACTCTACTGGAATACCCCCTGCAAGCTCATGAGGGGAATAGACCAGAGAATCAATTTGGATAAAAAATTAGAGTACTATTTTATCATATTACATATATCAATTTGTTTTTAGTTTTTTACCTTGATCTGTCATATTTTCTCTTCCCTTCTCCCCATCTAAACCTTGTAAGCTTCAACACAGATGTACCGATAAGTCATAATTCAAAGAAAATGGAGCCTTATTTAGATTGATCATTTTGATAGGGAGAGCAATTGAAACGAAGAGTACTCAATGGAGATACTTGAAAATGAAAAGCCAAATATAGGTCTTATCATATTTAGCACGTGTAAATACATAGTTGACTGCTGCAAAAATCAACTAGTGATAAACTCCTTGATTGATTGTAATGATCATATACTATAAACAAGACATTAGCGTGCAGCCCAAAACTCACAATTTTTCTCAAATGTATTTGTCTCAAAAGATATACATATGTATATGCATATGCCAATATGCCATATGTTGTGTGGATTAAAATACCATTATTATATGCCTATTTTCCACAGAAAATGTACATTATTAATCATTATGTGATTTAATGTGATGTAGGTTGCTGATGCATTATGCAAGGTTGTATCTGCATCTCCTACAAAAGCAGCAATGGCAATTGTTCTTCAGGTCTATTTTTGTCTTTTAATGAAATGGTTGCATAAATAATGACTCTGAATATGGGCTAGGACACCTGTTTTGTTTAGTCAGGATTGTTAGTATTTTTGGGACAGACTACAAAATTTTGAATTACCATATTTAATTCCCACATGAGACATAGCTTTTTATATATAGAAAGTTTAAATATCTTATGCAGAAGAGCTCATCAAACCAGTGTTCCAAATCAGCTTCCATTTTTTAGAATTTTTTTATAAAAATATTTCATTTTTCATTCCTTTACTTGTTGCTTGTCAGGCCGAGAAGGAATTGCAGCCATGGATTGCCAAAGATGACAATCTGGGTCAGAAGTTTTGGAGAATCAATCAGCGGATTGTAAAATTGATAACTGAACTGTTGAGGAATCATGATAGTTTGGAATCATTAGTAATCGTGGCAAGTGCATCAGATTTACTACTACGAGCCACGGATGGAATGCTGGTGGATGGAGAAGCTTGCACTTTACCACAGCTGAAGGTAACATATTCAAACATTAGCTTATCTATGCACTTTCAAAGGTTCAATGTCTTTCAACCAGAAACTTGTCTTCAATTCATGACCACATGGCAATAATGACTTTGTGAAAAATAAAAGACAGAAGTGTTTCTTTCAAAATTTACTTACTAGATGTTATTTAATATTTAATTTGACTCCTTGAACTTTGTATATTTAATTCTATTTTATGAAGACATAGACATATCAAATGATTTTTTTTTAGATAAAAAATTGCCAGTATTCTTTGGTACACAGAAATGCACACCCACCCACATATCTATTCATCAATTCCTTGCTCCTTTTTCTTCATGTCTTAATATGAGAAATTAAAGATTTTGGAGCAGGTAATATGTATATATTTTTTTCCCTGGAGGTAAAATAACAATGAAATTTATATGCTATATGGGAGACTTTGTATGGAAAGCAATTACATAAGGAAATTAACTTTGTGCAACCTAGTGAGGAATTGTGCTCAAGTATTGCACAACTGCTTCCTTTTGGTAGCGTTTTAATTCAAAACTTCCAGACAAGTAACCTGAAGAAATTGCCATAAATCAATCCCCAGTTATGAAACATTGAGCAATGATTTGTGGTACTGTAGAGGAGGATTTGATATTTCATATGTTTTCAGGTTTATCCTTAAGCTTTTTCTGATGTTCGTATTTCAATTTTTTGTAAAACTGGCCAGCTATTGGAAGCAACGGCTAAAGCGGTTCAGCCAGTGATTGAGTTGGGAGAATCTGGACTTGCAGTGGCAAATGGGCTTTCAAACCTGTTAAAGGTAAACAAACTTTACTCATTTGAACTGGAGCCTATACTAAATGTGAATTTTTGGTTGAACTTAAAAAATCTGGATTTTAAATTAGGGGTGGGTATATGGCATGTTTAGGGCCCAGCTCTCAAAACCCACATTTTAAACAAGTAGGATAAGTACAGTCCACCAAATTAATGAACTTTTTTTCAAGGTCTAGCCCGCAACAAAACTGAGGATCAATGGATTGGTCCACATGTCCAAATAGTAATTTGAAAAAAAAAAATTAAAAGTAAAAAAATGTATAAAATTAGAAGAAAAAAGATTGACTTTATTTTTTAATCTAAAATACACTAAATATACCAACATTTTATATATAGCAAATTAACGATAAAAACCTAAATTACAGATCAAAGTCTTAACATAACAAATTAACAATACTTGATCATTAAACTTAAAACAGATTAAACGGATAGTTCACAAATCCGTGGATAAAGCTTGGGAGTATGCGAGTTTAATAGACCGGACTCAAAAATTCAATATAATTATACGAACTTTTAAAAAAGAGATCTGTTATCCGCAATATAGTACAGTTGTGTCGTGTCCTAAAAATTTTAAGATTTATCATATTCCCAAGTCCATATCATATTGTATCCGTATCCCATATTGTATCTATATGCTGCCTCGCCTATAAACATTGTCTTCGTGCAAAAACTGCTCTATTTGAGAAAAGAAATTCAAGTTTTGAAACAAGAGTAACTCGTGTGTGTTCTGTAGTTAAAATAGAATGTTGACCAATATCCTTGTGCCTATGGACATGCAGTGTCGCCTACCAGCAACAATCAGATGCCTTTCTCATCCAAGTGCACATGTCCGAGCTCTGAGCACTTCGGTTATTCGTGACATTTTGCATACTAGTTCAATTGGATCGAGTCCTAAGCCACTGCAAAAGAATGGCATCCATGATCAGTACTTCAATTTTGATGTCATTGACTGGCGAGCTGACGTAGAAAAATGCTTGACATGGGAAGCTCACAGCCGGCTTTCAAATGGATTGTCTATTGAATATCTTAACACAGCTGCAGATGATTTAGGCTTTGCTATTTCTATCTGAAATGAAATGAAACCATGTATAACCATCTTAGTAATTTATGTTTAGGAACTTAAGTTTTTCATGACAAATTTCATCTCAAGATTTGTAGAAACCTTGATGTAATCTATGTATAGGAACTTAAATGGTTTGCAAATTAGTAAACCTTCTCATTTTGCTAGGTTTTGTTAGTAAGTCACAAGCTAGAAATTGTTATTCCATCTCTCTTTTGCCCAAACACGACTTCAAGCAATGATGACCGTATATAGAAACTAGTTTCGTATTATGCTTGTTATGTTTACTTAAACCAGCATCCTCTTCATGGTCATGCTCTTCATATAAACTAACATTTACACAAAAGACAAACCATTAAGCCAGCATTTATTTTCAAATTTTGTTTTCAATTTCTATATAAAGGTCACTGTTTTCTTCATTCAAATCAGCAAAATATTTTGGTGTTATGCTTAATGTTTATAGCAGGCTATAGGTCACATGTTCTCCAATTGATGCAGAAAATTCATCTGTAAAGATCCTGAATACTAATTTACTATTTTAAGCTTATTAGAGATCGATTAATTTACTTTCCTGTTGCACTTCACGGTTTTTATCAATGACAACTCTCACTTTGGTAGTTAATATTAAGTGATGACAATAGCTTGACCGTGAAATATTAATAAGAAAATACCAAGTTTGGCCTAGATTAAACACCCTATATTCTGCACACAAAATCCAAAATGAACGGTGTTTTATGTTAGACCAGTTCCCCTATATTCTAATTACCTAAAGGATTCTATATGTCAAATATAAGGTGAATCAGGTGACTTAACTTTTTTAAATTATAAAATTAATGATAATGTTATCTTTTTTAATAAACTTGGATCTAAATATTATATTTCATTAAATTTTAGTTATTATATAATTAATATCTTATTGTTAAATTCTATTGTCGAGCAACTAAATGAGTTCTCTAGTGTTAGAGTTTTGTCACCAAAAAGGAACGTAAAAGGCAAAAGTGAAAGTGTTGCTGCTGTGTGAAAATAAAAACCACATATATGCTAGGTTATAAAACCAAAACGCACAGCATCACTAAAGCCAACGGAATATGTTTAATTGGGCTTCACAAGCAGGCCCAACATCTAGTTTTCACTCCCTTTCTCTTTTTACCATTTTCTGAAGATGCTTTAATCTTTTGTTTTCTGAATTGCCTCTATCTCTTTCTTTTTTTAGTCTATTAATTAATAATCATCCTTCATCAAGGAGCATTTTGTATTCTTCAAGTTCATGAATATGTTTTTAAATTAATGGTTGACTAATATTAGTTAACGTTAATGTTGGCATCTCTGGAGTAGATGGATACAATGCATTTCTCTTTGTCAATCGATGGATTTTGTTTGCTCTCATACTACTTTTGTTTGGTGGAACTCAGTTCCTAGAATTTTAAAGGATGATTTCTTCTGAAATAGAAATGGTCTTCCTTTCTTTGGGTTTTGCTAACTCTTGTTTCCATGGGTTTTGATCAAGTCCCCCCCATGTGGTTGTTCATCCTTGCTTTTTTATTAAATTTTTGGAGTGCTTCCCTCTTTGCACTCCATAACTTTCATAAAAACAAATCTTACAGAAACTGATCTACTTATTTGACTAATTGCAAATAGTTCATAACATATTTGTTGGCAAAGTAAAGGACGTGATAGGATTAGAACTTGTATTCTAAACACACGAATGATTCAGAGTACTCACTGCCAAGAGGAAGAAGTGCCACTAGGTCTTTGATGAAATAAAATTAGGGGGATTTCCTTTTCTTGGCCAAATTTGTGGTAGGCATGTATCCTATGAGCAATATACCCAGTTAGGAAACAACTAGATGAGCATACAACTTGAGTGGCATTGAATTTCATATTAGGTGCTTTGTCCTTGACAGATCTTCCAATTGAGACAAGTAACATAAAGTGTAAGCACCACCTCTGCGGTTCCAATATGGATACTTGTAATTGATATTCTGACTGTAGTGTGTAGTCTATGTGCGACTCCGTATGTGATCATTCCTTTAATTCTTTGAGAGACTCACTCTTCAATTTGAGTTTGCTAAATGGTGTTTAGGATATGTCTGTTTTTGAAATGGAGAATAACATTTTTCAACCTATTAACTTAGAATCCGTTAGATATGAAAACTGCTATGTAGTCAAAGAAATCTTGATTAACCTGTGTATTGGCAAAACTCCCTAAGTTCAAATAATGTTTTATACTTGTTGGAAACTCATAACATATTAGCTATTTTAGTTTATCTTGTTACTACTCTGGAGTTTGCTAGGACCAACAGTAACCTTTCATGTTCCTCCTTCTTTCACCCTTCACTACCCATTCAGTGGTCAGTAATCTTGAGTATATAGTTTTGGTTTAGGAACGAGAACTATTATATATCTTAGTCAAGTGTGTAATGAACTCAAATCACTGTTTATGTTCATTTGTGCTCACTACCATGAATTTTAACTGTTACATGAGGTAACTACAAATTTTGATTTGTGGCTTATTTCATTGATTCTCTTTATTGCTGAAGAGTGAAAAGATTGGTAAAACAAAAGTGTTTGTCGCGTTGGTCAAATGCTAGAACTAGATACTTGTAGAAGTGAGGTCTTAGGAAAGTTTGCAAGCATTATTCATGGGAAAGTTTGTTCCTATTTCTTGATATGTTGTTTGTCTGCTATACAGGTTCAAGCTGCATGCAGAGCTGTCTACTTGTTTCCTTGAAATATTAGCTCTTACAACTTACAAGTTGTATTTAGGGGAAAACTTAAATTTGAGAAGTTTCATGAGTTTTTTTATGGTGGCTGCAGAACAACTTGCCTGGCAAGTTTATGAGGGATTGCAGCAGGAGGCTTCTAGTCTGATGATTTAGTGCTATTTTCGCATGCATGTGGCTTGCCAACTTACCTCTCTCACTTCAACTCCATTCCTGAGCCGGCAAACAAAGAAGAAGAAGAAGAAGATAACGCCAAGTGAAGATAAGAAGGCTTCACCATGGTCAGGACTAAGAGGTATGCAATGGCTTTGGTTTCATTTCTCTTATTCTATTTATCTGTCTGTTTTTGCTACCATTGTAGAAAAACTGATTAGAGCTATTTATCTAATATTGTAGAGTGTTGAGCATGGCGCTACACTACTGGAAGGAGCATGACACAATAGTCAATTATGGTGAGCATTTGTGTGTTGAATTGGGCACAAGAGACACTTTCGGTGTGTGGGGGAACTTAAAAGGGTATTTTTGGGGGAGAAAATATGAAAGGGAGGTATATTTGTAATAATAAGAGGTATATTTATCAACCGCAAAAAGTTTTATTGGATTGTATGGGATTTTCAGATGAATTTGATATTTACACCTCCAATTAAAAAGTCACACAACCTCAGGGGCTTTGTTTTTTTATTAAGATGGGTTAAAAATGCAAACTAATTATCATAATGGGTTGGTCAACAAAGTATTTACCAAAATAGATTATTTTTGCCACATAAGAATGCAGGAGACGTCACCGTGAATAGCACATTGTGTTTTTTGTTTGTCCTATAGTAGGAGGGGCCACCCTTGTATGTTTCATCTTATTGGATATTTAGCGTTGACACAAAATACAGGAAAATTAAAATTTCAGTTGTACCAACATTTCAATTATTATTTAACATTTCACTATATAATTGTATTTAATTGTAAATATAACATACTTTTTTTTATTTTTTTACTTATATTTTATAATCTTAACTAAAAATTGAAATAAATATTAACAAAGTATATAGGAATGAAAACAAAATATGGGTGAGTTTATTTAAACTTATATTTTAAAAAAAGTGTTTTTTAATATAATAAGTAGTTTTCTATTTTTCTGTTTTATCATCTAAAATAGGTATTTTGCGTCGGCTGGATTAACGTTAAACTAAATGAAGATGTGCCTCTAAATTTAGTCGTTAAACATATATTTACGTGACAGGATGAAGCATATCATAGTAACACCTATACTATAGGACAAACAAAAAACATAAGGTGTGAACACAAAGCAGTCTTTTAGAATCCTAATTAAATACACCACCCTTATATATATTCTCTAAACATATGTGAAGACTTTTTCCAGAAACAAGTGTGAACATGCAAAATATAAGGTTAAGCGAAATATCAATCTATGCTTCTGGATTTGGGCAGAGGAGATGTTTAAGACAGATCTATGTTTAACTCAAAGAACTACGGTAAAATAACATAACATTACAAATAGATCATATAGTCTTCAAGATGGAGTGTAAAACCTTCACACTTTAAATATCGATGGTCTTAGCTTATAAGGGAAAATAACATAACATTACAGATAGATCACATAGTAAAACACTATGGTAAAGTTTTTGAAACGGTGATTTAGCACCTATCAGATCTGTAAACTTCAACACTACATTTATTTCACTTTGAACAATGCATGACACTTTCATCCCATAGCTAATCTGCAATTAGCTGCAAAATTTATGGTAAAATTTAGTGACATAATTTACTGATCAACTGCTCTAAATTGAAAAGATAACTAAAAATAAAGGTACTAATAGTATTTAACTGATGTTCAGAAGAAAAAAAAAAGTATTTAACTGTAAGAATTTCTTAAGAGGTTTAAACACCAGAGAAGTCTTTTAATAACTTGACAAACTTCTGATCTAAATTTAACATATAAACACAAATTTTAAATCCTTTATTTCCATAAATGATCATTCAATTGATAAGCAACTAGCATTATCAGAAGCATGAACAAAAGAACAAGGGGAATCACTTATACCCAAATTGTACGGCTAAACTTAGCTTAAGTGGCATTTCAAGGTGGAGAAATTGTTGAAAGCCAACATGTGTATGTCAGAGACAAATAAAGATTGAAAGAGATGTGAGGGATTGGAAAAATAAAGAAGTTAGGATGAGCTAGTATGAAGAATTAAATAAGTAATTTCTATGTGTATATTCATGACAATTTGAGCAATGAAAAACCAAAAATACATACCAGTCTTTCCATATAAGAAGGAGATGTTGATTTGTGTAACTTCAACAGAGAATAAAACTTGGTGAAGTTTAAAGAAAGTTAACAGAATTACATACCTACTAGCCTTTGAGCCAGTTGTGACACATTGCTGCTTTCACTGCAAAACCATTTGGCATATATAGTTTGTCAATCTATCCAAGAACCTCAAGTAAGCATTTCTCCAAGGTGTCCAAAATAGTATTGACGCTATTAAGCCCCAAAAGCCTGTGAAGTATCCTAGGGCCATGCTCATGTACAATGCTTTAGAGAAAACTGGATTATCATCTGTCTCATTCCTTGTTGATTCTTCAGGCTTCATTGACGTCTCATCTTCAGGACAAATTTCATTGAGTTGTGTGCCACAAAGATCAGGATTTCCTTCAAAACTAGAGGCGTCAAAGGTCTGCAACTGTCTTCCATCAGGGATTCTTCCCGAGAGAGAGTTGTTTGACAAGTCTAACACAGCCAGACGATCAATTTTGGAAAGAGATGTAGGAATTTTGCCAGAGAAATGATTTTTTGACAAATCAACAAATTCTAGTGAATTTAAATTCCCAATCTCTGAAGGAATTTCTCCACTCAGATTGTTTCTTGAAAAATTCAAAGAAACTAATCCAAGCAAATATCCTATCTCTTTTGGTATTTCTCCTGTTAAACTATTGCTTGAGATATCAATGCTCTTAAGTCTCACCTCTGGATCCTTGAACCCGTATTCCACACCTTTCCACATCAAAAGTATATTAAGTGTATAACCACCTGTAGTGAAATCACCATAATTTTCTACGTAAGTAACATTGTACCAATATATACGAGATTGAATTTCACTTGAGTTAATACTCTTTACGGACAAAGCTGTGAAGTTTTTTATGCATGTTGGAATTCCTTGTGACAAGTTATTCCTTGAAAGATCCAGCAATTGAATATGCCTTAAATAACAAAGATGAATCGGAATATCTCCAGAGAAGTGATTCCCTTTCATGCTCAAGATTATCAATTGCTGCAAACTTTCTCCGATCCATGATGGTATGGGACCTGACAACAAATTTTCTCCCACATCTAACAGCATTAAATTGTTGCAATTCTTTAAGGTGGAAGGCATTTCACCCTCTAGACTATTGTTTCTTAAAGCCAAAGCTTCCAATTTAACAAGGGTTCCCATAGACGGTGGAATGTTTCCTGACAATCTGTTATTGCTCAAATCAAGAAACAATAAAGAGTTTAGAGATTTCCAACAATCTGGCAGTTGCCCCTTTATATGGTTGTTTGATAAATCTAAACTTGATATCCATACAGCTATGCTTGTGTCACATACGAGTGAAAATATATCTGAAAATTTGTTTTCAAAGAGCATTAACTTTGAAGCTTGTTGCAGAAAATACGGAACTCCACCCTCAAATTGATTTGAATTCAGAAATAAAGATGGTCCATAGGGAAGATTGAAGGGTTTATTTGGAATCGAACCAACAAGATTGTTGTGAGACATATTCATGAAGTACATATATTGCGAGTTGGTCCAAAGCCATTCTGGTACAGTGTCATTAAGCCCAGTGTCAGAAATATCCAGAAATATCAGGTCATATTGAGTCTGGAGCCAACTAGGAAAGCTTGAACCTAACTTGCAGGATGCTAGTCCCAATTCTGCCAATTGAAAAGGAGGAACCCAGCTAGAGACAAATTTTAGGGACAGTGAGTTGTATGACAAGTATAAGTATTCTAATTCGTAAAAATTAGAAAGATGTGATTCAGTGATGTCACCCTCCAAAGAATTCACCTCCAGGTTCAAAATTTCCAACTCAGATAGTAATCCAATGCTTTTAGGTAGCATGCCAGTGATCTGATTATAAGATAAGTCCAAACTATTGAAAATGTCTCTATTGCACCATGAACCATCTTGAAAGAAGCTAGAAATTTCTCCACTCAAGTTTGTTGGTCCCAGATGAACTCAAGAGGGGGGTGAATTGAGTTTATAAAATAATTCACAATTTAAAATCAAACTCAAAGCAATAATATGAAGATAAGAGATAAAGAAGACACAATCAATTTTAACGTGGAAAACCCAATTGGGGAAAAAACCACGACGTCCAAATTGGACAATTTCACTATGATAATTTTGTGTACAAGAGTTCCTAGTATCCTAGTTTCCTAGCCTACCCTTACACAACAATTATCCCAGCTGGTATCCTTGTTTCCCAGCAAAAAGCTATCGTCTCAATTGACCAAGAATAGAGACAGACTGGTATCCTTGTTTCCCAGCCAGACTGGTATCCTAGTTTCCCAGCCAAAAGTCGCACGTCTCAATTCACCAAGAACAGAGACAGAACTGGTATCCTAGTTTCCCAGCTGCAACCTTTTCAAACGTTAAGAAGAAGAATACAATTAAAAAAAAATTACCTTTACGCTTCTATACCTTAAGCAAATAGGTACCTTTAAATCCTGATGGAGAGTTGAAGAATCAAACTTGTCAAGACACTTCTATATGATCTCACAACTCTTTCAATGATGCAAACATAAACTCTCTAAACTCTGATATTATTTGGAATGGAATGCATACATAAAACACAAACATATGTTTCTATTTATACTAATTTAAAGATATGATTTTATCTAAATTTTGAATTTAATCTTTAAAAAATTATCTTATCATACAATGCAATCTTAAAGATATTCTATTATATTATGCAATGTAATCTTAGAAATATTCTATCCTATTTTTGAATGCAATCTTAAAGATAATTATATTGGCAAGATCAATCTTCTAATCTCCTTACATAAAATCTAACAAATCTTCTTAATTCCATGTCATCTTGAATGATAGCAATCTTCAGGATTCTTCAAATAATCTTATCAATTATGTTGATCTTCATAAATCCAAAATATCAGTAACTTCAAAATATCAAATCCAAAATATTAGTAACTTCAAAATATCAAATAATTATCATCAGTGTAATAAATATAATAATGTGACATTCATTGTTTGTTATCATCAAAACTTTATAAATCTTTTTAAGCATAAAAGGTTCAACAAATATCCAACAAAGTTGTTATCACCAAGGTGTAATTCCTGCAATGTGCACATGTTTCCAAAGAAAACTGGAATCTCACCTTGTAGTTTGTTAGAAGAAACGTCAAGTACTTGAAGAGAGTTCATCACTTTCCCCAATCCATCTGGTATAGGACCTTCTACCAAGTTGCCAAGAAGGGTGAGGATGTGAAGATTGGTGGTGAAGTTAAAAAGCCAATGAAATATGGCTTGTGATTTTAACAGATTATTAGAGAGATCAAGGGAGACAAGAGAAGATGAAAAGTTTGTCACGGAAGCAGACGACACAAGGAAACTTCTGTCCATAAGACTACAATTTTGTAGATTAAGCGTTTCAAGTTTGGAGCAGAAGATGAAATTACCTTCAAATATTGATGATGTCATATTATTATAAGAGAGGTCAAGGATCACAAGAGAAGGAAAGTTTGGATATAGAGGAGATGACAAAACAATATTATTGTAAGAAAGATAAAGCTCCCGAAGATTAAGGCTATAGTTGAACAACAATCTAAATGCTGATGAAGTCAGCATATTTTTGGAGAGATCTAGGATGGTAAGGGAAGTGGAAAAGTTAGACTGAGAATCAAACAAAAGTTGAATATCATTATCTACAAGATTGCCATCAACTAACCTCAACTCTTGCAAGTTTGGAATAATCTTACTAATAGTTTGTAGCCAGTAATGAGAGGATCCAAGATTCTGTAAAGATATCAACTCAAGATTTGTCAAGGAGTAGAGATTAGACAACCACTCTGCATCATTAGTCTTGGCATCAAAATTGCCGCCAAGCCTAAGAGTATGCAACATAGGAAGATTCCCAATATGAAAAGGGATTACTCCAGAAAGTGAATTTCCTCCAAGACCAAGATACCACAATTGTGAGAGATTTCCAAGTTGATAAGGGATTTCACCATGAATATCATCATTGACACTCAGATCCAAATATTGTAAACGTGTAAGCTTCCCTAGTTGAACAGGAATTGCTCCCAAGAGATGATTATGGT
Organism: Glycine latifolia; assembly: GCA_013407115.1. NCBI lineage: Eukaryota > Viridiplantae > Streptophyta > Magnoliopsida > Fabales > Fabaceae > Glycine > Glycine latifolia. The sequence goes on from CM023956.1 coordinate 25,260,679, forward strand.
TAAGATTGAGATATTCCAGCTTTGAGAGATTTCCCAATTCACAAGGAATACTCCCACTAACTGCAGAATAGGAGAGGTTGAGATACCTTAACATGGATAAGGAGCCTATGAGTTTTGGAATGTGAACATAAATAAAATCATTCCAACTGAGGTCCAAATATTCCAAATTTTGCAGGTCAGTCAATAAAGTAATATTGATTGAACCTGTCAAATATGCATTGTCACCCTGAAGATCAAGCATCTGTACATGACCTGTTTCATTGTTGCATTGAATTCTTTTCCATTTGCAGCAATCTCCATTGTTCTCATCCTCCTTCCATGTAGACAGCATGCCAGAATCATCCAAAAGGCCTTCCTTGAACTTGAGGAGTGCTTGTCTTTCTCTCTCTATGCACTTAACTTCTGCAACTTTACCTGGCCAGTTGAATCCCAGAGTAGATTCTGAGGTATGCAATAAAACCAGTAGTAGTACATTAATTTTTTTAAGAAAATAGGTTCTCATTGTAATGATGGAGTTATGATCAAGTTTTTCTCTTTTCTTATGACTTGTGAGTATGCAAACTCGATGGTAGGATTTATATCGATAAAACTGTACGGATGAATGGCTATGTATGCTCTGGGTTTTGACTTCTAAGTCACGTTTCAAAGACAATAAAACGATAAAGTTTCAAGAGTGGATTAAATAAAAAGAAACAATAAGGAAAACAATTGTTCCCTTTTTCTTAATATCTTGATTTTGAATTCACATTAATTGCATATTTAACCACAATTATTTTTAGAAAATAATCATTTTTTAAGAGAACTCTCTCAAAAAGTTGATAAAATGATCCATTATTTCTGCAATAAGTTGAACCAAACACACTAAAAGAAGGATAACAAATTAAGCAACCTTGAACTCTAAACACTTTCCATTATATGTGATTTTGAGAAAACAAGTAATTTGTTTATCTTTTCAATTCTTATTCATGTAAGACTTGCAATTGGAAAGTATTAACCCTGTTCCTTCTCATGTATTAAATCTGAAAAATGCATTTCATCAACCACCCAAAGTGGAGCCCTTGAATGCATAACCTAGTCAAAAGTCCTATGCATGAACGTTACGCATCTTAATTGTGTAGTACTGACTTTTGGTCTCTTGCAATGCATTTTTATCCATTATTTATTTCAGTACAATCCCATCAGTGGAAGTAGATATCTAACAACCTGGAATTGACTGATATATAAACATATGACTGAGGAAGCAAAATTCTCAGTATGGATTAGAAGAATGGAGGAACTTTGATTTTTTTTTTTTTTTGGTGTCAACAAGACCAAGAAGATCAAAGGAATTGGCAAAGTGGGATTTTGCAAAAGTAAATAATGCATTTAGAAACTAATGAAGTTGTTAATTAGAAAAAACATCTACTGGAAACATTCTGTTATGCGGGTCTAGAGATAAAATGTATTTATATTAACTTATAAACTAACATTCACGTCTAAGATTTTGCGAAAACAAATTTAACTAAAGTAGTAATTTTTTTATCTTTTCGTGTTCTTATTCATGTAAGACTTGCGTTGGAAAGTATTAAACCTTGTTCCTTTTCAAGTATTATTATATCTGAAAAATGCATTTCACCAACCACCCAAATTCGAGACTCCATCCGAGAGTGATTGACTTTAACTTGACACTTAGACTTAGTCAGAAGTCCTCTGCATGCACACATGTTAATTGCATGTGTAGTATTGGACTTTTGGTTTCCTAATTGCGATATGGTAGGGAATGAATTTTATCCAATTATAATTATGTGTGGGTTTGTGAGGCATTATTATTTCCAAGCAAACCCATGGAAATAGAAATCAATCACTGTCGGATGGATTTTTTGCTATCTAACAGATTCTGTTATTAAAGCTAGCCGAGAAATTGATCATATAAACATGAACATTTTCTGTTATTAAATTACATAAATTATATTACATAATCTTAATTTACATTTTCAAATAATTTTTAATTTGCATGATCATAAATATATCCAAAATCACTCCAGAAATATCAAAAGCAAAAAACTGCATAATTTCTTTGTTCCAACCAAAAAAAAAGGATAGAAAGATGTTCTTGTTGTAACTAAAGTGGACATAAGACCTCATAAGTCATAATGTTACTTCAAGAAGATCGTTACTAAGTAGGAACTAGCTAATTCTGGAGAACCCAACAAAATTTGCATTACTTGCTTTTGATGCAGGAATGCCTCCTGAAAACAAGGGATAAAAAGGTAATAATTCTTAGACAGTGATTGCTCAAGACTAATGACTGTGGACAAAATTAAAGCAAGTTTCTTAGTATGAATAAAAAGGATGGAGGAATTGTCATTGTTTTTTGTGACAACAAGAAAGCCAAGATCAAAGAAATTGGCAAAGTGGGATTGTGCATAAGTAAATAATGGCTACTAACATTAGTCAACTTTCTAATAGTGGCTATGAAGTTGTTGATTAGAAAAAACATCTACCATAACTTCTGCAACGTGGGTCTAGAGATTAAAAAAAATTATATTAATGAGTAAATTACTCTTTTGATCTCTCTTTTTACTTGTTAATTAATTTAATTTGATCATTTTATTAATAAAATATTTAATTTAATCCTTTAATTTTCAAAATTACATATAATATTGTCTTTTCCTTCTAATTGACTGTAACTGTGTTAGCTCACATAAAATGTGAAAATGACTGTCAAATTTTACCAACGTGGTTATTATAGTCAATTAAACGAAAAGGATAACATTAACATAATTTTAAAAATCAAGAGATTAAATCGAATTTTTTTATGAATAAAGTGACTAAATTGAACCAATTAAACAAAAAGGCTAACTTATATATTAGCATGTTGTGTCTAAGATCTTCTGAAAACAAATTTAACTATAGTCATTTATTTATCTTTTCATGTTCTGGTTCAAAGAATTAAACCCTGTTCTTTGTAAAGTATTAAATCTGAAAAATGCACTTCATCAAATACCCAATGTGAAGACTCCTCCCTTGAATGCATGACCTAGTTACATGTCCTTTGCATGAAGTTACACGTCTAAATTGTTCTTGTTCAAAGTATTGGACTTTTGGTGTCTTGCGATGTGATTAAGGAAATAAATGTTATCCAACTGTGTCTGGGTAATTTGGGAGGCATTCTTATTTACCAGCAACCCCATTAATGGAAGTAGAAATCTATCACTCTGGGATGGACTTTTCCACTCACATATTTTGTTATTAAAGCTACCCAAGAAATTGATATATACAGACATGCACATCACACCAAATACCTATATATCAATATCAGTAAAGTGTTATTTCAACTGCATTAATCTCCCCCATTAATGTATTTCTACTTAAACAAAATAACGATAGAAAAATATACTAATTAAACAAAATGCATGTTGAAAGATGTAACTATATCCCCTGCAGCTATTTTCTCAACTGCATGGGATCTGTATTCATAAACATGCACGGTTTCTACATAAATCATTTTGAGTCATCTTACATTTACAAATAATTCTTAATTAACCTATCTATCTATCTATTATTGTAAAATATAAAAGCTGAAATATGAGCTTTTAAGATCCTCATTTAAGCTTCTTAAACTTTTACAATTTAAACAAATTTTCCACATCTTTACTCTTTGCTTAAGTATCTTTCTACTTTTCTTTTTAACAATTATTTACTTTATAAATGAATGTAAATCAATAACTTCAACTACTCTTCACCAGTTCACTTTAGCTGTTGATGAAACATGGAAGCTTAGAAACAAGTTGCATTTTGACAGCAGCAACATATCCTGCAACCCTGTATAAGTAACATCATTGCAAAGGTTCGCATGTCAGCATCTATCAGTAAAGGCACCATGATTTCAACATTCTCAATGCCTTCAATGTGGCAAAAAAGAGTCCAAAAATACTTTTTGCTTCTCACAGCACGACTCTAACTACTTTTTGCTGGTGGGATACCATTCCAGTATCATCTATCAGGATTAATAGGAATAGACTGATGTTACCTTCTTATAGGTTCTTTTAGCTCTCTTTGGCGGGTTTTGGTTTATGTCCCCCCACTTCTTGTACATCTTTTCCTCTTTTTATGAATTTAATGTTGGTTTTGCTTTGGAGTGTCAACTTAGTTGGGATTCTTTAGTGGTTTAGCCATGCTTCTGCACATCTTTTTTTATCCCAAAAAAAAAGTGTGCAATATTTAGTTTTTAGCTTTACAAAATTAAGGGTATGACATATGAGAAGCAGTTGAAAGGATTTTCAAACCTAGTGTCTAAGTCTACATAAGATGCTTGTTTGTTCAAACCATCTGTTTAAATGGTTTTGAGTAAAATGAAAAGTAATTTAAAATGAAAATTTTAAAATTTAATTTATTAAAGTAAAATAACTATAAAATATAATGGATAAAAAGTGATTTAAGTCTTAAAACTTCAAACCAAAGACATTAAGACCGAAGCATGCATTGGCTTTCTCAAGGGGCAGAATCGTCATTCCACTGTCTTCCTCTGCATGAAAACCCTAGTGAATAAAGTATATTAGTACAGTGAGTGAGAAGCCACCCACAACACGGAGACTACAGAACGCGGAAACCCTAGAATCCCAAATCTCCAATCGACCAAGGGCAGGAGCTTCGTCGGCGATCTTCATACACCTCTGTGAAAAACATGGTACGAATTCAACGTTTCTGAATTTATTTTGATAAACAAGCTTTCGTCAAAAGATTCGTTTTTATCTTTTGGCAATTTCAAATGGTGATATTTTTGGCTCTGTTTTTTGGAAAAGTCACATTTTAAATGATTTTGATATTACAGTCTCTGGTGGCGAACGAGGATTTCCAGCACATTCTGCGTGTGCTGAACACCAACGTAGACGGGAAGCAGAAGATAATGTTCGCCCTCACCTCTATCAAAGGTATTGGCAGGCGTTTCGCTAACATTTGCTGCAAAAAGGCCGATGTCGACATGAACAAGAGGTTCTGTTTCATGAAACCTTTGTTTTTGTTTTTGTTTTTGTTTTTCTTTATTATCGGATCGTCAAGTTGTTGACATGGGGTCGTGTCAATTAGTTTTTAATTTATTTTTTTCAAAGTTTTTATACTACTCTTTAGGTGTTTTTGATGTTGTTCTTTTATCAAAATTGGAATTTGATCTCAATAACCTATGATGATTACGAACCCTTGTTATGTAGATGACTGATGTGAAACTATTAGACAAAAAACACTTAAGGAACTGTGCCTAAGTGGCAGTTCAATTTTAACGAGAACAACTCTAAAAGTACCTTGAGAATTGTATCTGAGTTTTTATTTCTGTTATTTGATGATTTTTATTGAAATGGGTTTAGTTTATTTAAATTAGTGATTTATTTTATTGAAATGGTTTTTTTTTTCCTTTGATTTCACATTTTGATTGAATTGGGTCTTGATTTTGATTTCGATGAATTCGGTTGTTTTGTTTACAGAGCTGGTGAATTGAGTGCTGCTGAGTTGGATAGTGTTATGACTGTTGTTGCCAACCCTCGGCAATTCAAGATCCCGGACTGGTTTTTGAATAGGAAGAAGGACTACAAGGATGGGAAGTATTCTCAGGTGGTGTCAAATGCACTGGATATGAAGTTGAGGGATGATTTGGAGCGCTTGAAGAAAATCAGGTGATTCATTTTCGTATTCATATCTTGTAGCCTCAAAATCTTGGAAACCCTGATACTTGCATATACTTGATAGTCTATTCATGTTGTGATGAGGGATTGATGTGCGTTGATGTAAAATGGTCTTTATGGAATCGTTATATTTTCTCTTTCCCCAAGTTTGTAAATAACTACATATTACCCAAGGTCGTCTTTTGGAAAATGTAACATATGCTTTGATGCATTGACTAATTGACAAAATGTGGATGTTGTAATAACCTGTTAAGCATGGACATTAATTTAGTGTTCTTGTTCTTGTACATGACAAGTTCGTTTAGGAAATTATTTATAAAATGTCAACAGAAATAACCATGTGATTTCCTGCAATTTTTTTTTATATGGTGTCTTTGTGCCCTCGTTAAGTTGTGTATCCGTGTATTGCATGTGCATATTAGGTAATAACACTAACATCTTGCATTCTTACTATTATGTAGAAATCACCGTGGTTTGAGGCACTACTGGGGTCTTCGTGTTCGTGGCCAGCATACCAAGACTACTGGTCGCAGGGGTAAAACTGTTGGTGTCTCTAAGAAGCGTTAAGCTGTTTTATATTTTTTGCTTTGAGAAATAGATATTGTTATGGAAGCAAATTTTGAATTATGTTTCCATAAAATTGGTTGTTAAGTGCTGTAATGCTTTCAATTTTTTTTATTTGCTTTACCTGGTGTTTAGATACATGTTAGTATTTGAAACGGACCAGAAAAATAGTGATTTTGAACTCAAATTGTGATAAACAAAGTACATCAGCAGAAAATGAAATCAAGCAGAATATTCAAGAGAAAAGAGAAGGGAAAAAAAACTAGAAAGAGATCACAAGAAGCAATGAATGAATGCCAACATCCAGGTGAATTTTCTCAACTATGAATAAAACTTGTTTGGTCGGTTAACTATCGCGCTATAGTCATTAAATCGATAGGCACAATAATTTTTGAAAGTGTTCGTTTAACAATGGAGAAAATACTTCATCTTTTAGATACACGTCGTTTGAGTTATAGCGTTTGGATTCTCATTTGCATAATTTTTTAGTTGCTTTTGGTGCATCATAATGTGAAAATTTTATCAATTGTGGATCTTGAATGTTAATTCAAACACACACTTAGTCAATGAGACATTTTTGGATGGACTGCTAAAGTGATTAGAATGTAAAAATGATTAGAATGTTACACTAGTTGTAAGCTAGCCAATCCATCTTGCTGTGAAAAAAAAGTTAGCTAGTCCATTGTTTGCTCCTCTTCCAATGAAAAATGCCAATTACATACAACATCAATAGAAAATAACAAAGGTTGGTGTGATGCTTCTTAAACAACATATAATAAAATAATTACATTTACAATTACTTACATATCTTGTTTAATCAATTGAGTTATATTTATTAGTTGAAATTTAGTTTGAAAGTGTGCCTAGCACAAGCTTCAAGATATAAAAAAGTGGTCTTACATTGTAATTAAAGTTTTTCTTGATTAATTTTTATTTCTTTGAATTTTATATAGATTGAAGGATCTTGTATCTCATAGTTTAAGTTTTGATTTTGATATTTTACATATCCAAACATATTTTATAGGTGTGGCATTGTATTGGTTGTTTAGATAGACATATGTGTGCTTACATTAGTTTTATATCTTTTACATGCTTAAGGATAATCACTCATGATTCATAAGTGTTTGGAGCAAAGCAAGTTTTTCATAGTGTAATCGTTTATCAGGATGTGCAATCAATTACAGGATGAAAAGACTAATACAAGAACCATCTTCTATTGATATTTAGCCAAGAAGTATCGAATTAATCAATTATCAGGCTTGTTTCAAGAGAAGGATAGGTTTTGTGTAACAAGATAATTGGTTATCACATATTATAATCAATTATATTGCTTCTAAAAGACTTAAATTGCTCTCTGGAAGACAAATTAATCAATTTCCATTTATAGTAATTGATTACATTGCCTCACAAGTAATAAAAGCTTTTTGTTAATCGAGACAATCAATTACCACTTGGTGTAATTGATTACCAAGATTTTGAAAATGCAAAACAAGGGTATTTTGATCAAAGAGTCAACCAAAGAGGCCTTCTGCATTTCTCTCAAGAAATCAACATAGCAAAGGTCTTGGAATTTCCATCATGGGTTGGTATTCGTTGGTAGAGCTTGAAGAAGTTTTGATCCATACATCAAAGATGTATTGAATCCAAATCTAATTTCTTTATAGGAATTTAATCTTGGTTAGGGTTATCAAGGGGTTTTGAGTTTATAGGATTTCAAACTCTTAGTCTTTCTCTTATGGGTTTCAAGGGAAAGGTAGTTTTAGGAAATTGCATGTGAATAGTGAAATGTTCTAAGGGATCTTAGAACAATTATGTTCATCATCTTGAGGATTGAATTAATATAAATTTTTGTCTTTAATTCTCTCTTTCTCTAACCCTTAATTTTGTAAATCAAGATATGAGTTAATAAAACTTTATTTTTTTAAGATTTTTGAATCTATTGGTTTTATGTGTTGTTGATTTTTTTTAACAAGTCTTTTTAAAAAAAAACCTTAATTTGCTAGGAGGTCTTGATTTTAATTGAATCTAAGGAATAATTAGTCAAATTTAAAATAATCTATTCAAATCCTATCTTTTTAGATTCCCAACCATTCCAACATTTTATAATTCCTAGAAAAAATATAAAAGGAATTATTGGTTTTCTATGTTTTTTTTTTCAGCTTCTATGGATGATGTTATTTTTAAAAAAAAAAAAACAATAATGTCTAATGTGAATCTTTGTCCTTATAAAATTTTAAATTTTCAATAAATCACTCTTATATTAAAATAAAATTATTTTAAATCATGTTTAAAAAACATCACATCAAACATGTATTTAGCAAAAATCACATCAAACATATTTTTCAATACCTGTTAGTCATTTCTTTCACTGAAAAGTGACTAAAATTGGGGGAAAAAACCCAAAAAATAAAATTAATTCTAGGAACTAAGGGATGGTTTGGTTGAAGAGAAAATATTATTATCCAAAAAGAAATTTTCAAAAAATAACATGGATTTCACACACTTTTTTTTCTCTACTTTAATTAAAATATTTTTTCTCAATTCTTTTTCATTCTTTTCTCTTCAACACTACGCACACTAGAATCAAAAGAGGTGTATATTATGGAGACTAAGAAGTTAATTGAACTTTAAAAGTTTAAATACATAAAGCTAAATAAAACCATTCCCTCTTGGTAGTATAGATATAAACGGACCTTTGACTAAAATGTCTTTAAAAAAATTTGCTTAGAGACACTTCCTTGCGCGTCAAAAAAAAAAAGACATTCCTTAGCAATTCCTCTGATTTGAGGGTTAAACAACACATACCCTTTCCGAGATTTATCAAAGATGAGAATCCTAAACCATATATAGCATCACATGCCTTAATGTGCTTCACACATGAATCACTGAATCAATCTCAACTGCACACATAAATAATGAGTCAAGAAAGAATATAAATATATTCATCAAATCATTCCAAAGATGAAAATTTTTGCTGGGAACCTAGACCTATAAGGAAATATCCAATGTCCCTAAGAATCCAAAGAGATCAAATTTTATGAATTACAAAATGAGGTTGAAAATAATTAGGAACCAATGAGGTTTAATTTTAAATAATTTAAAACACTTTCCTAGAATCAGCTATCTTCGATTCTTCGTATCCTCAACTTTGGCAAATAATACCATTGCATTTGAAAACAACAAAAAATTGTGGATTCTGTTAAACTATCTTGTTTCTGTTTTGTTTGTGGGAAGAGTGTGACTCCGGCGCTCTTTTCCACCAGGCTTGGATGAGGCATTGCCATACCAAATCATTCCGGCCACAGCTATGATCATTCCAAAAACCACTTGGAGAGTGAGACCCTCTTTCCCAAAGAAAAAGAACCCCATGATTAAAACAAGTATTGTCTTCATATGTCCCAATACTTGAAAAGAAACAGCAGTGAATCTGCCAATGCAAATAAATTGGCTTAGGTTGGTGCCAATTGCAATAGTGCATGACAGGAATATGAAAATCTGTCAAAACCAGGACAAAGATGAGTCAGTCACTGAATGAAAGTGTTAAGAAAAGATCAACCAACACAAGAGTTCTCATGATTTATCATTTTTATCTACATTTTGATTGAGAGCAGTAAATATTTTTTAGTCTACAGCTAAACTAGGTTCTTCAATTCAGACTCTTCTCAAATTTGTTTGTTTCACTTTTGTCATAAAGCATTAAATTTTGTTGATCCCCTCAAACTTATAAACTATTGATGAGAATCTGATTGACCTTTCTATGAAAGTCTTATCATATATGTTAAACATATCAAGCCATCTTCTATATTATACATATCATGTAAATCTACATATGCATATACTCATTTTCTAAAAGAGAACAAATGACGTAGTCCCTAAATATTTAATTTAACAACATCAATACTTTTCCATTATCCAGAACTTACCAACGAGGCAGTGTTGTAGTCATATCTGTCAACTCTTTTGTTTGTTAACCAATAATCTAGAAAAGGTCCTAATAACAGTAATGATGCAGCCTGTGCAGGTGCTGTATGCCCCAATAGGTTGAAAGAACTTAGAGAATACTTCCGTTGAAGGAAATGAACATACTGCACGTAAAAGATTTGAAAATCCATGAGTACCAGGTACAAATTAATAAGATAAAATTCAGATTAAGACAGTAATTAACACACAAGATTAAACAGCAGGCTGAAAAATAAGTTGTGCAGGCGTCTGTTCGTGTCTGTTTTTAAATCTATTTGAGTTTACTGTGCCACTTAAATTTGAAGGCCAATCCATGGCACGCAGAGGAAAGTCATACATACATATTGTTGCATAGAAGTGCTCCATACTGCTACGAAGGCAGCAATGAATCCTCTTCCGTTAACACTCACATCAGTAACAGTGCAAACACCAACACCCATAAGAACAACACCTATGCTCAGTTTAGTGTCTCTTGAATACCGAATCTTGTCGAGAACAACTTCCAATAGACATGATACAGGGATCATACTTAACTTTGCAATCTGTCAATGGCTAAAAAGTGAATATAACTTCTGAAGGCATAAGTGAATGAACCAATAGATAAAGCTCAGCCCAACTCACTTGATAGAATCCAACTGAGTTCCACATTAGACTAACATTCATTCCAACAATAGAGAAGTTAGCAACGAGAACAAATTTTAGAAGATCTGGCAAGGGTAAATGAGAAGGCTGGACATATCCCAGCATCCTCAGTACAACTGTCATCAAAGTTGTGGTAGCAAAGTGCATGCCTGTTAATGTTGTGGCTGCAAGCAGTAATAGACAAATCACATTAAAAGATAAAAAAATTTAACATCAGAGCATGATCATATACTACCTGCGAAAAGACTCAGTATACCAATAACAGAAATGTCATTAAGAAATTGAATAAGCAATTTACCAAAACTGAAGCCATAAGTGGCCATCAAAGCTTTGTTTACAATGATGATTCCAACAGATGTAACAACATTGAACATCCATGCAGCTGCATCCATAGCAGCCTTTTTCTCAGCCTTGCTAGACGGAGCCATGTTCTTCCTGCTTCTCACAACTTTACCACTGGTGTTTCCTAACTAAACTCCATAGCTCTCTATCCACATTAAAATAACATATGCCAGTCAATTCATCTAGCAAATAAAGAAGCCTGGAAAAGTGAAAGGTGATGAAATTTTCAGATCTTTATGAAATTAATAATTAACAATACAATCAATCATTCTATAAAACAACCGCAAGTCTGCAACCTAGAATCATCTTATGACATTTGTAAGAAATGAGAAATATCTGATGATATTAAAATATTTTAGAGTATCCTAGATGTTTTCTTAGGATTTATTCTTCTTTTATATTTTACGATTTTTCCTTATTTAATTAGGATCGCTGTAATTGTAGGGATATCTCATTATTTGCCAAAAAGAAAAAGGATATCTCATTAGAATCAGATTTATTAGTATCTGATTTATATGCATATCATATCATGTATATGGGAATAAATTCTCCTAACATTTAATTATATTTAATGCAATAAGCTTATATAAAACAGACTACGTTGTGTAGTCCATACACACGGTTTCATCATACCTTCAAACTATTTTTCACTCTTTCAACAATTAAAAGGACCAGAAACTGAAAAGCGAAAGAAAGGCCATTCATTTCATAACATTCAACAATAATCATCTGGTAATTTATATTTATATATTTATAAAAGTAGCAATGATTAACCTCTAGAATCTCCCCCATTTATTTTCCCCTATATGATAGGGAATAGCTACAGGTTTTAAAAATTGATATGCATAAGATACTCAAAAAATTAAAACTAAATAACCACATCATATCCTTAAGGGAAATTCATGTAACATCACACCTCCATTTTCTAATCCATACTCAGTAAATTGCATCCTTCTTTTGGTGAAGGCACTATTCACAAAAACACCCATATGATTTGCAATCTAGAAACAACTATATCATCTATTGGCCAACTTAAAGGCTAAAATCTTAAAGAATAACATTGAAGGATAACTGTCATTGCCAAAACCACACCATATCTTTAAAACCTTGTCCAGTGTATGGCTTTCAATTCAACCCCTCATGATATCCTGACTTAGTTTTAACATGCAGAAGTTTATTCAAAATTAACACCAGATCTGCGAGAAAATAGATTTAACACACCAAATTTTGAACACGATACAACACCTATTTGAATAAAACTTGTCAATTCAAATTCTAGATTTTGAATTACTAAGTGATGGATGCATATAAATTCATTGATCACGGTTGGCTGCAGTCACATCAGCTATTACCACTCCAAATAAAATTGAACTCCAATCATTCACCCAAATAAAATTTAACAATGCAACACAATTTTCACCTCCATTACAACAGAGAGAGAGAGAGAGAGAGAAGATCAGCATATTATATTTTTCCTATCAACTACAAACAGATCCAGAGAGGGGTCTCAGATCCAGAATTGCAGCATTGAAAACTAGTTGAGAGAAAAAAAGAGATCAGGAAGGGACAACCTCGTATTTCACAAAATCATATTTTCTTTGGTTTCAGCGTCAAATGGCAAGCTTTTAAGATTCAGTTCAAGAATGGGGTGGGTAAAAAATCACAACTTTGTGAGGCCCTTTTGATGGAGTGTGAAAATGATGCAAAGAAAAGGGTGATTGAGAGAGAGAAGGAGAAGCTCACCGATTATGGATGTAACACTTTGTTGATGCTGATAGCGTTAGAGAATGGAAGAAGAGAGGTGTGGTTTTGGTTCTGTCTGAGGTTTGAGGTTCGTGTTTCTCACTTTTTTTTCTTTCAGTAGGAGTGACACGCGCTATGCACCCAGGGACCAAGGTTCATACTTCATAAGGAACCAAACCATGTGTTTCTGGTTGTTTTTTTTTTTACATTTTTTCTTGTTTTTTTTAATATCGATATCTAGGTTCTCTCATCAGATCATTCAGATGACAATTGATGGATGTTGAATGAAATGATTTTAAATATTAATTAATTTGCGTTGGATATTATGATAAAGTGTAATAGTTATTTATTTATTTCTGAAAAGGGTTGGATCTCCCTTGTTGATGGATGGATACAGGGGCATAATTTATTTTTTATAATAAAACATGGGTATAATTTTTTTTTTATAATAAAACATGGGCATAATTTGTACATGTAGCTTTTCGCTCAATTGATAAATTTTTATATGTTATAATTTTTAAAGTAAAAATAAATAAATATTTAATTCAACTAAAAAAATTAAATTGTGTCAATTAAATTTGTATAAAAAAATCTTTAATTTATATTTTTTTATCATGATATTAGTGTGTCAATATCTATTAGTTTTGTTCATGTTTAATTTATGTTAAAAAATCAGACAGACCATCTTTGATGTCTCCCTCTCAATTAATTTTTTTATCCACAAAATTTAAACTTAAAATCTTACTAAAAAAATTAAGTCCAGAATTACTCAAATTAATAACCTTTTAGTATCTCTGATTATGTTTTATAAACTTATAATGTATTTAAAGATGACTATTAAGAACTAGTCATTTCTTTAACTTTAGTCTTGCTTCATCTTAACTCTCTTGACAGAGAAAATTGTAATTCTCAAGGCACAAAGTGAGGGCGAAAAGCCTTTTTGAATAAAGAAGGGACTTCGATGGATGTATTAAATGTTTTCCACCAACTAGTCACATTTATACGATAAAGCATGTAACTTATCTGAACTTTCTTTAATTGGATTTCCTATTACATTGAGCATATTTCCTTTTTTTTTTCACATACACGTACACTAGCATTCTCTTTTTCACTTGATTTAGCATGTCTTTTGAGGAATTTGGTGGCATTTTTCCATTATCCTCTAATTTAAAATTCCTTAAACAAGCTTCGGGAAAGATAAGTGTGTTGTCCAAGATACTAATATGCATTCGAACTAAAGAAGCAAAGATGAGATCAATATAATAAATAAATAAGACAATGTACCATCATCTTTCATTTGTTATAAGAAAAATGCACCATTGCTCTTATGAAAACTTATACTTTGTTTGCTATCACTCAAAATTAATAAAGGATATTGATCCATCCTAAGACTTAACATTAATGTTAAACTAACTCAGTGACTCGTACCCTGCACATGTATTAATTTTATAATTTATAAAATAATTTTTAATATATTTATCTATTATATTTTAATTAATAAAAATAAATATTAGTATATATATATAAACAATAATAGTTAACTATATTAATATACAATAAAATGTTAAATGTTATTAAAATCTTACCAAAAATTTGTATGATGTATACAATATTTTAATTTACATGCATCAAATTTGTGTTTTTATAAAATTTCATACTTGATATAAAATGTATCTCTATGAATTTTATTTATATTTAATATTTTTTATATTTTTAATTGAATAAATTTTAACATTAATTAAATAAGTTAATTTAAAATATAAAAATATTCTTTAATTGAATAAATAAGAAAAAAAATGATTTGAACTAAAAAAAGGTATTCTAAAGGGTGAATGTTATTATTGAAACCTCAAATGTTCTTTAAACATATTTTTATCAATTAATGTTTAAATATAATTTACGAATTTAATTTTTTATATTTTATTCTTATAAATTTTAATTACATGATGCATGAGTTTACTCTTACTCTGCAAAATTGATATAGCGTAATACATATGATCTCAAAAGATATATTATTAACTAAAAAATACTAAAAAGAAATAAAATAAATAGATTGATTATTTTTCGTAGTACATTATTAATTAATTTTAGAATCGTTATCAAAAAATGCTAAAAGAGTAATGAAATAATTGATTAAGAATAAAAAATCTGAAAATAGAATAAAAATATGTTATTAATAATTAAAATTATAAAATTAGAATTAAAATATATTATTAAGAATAAAAAGTTCTATAAATAGAATGTTTGAATTTAATAGAGTAATAATTAAATATAATTCTAATAGAATGAATAATACAATAGAATCTATTTACATAGAATAATATTGATTTGAATTAATAATTGAATTAAATAATACCATTTAATATTTTTGGAGAGAATGAATATGGGATTAACATGTGGCATTATCCCATAAAATCAAACATTCTTTATATATAATAGATTACCCTGTAGGACTTTAAACTACTTGAAAATAAATCTATTGTTTAATTGGATTCTTTTGTCTAATTATCATTAAAAATAAATTTTTCTCAATCAATTGTATGAGTTTGCAACTAGATTGTTGTATATGAAACTTGAAGAGACTTGTGAAATAATATTTTGGATTGAGTGGGCCTGCAAAGTTGATGACATTTAGTTTAAAAACCTGCTTGAGAATATTGGATTCAAAACCTATTCAAGTGAGAATATTAATATGGAGAAGCAGAATCTAGAGAGGTAAGACTCAATGTAGACATGCAAAGGTAACAATGTTGGATTAAATGACTAAATAGGTCATTGTGGTTAATTTTCTATAACAATAGTTAAACAAAAGGATCTAATTAAAAATCAAATACAAATTCAAGGACCTAATTGAAAAAAATAGTTAAAATTATCAAATCTTATAGAGTAATTTAACCTTATGTTAATTGTAGAAGTGACAAATTTATATAAGTGTGTTAACATATATAAATGACTAAAATTAGTACCTAGGTCGACCCTGTTTATATGCTCAGAGCCCATGGTTAGAAGGAGCCTAAAAAAAAAAAATTCTACATAGTTATATAATGTACTTCTCTATATTATTTTCATAAATAAATTGAAATTCTTGTTTCTTTTTATCCAAATTAAAATTAAAATATGATAGGTAATTAAAAATCTGGCTGATTTTTAAATTAAATACAAATTAATTATTTAATTAGCAAAAAGGTGCAAAATTGAAACTATTTAGCAAAATGGGGTAGCCAAACACGTCCAAATGGGGCGTGTCTTTGTCCGTCTCTAATTCCGTCTCTATTTCGGTCTCTAACACTTTTTTACACAATATTGGGGTTTTTTAAAATTCCGTCTCTAATTTGGTCTCTAATTCAGTCACTAACACTTAGAATATTGTTTTTTTATAAATTCCGTCTCTAATTGATCTCTAAATCAGTTGCTAACACTTTTTTTTACAGAATATTATATTTTTTTTAAAATGTTGCAACCACAATATTGTGATTTTTTAATTTTTTAGAACTGAAAACGTTTAAAAATTTACAGTATAATTTTGGTAAATAAATATTGGTTTTTGGGAAATTTGAATAGCCAAAAAAGCAGCAGTGACAGATGAATCCTAACTCACTGGAGTTCTTTGTTTCACTTGTCCATTTAATTATCAAATACTGTAATAGTGAATAAACGTTATTAAGAGAAGTAATTAAAAAAAATAAAAAACCTAACATTTGCTAAATGCACCCCCATTTTTGATAAGCTTAATCTTAATATTTAAAGTCATAACTTGATAGAAATATCCAATGGGGGCGTATTTTATGTCAAAACGCTCGAAATTAAGAGAAGTAACTAAAAAGCATGCAATTCAGTAATTAAATAAATAAAAAATTAGAAAAGAAGAAGTTTTTTGGAGGTTTAAATCTTAAATCGCAATTTTGAGGCACTTAGAGGCCTCTTTTGGGAAAAAATTTTGGGCAACTCCCTTTGGAGTTGCTAAGGGCTTCTCCTCTCAATTACGATAGTTTTGACATATTATACGCCTCAATCGGACATCCCAGTCAAAAGTTATGGTCTTCCGTAATTTACGAAAACACCGCGAAAACCCCACACCCCCTTTTTTTGCTGCCACGTGTCATCCTGTGCACAAACAGTGTTTAAACACGCCCCAAATGGGCGTGATTGACTGCCCCATTTTTCTAAATATTTTCCCATTTGCACCATTTTGCTAATTAAATATTTAATTTGTATTATTTTTATTAATCAGCCTTAAAAATCTCTTCCTTTCTTTTATTAGTTTTTTTCTGGATATACTATATTCATAATTTCATGTTAATTAAATGAATTTTCAGCTCATTACAACAAGATGAATGTGAGATTAAAATATTAACTTGGATAGAGAAATTACATGAGTGGAAAAATGATAATGTGAAAGCTTAAGCAAGAGACAAAATGCAACGAATTCGAGTGCAAGCAACAGATATTTTTGGTTGAAGGTAAAAAGTGTTAAACTTGAGAACTTTAACTCATCATACTAGTAACAAACATTTCATGAACAAACAAGCACATAGAAAAATGAGTGGTGATTTCCTGAAACGAGAGTTTAGGGTCTATGTGGATGATAACAAAAAATATAGAGCAAACAAGGAAACAATAGATCTAGTGGAAAAAAAAAAGTGAAAAGAATAATATGATCACATTTTGTATATATTATGAAAATGAGTTGTTAAGACCTTTAACTTATAGCATACTTGTACTTAGTAGCTAGACATTTTGATAAAGGACTAGGAAAGCTATAAAGGAAGGAAAAGAAGGCTTCAAGCTAAATTTGATGATAGAGGACTAGGAATCCTTGGTGGCGAAATCTCATCCACTTCCATGCCAGAAACCTGCAAATGCTTTACAATATTTGCAGCTTTTACAAATTTATTTTTAAACACCGTCTTATTCCTATCAATCCACAGAGCCCATATTGCTGCAAACCATATCACATTCCAACACTCTTTAACGAGAGATAACAATAACAATCCAGAAAAATTAACCTTGGAATTATAACATTTGGTCTTTCAAATTATTCGGTCAATTGAAACACAAATATCATATACCTTTTCAGCTCTGTCACAGGATGATGCTTTATAAAATTAATTAACTGATTAATTGATGAAAAAAAATTGACAATGAATAATGAAATAATAACGCCTCTGACAAAAAAACTAAAATAATATTTTTTAATAAAAAATTATCAATTTGAAATTGTTTGGAAATTATTTATTAATATGGAGTTGTCAAACACGCTCAATTTGAACATAATTAATTCGATCACTAACACTTTATGTGACAGAATATTGTGATTTTTTTTATATTTGCAACCACAATATTTTGTCGCAAAAAGTGTTAACGATTGAAATAAACACCAAAATTGGACGTGTTTTAATTTTTGACGAAAAATATCATTTAATATTATTAATTGTTATTTTTATCTAATTTTAAATTATTTTTAGATCGATCTTCATTATAGATATGATCTTCTTTACTTTTTTAAATATTATTTTATTTAGTATATTTTTTTAATTTTATATGATTTTATTTAATATATTCTGGATTTTTGCTATATCTAATTTTTAATATATTATTTTATTTAATATAATTTCTAAATTTTTATATGGTTTTGTTTAATATTTTTTGGATTTTTTATATAACTAATTTTTAATATAATATTTTATTTAAAATGTTTTCTATATTAACAAATTATTTACAATTTAAAAAGCAAAAATTTTCAATTTTTTTTAAAAAAGGTCATGACTTCGAAGTTGTAAATATATTTATGACTTTGAAGTCGTATATTAATAATAATAAAACTTAAAGTTGTAAAAAAATTATTTTAAAGTCATATGTTTAAAAAAAATTATACTGTAATTTTTTTAACGATTTTAGTTTAAAAAAATTAAAAAATTACAATAGTGTGGTCGCAAGACTAATTTCAGAAATTGAAAAAAATTATACTGTAAACTAAAAAATTGATTTTAAAGTCGAACGCTAATTTCGGTATCTATTTTTGTCGCTAACACTTTTTACAACAGAATATCGTGGTCGCAAACATAAAAAACACAATATTCTGTCACAAAAAGTGTTAACGACCAAATTAACGACCGAAATAGTCACGTCCAAATTGGGTGTGTTTGGGCAAAAAAACGTATATATTATTTTTGAAACATATTACCAATCTAGGGTGGGGAGACACACCCAAATTAAGCGTGACCTATTCGGCCACTAATTCCGTCTCTAACATGTTTTGCAATAATATTCAATCGCAAAAGTGTTAGCGACTGAAATAGAAACTGATTTTTAAAAAAAAATTTAAAAAAATAGTGACTATTAAAAAATAGAATCAAAAAGCAAGAAAAATATATACCCATTATTAATTAGATAAACCATGGATTTATGTTGTTGGATGAATTCAATTGTTGACTATTGATCTATAAGTCCGTTACCAAAACCAGCGTAATATTTTTTTAATCTTCAACAATTGACGGACTAATAGATCAATAGTCAACAATTGATAGAAATGCAACAACATAAATCCATGGTTTAGCTAATTAATAATGGGTATATATAAATTATATTTTAAATTTATGATAAAATTGTTTTTAAAAAACCAGCCAAGGACCAAATCACGTAGGATCAATGTATATGGGTGATAAAATACTTTTTGAGTATTTAATACACTTATTCATATATATATATATATATAATGCTCAAATTCGATGTCACTAATATAAAATAACTGTATTATTTTACCCACACGCTCAATGATAACAGTTAATTTATTCTACGTATTTTCTTTCTTAATACTTTAAATGTTTTATTTCTTTAGTTTATTTGTCAACCATAAAGACACGCGAATTTTTTTTGTTTTTAAATGGTTCTGTGATTGAATTCTCACTAGTAATAAAATGTTCTTTGAATAAGATTTTAAATTTTCTGATATTTTATGATTATGACTGTATATGTTTTATTAAAGTTTTTTTAATGGAATTTTAATTTAATTAATATTATAATTTTAATCAATATTATTTACATATCAAATTTTAATATTAACTGAAGTGTGGGTACGAATACATAAAAAAATATTAAAGTTATTATTCACGCTGGTATGAGTTAATATACGATCTTCTTATAAAAAAATACAAGTATGAAAAAGAATATTGTAACACTCTATTAAAACCCTATTCATGTTATCCCTCCCCACTTATAATTGTCCTTATTACGGAAATTGGTGGAATGAATTACAAATAACATGTTCGCCACTTTAAACTTCCACTCATTTAAGTTTTATTCTAATTTTTTCACGTCCTTATATTTTTATCAAACAGCGATATACGATTTAAGTTTTTCTACAATTAAGAACATTGAAAAGCAAAAGTTAAGGTTGTAGAAAATAAATCAGATATGATGCAACGTAGTCGGAATGCAAGTAGCTCCATTCTCCATATTATTATAAACAATACAAATTAGGAAAACACCAAGTTGACTAGGGCAAGAAAGGAACCAGAAGTTTGACTGAACCAAAAATTGAGACTTATCAACACTAGCTATAAATACACATATAACTTGTTAAACAATAGACAGGCAAATCTCAAGGTACATAGCATATAGAACAATAGACAGGCAAATCTCAAGGTACAATATCCACTATCTTACAAAATGGTTTCATGCTTTGAATTTTTTCTTTCACTGAACTTTGGCAAAATGGCAAAGCGTCTCCTTTGGTGGACTGATAAGCGTCATATGCTCAACCTCAACCTCAATCTCGTAAGCTGAATCTCTTTTCCTACTTTCATGGATTTTGTCGTAGTTGCTTTTTAATGTCTCAACCATTTCCCATTCATAAGAATTATTTGCTAAAATCCTTGACTATCTTTATCGATCATGCTGAAATAAGAAAAGTTGTGTCCAAACAAATCTGCAAAAGTAGACATTGTCCTTATAAAGATATAATTAATATCATAATCCATGGCTCCTTTTTGAGATATTTAAGGTAAGTAAGATATCTAAGATTTCCAAAATAATATGGTGAGGTCTACAAATAGTTAAGTGAAATAACATTTCAAAACAGCACCATTACATTGATACAAGAAATTATTATGTAATTTGAAACTTTTGTGGGTTGGAACACGATCAACCTTCTTTATGTTGAGGTGTCATAGTAACGAAATTTGGTTTCGTTTTCTTCGTTAAGTTTTAGTTTCTATGTAGCAGAAAATTTAGCTCATCATATTCAAGTGAAGTTGTATTTTGTTTTATCTTTCGGTTTTTAAAAATTGTAATCAAATTGTTCCAGCAGTAGTTCTTTCTTAATTTATTTCTTTCTTGAGTTTTCCTTTGTTAAAAATAATTTCTTTTATATATAGTTTAAAGCTTTTCGGAAATTATATTTGACCCAAAAGAAAATTAATTATAGCTGTTATGGTTATTAGTAATATATATAATATTGCAATTGGAACAGCAAGAAAGTGAATAAATTATTCTCTCTCTAGTTATGTTCTTAATTAATTTCAACTTCAAACTTAGTAATATATATACCTTCTTTCGTTTTTCCTTTCCTCCGATCTTGCTTACATAACCTTTATCAGTGCTTCGATTCATTTGTAACATTAAACTCATTCCTTTCTTCGTTCCTTTGCTTCACAGTACAAATTTTCTCAAACCCTATTTTGATAAAGAAGGAAAGGCTTGATTTTTTATTTTTTACAAAGGAAAGGCTTGATTTAACTCAAGTTGATTTAGCAATATTAATTTAAAGGATAGAGGAATTGTTTCTCGCGATTATAAATTCAATATGAACAAAAACAAGTTTAAATTGGATTACCAAAGCACCCAAGAGGTCTGGAGTATTGGGTGGACACATCTTGTGTTCATTTCATGTAGTTTTATGACGCATGAGGTTTGCTTATAATAAAAATGGATTACCAAAGCCTCAAATTGCTTTAGCTTGGGAAATAAAGAAATTGGATCAATTTAAGAATTTTAATTACCTTTTGAAATTCGGAATTAAATATTTTTCTTAGAACGATGGTAATATATAAGATAAATTTTGATGATGGTGTGATAACAAAAGTTATCATTGACCTCAGAGAATAACTAATTTTGGTAATAAGTTGGCAGAATTTTATTTTATTGAGTCTTGAAATTAAGTACATTTTTTACTTGCGGCCTAAAACAAGATTGAGAGTTATTTAGCCAGTGGGAAGCCTATTGTTTAACTAGGGTGAACAAATGTATGCCTTCATATGTTTTTTTTTAATTTTATATTTATTTCTAATTTTTATGTATTTGAATCTCCATACCTATTCTTATGTGATGGATGACAAACAAATGTAACCCTTATTTTAATAAAATATAAAAAAATTAAAATTTTATATCTCTATATTTGTATGTGTTTCAACTTACTTATATTTTAGTTTAACTTTCAAAATAATTTGTTTCCATATTTTAGTTTAATTTTCAAAACAAATTGTTTCCATGAACCTCATGTCCTAGATTCACTCCTGCATTCAAATAATTTTACTTGATTAAAATAATTTTGATTATTGATTTCTTCTAACAACTGCAAAAATCTGTATTATTAGTGCAAATTCTGCTAATTGTGATTGATCACATTCTAGTAATCATTGGTAAGGCATGGTCTCTCCCTTCCGCAAGGCAACTAATCTATATATTTCAAAATTTGAAGAAATTAACAAACACTTTTTATTTTCAAGGAAACATTAATTAGTTTCAACCACTACAACCAATTCAGTTAAACTTTTATATTCAGAAAATATTGAAAAATAGTTAGTTACACTTTCAATCAGATTGACCTTATATTAAATTAGCGGGTCATTTTAAAACGCTAACTTTTGGATTTTATCTATTTATATTTATTGTTTTTTATCCTTAAATATTTATTAGAATCTTTTTAATCTTTTTCATTTAAAATAAATTATACGCATTCTATGTGTTTTGCTCAAACTTTACTTGAAATCATCTCTTTTTGCATCCTAAAAAAATCTCTTAATTGTTTAGCTTACATTATATCCGGATCCCTCTGTCCTAAACACCGTTTAATAATTTAACATCACATGAATTTTAATAAAAAAAATTATGTCTAAAATACTTTCATCTTCTTCATCTCAATCAGAAAATATTTTAAAACTCTTGCTTCTTTTTTGTTTTTTCTATAATTTGATATAAATTTAACTTTTTGTTGGACGTGAACTTATCTTGTTGATATGTAGTGTTAACACCCCTCCTCTCATCCTTTATTATATTAATATACATATGAGCTAAATTTTGATTATCCGTAACATTTTCAACATATCATGATCAATCTTAAGGGGAAGAATTTTACTATTAGTAGTAGAACAAAATCAAAAAATAAAAATGTGACATGACAACAAGTCTAAATCATTAGCAATGTTATTCACATAGTCATATATATTGAACATTCCAAATTTATTATGATTAACATTACATATCTCACTTGGTTCGTCCCGTTGGTTTATAAAGTGAATAAAAATATTTAGGTTTCCTTGTGTTAGGACTCATGTATTCTAATTCGTTCATTATATTCCTATTGTCCCAAACATCAATACTATTTTAATTAATAATAATAAACAAATGATTTATAGTTCACCCATTGTGTTTCATATGGTCCTAAACATCAACACTATTTTAATCAACAATAATAAATAAATGATTTAAAAATCATAAGAAATCTCAAATTAATACCCTATTCAAAAATAAATAACAATAAATAATTAAAATTAAATAAATAATGTTAAAAAGTCACTTATAAGTATAACCCTAACCCTAACGTAAAAAAAGATCGTGCAACAAAAAAGAGAAACAGCTTCTCATTTGAGCAAAATAGAGATGTAATTTATGAAAGATAAAATTTTATTCTTTATATAACGTGCTTCTCATGCCTTCCATACTTACCCTGCGTCCCTCCCCCTCTTCTCCTTTTCCTCCATAATTATAAAAACCGCACCCAAACACCCCCTTCCTCTGCCACCCAACCAAATCCTCGATCTCGCCCAACAACCCCACCCTATCAAAATCCCATTTTCCGATGTCGAAGAAGCGAAAGTCCATCGCCACCAGCCTCGACGAGGTGGATCGAACCCTCTACGCGTCGTTTTGCACCGCTGCCAACTCCCTCTCGCAGCTCTACACGCACTCCATGAACCACCAGAAGCTCTCCTTCAACGCCGGGGAACGACACGCCCTCGTAATATAATAAACCTGCCCCTCCTTTTTTCTTTTTTTCTTTGTTTATTCTCGTTTTGCCAAAAAGGAAACAAAAAACAAAAACATAAATCATGGATCAATTAAGTACTCTCGGGACTGCTTAAGAATGAGAAAAATTAAGCCCTCTTGGGACTTGGTTAAGATTAAGAAAAGGAATCTTATGTAAATATCACAAAGCTTTGGTCCTATTCATGCGAATTTTGTAAATATTTCATTCCAAAAAAGAGAAAAAAAATTCAAACAATTGACTTTGGTTAGTAAAAAAGAGATTTTTTTTTTTGTTGTTGGAAAAGTGGGATTTAGATTCTTTTGTTTAATTTGGGATTTTTTTGTTTGCTTGTTTGGTGTTTGGGAATTTAGATTGGTGGTTTGTGTTATGCTGTGGTGGTGATGGTGGTTAAATCTAATGTTAATTAGAGAACGTTGTATTTTGTTTTGGTGTTTTTATTTATTTATATATTTAATTGAAATGTGTTTTCTCTTGTTCAAGTGTGTTTGTGCTCAATTTTGTATTAGGGTATTTGGATGGATGTAAAATAGGTGCATCTTTTTTTGTGGGTGTTTTTTGTATTTGTTTTTTTTTTTCACAGATTGGGTGCTATTGTGGGGAATTTTAAAATGTGGGATATTCTTCTGTTCTGACATGCTTAAGTCAGAGCTAGTTCCTAGGAAGTAATGTTCAGTTACACAGTTTGTGTGGTGATTACTTGAACAACTGGTAGCTTCGTCGGCATGTTTGCATTTGTGAAATTCTGTTACTTTTTCTTTTTTGTTGACTACTGGTTTTGTTTTCTAATTTTTTAAATAATGTTTTCTTATTGATTGTTGGGGTTTGTTTTGACATCCTTATTGACCTCATTTTTAGTTCATGGATATTCACTGTTCTGTCTCTTTCTTCTTTCATCTAGCTTAATTGGTTGTGTATAGCTACAAGTGGCTATCATAGTATATATTTTTGTTATCCTTTTTGTTTCCTGCTGTGAATCAAAACTTTTGCGTTGGCTAATTGCTATGTTTTTCAGTTTTAGTTGTACCATAGTTATCCATGTATCTTATTGGCTTTGCTCTTGCATTTTGGGTTTCAACCGTGTGTTTATATTTTTGTTGTGGGATGTTCTTTTGATTTCAGGAAAAACTTTATCAGTGGATTTTTAGACAACAAGAAGGAGGATCACGGGTTGGAACAGTTGACGTACTTAATTACATTCAGGTTGGTTTGCAATTTCTTCCTTTTTCATATACTATAGGATCATTGATGCATGCTTCTGCTGATTGGGACTGTGTGTAGCAAATAAACATACAACACATACATATGGAGGACTGGCATTAATTATAGGTTATACCAATGGATGAAAATTTGTGGCTAGATAGTGCATTATTGAAGAGGAATCATATATGAATGACTTATATGAAAGAGAAGAAGATTAGCAAAACTGGTTTAGTTGAGAGTTGAGACTATATTTCTTAATATCAGTGTTCTTAAAATGGCGGTGGTGGTTGCATTGCAATTGCACACACAAAAAAAGAGAGGATAATGCAGGAAAATATGGATGATGCAGCCGCATTTGGGGTTGTAGGTGCTGCCAAAATTGCAATATTGTAGCGGCAATTTTGGCTACAGACTGTAACTTAAAGTTGTAGTGGACTATTGACCTGATCATGGCTAAATTTTTCCTTGAGTCGTCAATTTTTAAGCTGTCAGAACCAAGCCTTACAATAGGCTTCAGAATTTCATAAAGTAAGTTTATAGCCCATCTAGGATCAGGAGTGATACAGCAGTAAAGTTGTGTCTTGGTGACTTGTTGGTTATGGGTTCGAATCCGGAAACAGGCTCTTTACATATGTAAGTGTAAGACTGCGTATAATATCCCTCCCCGTTACCTGCGCATAGCGTGGAGCCTCCGGACATTGGGGTATGTGGTTTTTTTTAGGATCAGGAGTGAGTTATGGTAGTGAACATTGACGTTGGGCTTTAAAGGGACATGAGAATAAGATGGGGGTAGTAGAAATTATAATATTAAGATGGATGTGTGTTCACGCAAGAAAGGACAGGATGCAAAGTGATTCTTTACAAGGATGTGACACCAATTGAGAAAAATATGACAGAAAATTGATTTAGGTAGTTTGTATATGTACAAGCTGCAAAAATAAGACCACCAGAATTACCAGTGAGGATAGTAAAGATTGAATGTTTTTAGCCCTGTGATTTCATGGTGAATAATATTCCTTGGGAATTTGGTCTTTAACTGAGCCCAATGTGTCATGCAATCCATGTAGCTGATCTTGTCTACTCTAGTAGGATAAGACTTTTGTTGTTGTTTTAGCCTTGGGAGTTAGGTGATAAGTGGAGAGACTTTTTCCGGGATTTAAATCTGTGATACATTGTTGAAATATTAGAGGGTGATAACATTGTGTAGTGTCAAATGTTCCATTTGTGATGCTTAATTCTTTAAAATTATTGATACTTCTTTGTTTTTGGTTGTAAGTATGTGAAAGTTCATTCCTCTTGCAGAATGAGCTGGATTATTGCGGAGAAGAACCATCTATGTCACCTAGAGCATCACTGCAACACCAGTCACAGGCAGCATTGCATGTCCCTAGTTTTCCAGTCACTTCAGCATCTTCTGGTCAAACAATAGCTGCACAAGGACTCCGCTCGGACCACTGTGAAAATCAATCAAAGAATTCTGTGTTTTCAAATGCTTTGTCAAGTCCGGTACGTCAAAGCCTTCAACATTATCAAATTGGTGAGGGAGGATGCTACACCAATGGTCTCTCCATGGGGAATGGAAACCGGAACACTGAACCTGGCTTTCTTAATCAGCAAAGCAGGGATTCAAATGCAGTGAGCTCCAATGATTCTGCTATGGATATGCATGCAGACTAGTGCTTTCTATTGGTTTATTAATTGGGAATTCTTAACTCACCAGCCTTCTGCAACAGCTACAAAAGAAGCTACAACCTTCGGAATTCCGTATCTGGGTTTGCTCATTGGATCCTGCAAGAAACGACAGGAGGATGGAACCAATTCTGTTAACCTTTTACTATGCTTACGTCAACCGAGTGATTGGTTTGGGTTCTTAAGTGGTTTTTGTAAAGTTTTTTATTGATTAGCTTTAAAGCATTTTATTTTGTACCTGAAATTGTTTGACCCCTTCACCCAAAAGACTGTTTTTTAAAATGTAGGGGTTAATTCTATCTGAAGTTTCGTATGTAAATCTGTTCTTCTGCAGATTTTCTCTAATGGCAATTTACAGCTTCCGTCTTCTTTTTTGATGCCTGCTTGTAGTGTATTCAAAGATCTTTGTGAGGTTACTTGGAGAAAAAAGTTGGCTTTTTTTGTTTTGTGTTTTTCCTTTTAATGCACATATTTTCCGATGAACCATACGAGGAAGCTGGCATTATGTGTTCCATACATATATATTAAGAGTCCTTCAGAGACTATCTTAGTTTATATGTGGCTTTCGTGAGAAACTTCGTGCTAAGTCGTGTCTTATATCTCATGAATCATGATGTCATTTAACTTATTTCTTTTATGCATAAAGATTCATTTGTAGTACGTAGTGGATTTGACATCTTCAGGTATTTGGACTTTGTCCTAATACTTTGTGCCAAGATAATGAACCCAGCTTAGCTTGTATTTTATTTTATTTCTTCTTCATTATTACCAATCACTTCATTGTGGATATACTTGGATATTCTTTTATAGTTTGAGGTTTAGACTCAACATCATTGATAACTTCAGAAGCTATTGCGTATGCAAAAACTTTATCAACAACTACATATCTTTCCCTCAAATCAGGATTTCTATGAGATCTCAAAATTTGCTAGTTATTGAGACCACGTCTAGGGTTTCTTCTCTAGAAATATGGTATGTAATTTCCTAGTATAATTAGGATTTCGGGTTATGGCTAGGACGTGGTTTATTACAAGCCGTTCATAAACTTTTAGTCAGGTTTACAAGGCCTATTTTTATTTGTTATTTGTCTTGAAGCTGCTACCATCGTACGAATTTTATTTTATAAATTAAGAATTGAATTGTGTATTTGTTTTATTGACAAAGACAAATAATGAAAGGTAAAATTTATAGGTTTTTGATAGGTTGGGAGTAAAATTTGTTAAAAAGTAAAAAATTAAAGATAAAAAAAATACATTTAAGCCTTTTATTTTTTATTTTAAATATTTATAAAGGAATATGCTCGTATAGATAGAAGATTGAAATCCCTGCAATCAATCTCCATATGCAATGAGGATTAAAAATTTCAAACCCGAAAGTGCATAAACATGCCACTCACCTAACAATTTATAGATCTATATCTTTTCCTAGGTGTTGGTGATTCATTCCAACTTTCCTTTCTACTATTTGTAATTCCCTTCTCTTGCTAAGGATGAACATGGCAATGCTAAGGCAGACATTGACACAAACAAGATGAATTGCAATTGGTAGTGCAATGCTAATCCCATGTCTCATAGAGGATGTTGCAACGTCGTTCCTCTATGGGAAGTTGAAAATAATATGTAAATCATAGAAACTCTCCTATCCTTGAAATTCTTATTAACCTCAACTTTTTTTATCAAACAAATATTAGTTATTAATTTTTGTTAATAGAAATATTTTGCACCCATGATCTCTTCTCCCTTCCTTTTTTCTTTCACCATTAGATCTACCTTTTATCTCCCACCTCAACTGCTTTTGATCCTTTTTTCTTTCACCATTAGATCTATCTTTTATCTCCCATCTCAACTGTTTTTGATTAAGTGACTTGAATTTTATATTTAAGTAAGAATTCAATAAATACCAAAGTTATTATACAATTAACTAATAAAAAATTATTTTAATATAATTTTAAGATAATTATTATAAAATAAACAAATCATAATTTGTTCACGCGAGAGGATCAAGAAACCTAATAGATTTTAACTTAATATAAAAAATATTTAATTTCAATATATGTTATTTTTTTGAAAGAATATATATTATTTATTCTTCACCTAATAATATCACTTTTTCCCCTAAAGCACGTTAAAAGAAGAAAATAGAGAAAAAGATGCATGACATTCTCTTGCGGCTTTGCGCCTACATTTATTGGACCCCACCGATAGCATGATGAATCTTTATGTCAATGTCACTATCCACCTTTAAAATAATCCAAACCTAATAAAATAAAATTTAAAATAAAAAAGAGAAACAAAATAATAAACCTTTTTTTCTTCTTTTTATTCATTCCCCTCACACCTCACTAGTTCAATCCCTCGCCGAGTTTCTATTGTTCCGACGTGGCAATCGGAATGCCGCCGCCGATTCAACGCGTCGCCGCCGGTGATCTCCGTTGCTGATTCTCCGACACCGCGTTTGGTACTGCCAATTCTCTTCTTCCCCGATTTTCATCTTTCCGTTTGTTTCCCGAGAAAGTGAAAGGGAACCGACACTGTTGAATCTCGCTTGTTCTCTTTTTCATGATTCTCGCTTGTTCTCTGAGTGTGCTTCTTCTTCTTCTTCTTCTTCTTCTTCTTAGCTACCACCAAGCTGAGTTGTTTTACGTTTTACTAATTCAGCTTCATCAATAGTTTCTAGTTGGAGTCCTGAATATACAATTATATTAAATATTCGGAAGGAAAGTTTTCTGTTAACCACTTATTATTCATAGTTGTCCTAACCGGTTCGAATAAGATTACTTCGGTGAAGAATACCTGTGACTCTTCGAAAAAAATATTATAAAATTTTAGCTGTTCCTGGTGATTTATTTTTGTGAAATTGAGATTTTGTGTATATGTGTGAGGGGGAGAGAGAGAAAGAATTGCATGCTAAAATGTGTTTTGGGTGTGATTGCCTTGAAGCTGAAATATTCTTCGTTTGCCATTTTTCCATATGGATTTTAAAATTTTGTTATTTGATTTTAAACCGAGCCTGGGGTTGTGCGATCATGTAGCTCACTTTACCTAGTAGCTGTCTTCACCTAGTGGGATAAGACTATTGTTGATATTTGTTGTTGTTATTTTTTCTCTTTTGTGATGACTCAACAGGAATTTTTTGAAATATCATAAAAAAGTATTTCTTGTAGAAGTATGATTTCGAACAGTTCTCATAATTTTGGCCAAATACAGCTTGATTTCTTGTGGCACTGATTTTTCTGTTGGAGACTTTCTACAACGGTTTTAACACATTATTGGAGCATTAAGAAACATTTGGAAGTCTTAAAGTGGTTGGTACTGTGTTTGTTTTTGTCTTAGTGTATTCCAAGTATGCATCTTCACTGTGATGTGTCTTTGTTGTCATGCAAACATTGAATGTATTCAACTGAGCATATTCTATCTTCTAATAATTGAGTGAATAAGTGGAATGGAAAATACTTTACAAAAAATGGTGTACAAGATAACTAGATAAAAATTGACATGATCATGCTGATAAATAATTAATTTTTGGTGAAAGGCCATATATTGAAATAGTTTTCTGGTGCGCCGATGAGCCAGACTGATGTTATTGACAGTAGAAGGGGGAGGATTCTTCTCATCTTCAGCTTCAGGGTATAGTCAGGGTCTGACCCTTCTCCTCTTGGGTCAGAGGAGTGATGATAAACCCATGAGAGTTTTGCCGTGGAACCAGTTCCAGTTGGTTGGCCAAGAATCTGACCACGAGATCCAGCTGGCTTCCAGAAAGAACTGCGTCTCCAGTGGGTGCGCTTCCTTCATTTGCTTTGGTCGCGCCTCTGCAGGGCTTGACACTACATCTCATCTTAAAGTGGGCCCTGCCAAACATCATGATGTCTCTTCAGGTACACAGGTTTCCAACAAGGGCAAGTATCCTTCTGCTAATGCAAATGATAATAATAGAAAGGTTGCACTTAAAAGTAGCTTAAAAAGGAAAGAAAACAAAAAACCAGCTCTTGTTGAAACTGTTACTGAACATGAGGCACCAGGTGGAAAGGGGAATGATTTTCCTGGTCAAACAGAGAGAAGGAAAGTGCAGTGGACAGATACTTGTGGTAGTGAGCTTGTTGAAATACGGGAATTTGAGCCCAGGTATTTGAATTTTTATTTTGTCTATTGATTATGGAAAATATTTACATACTAAGTGGCCAGTGCAGATGTTTTTGCTGTTATTGTGTTCTTTATCAGTTTTCTATCTGAGTGATGAATTGTAAAATTTGAAAGTTCTTGTCTTGTTGGTTAGATTTTATCACTAGGAACTCCTGGTACTTTATTTTGTGTGATTGATAATGAATATCTGATAGTTATTGTTACCAAAGGTCTAAGAAACATTTAGCAATTTGGCTTGTGGCTTTGAGTGAAAATGGTTTGCATTTTAGTGAGGCAAAGTGGGAGCTGAATTTGGATCAGAGTGGGCATATATATGGCTTCACCTTGCAGGAACATATTCTGAACCATAAGAAGCTTTATGTTCTTTCCAAATGCTATCAGGTCCAACGGATGCTGTTCCTCAAACTAGTTTGGAATTTGAACAAGCCTAATCGATAACCTTGGTTCAGATGATTAAATGCGGCTGCATGATTTCTCAATCCATTTGAATGAATAATTTGATTGTGCTTAAGACTTAGATTTGCTTATTCTTGTATTAGGTAATTCTTATCTTGTCATAAATTGGAGGCCCCTTTCCTCACCATGTGTTCTCTACTCACTGACTTCAACATTTTGAAGGATTTCTCCATTGAACATTGGTATATGGACTTCCCTTAGCGGAAATAAAAGGTCAATATCAGTATAGGGACATGGAAGTCTTTCATTGAATATTACTAATGGAGTTATGGTGTTTATTTTTTGTGTCCAATTGCCATAGGGCATAGTGCCACTCAATTCTCCAATTGATATAGATTTCTTCTTAGTTCTCTTTGGAAATTTCCAGCCACTTCTATGTCCAGTGGCCTTTCATTTTTTTGGTTTGCTATAATGAATAGGATTAGTACTAAATTGCTGTTTGGTTAATGGTTTTCAAATTTACAGTTCAGCATAAAGTTATCCAGGTAATATGTTTTTGGGTAATCACTGCCTGGCTAATTAAGCGCTAATATTTCATTTCATAAGTTTTAGAATTTGGGCTTAGTACCTAACTCAACTTCACAAAACCGGCTTATACGGTGAAGATTGCCCAAGCTTTATAAGCACTACTTTGGCTGGCACACTATGATGCTTCACTCAACCCCTTTGTAAGTATCCCTTTCCAAGACATTAGCAACCAACTCAACACCCCCCCTTATGCTCAGGGCTATGGGCCTGGAGTATGATTATGAGATGGCTCAACTATGAATCTAAGATAGGCTCTGATACTATCTTAAAACTTGGGCTTAGGGACAAACTCAACTCTACAAGTTAAGGATTATTCAAGCTTTATAAGCACTATTTAGGCCTTATATCTAGTTGATGTGGGATCTCAAACCCCTCAGAGCTGATGTCTGGGCACTGGGAAGTTGCACACTAAGATGTTTCACTCCCGCATTTCTGGTTAGCCTCTTTGCAGGTAGCCCTTTCAGAGATGTTGACAACCAACTGTGTCAGAAAGAATTGGGTGGGAATTGTATTTTTGAAATGAAAACAATACAAAAGCACTGAGTCTCTGTTCACAGAACCCTATATAAAAAGGAGCAATACACTCAAACTGTGATGGCCACAATTAAGGCAGGTTACGGGTGACCAAAATTAAGGCTTCTTTCCAACAAGGCATCCTTCTCTGATTTGTCTTTTCCATTTTGATATTTTTGGCATTATGTTACTGTGATTAAAGTCCTATTCTCTGAATTTCTTGATGATTCCGATAGTAAATTTCAGTTCTGTTAGAACCATAATTAACAGTTCAGTAGGACAGTAGAGAAAAAGAAAGAGAAAGGATAGAAAAGGCTTCTGTTATTATTGAATGCATATTCAAGTAGTTAACCT
The DNA here is from genome assembly GCA_013407115.1 of Glycine latifolia. Lineage (NCBI taxonomy): Eukaryota > Viridiplantae > Streptophyta > Magnoliopsida > Fabales > Fabaceae > Glycine > Glycine latifolia. The sequence continues at coordinate 25,293,732 of CM023956.1, forward strand.
CCTCCAAAGGGTCTCCCCAATACACCAGAGCAGCTGTTCAGTATTCTAATCCTTCCCCCCGAAAATATGGCTTCCCTGTGTACTAATTAAGCAAACTAATTTAATTGATTTGGTTTGGACGATTAGGTTCATTAGATCAAGTCCAATTTAATGAATATCCCCAATTTTGTATGTCTTTGTGTGAATATAATTTTGTTTGAATTTTAGGTATGATTTCAAGCTTGACAACCTTTGTTACTAGTTTCTATCAGATAGAGTAAATCTGTTACAACCTTTTTTAAGCAAAATAGAACTCCCCAAATTTGATCCTCCAAGGTATGCATGTTATCACATTAATCCTAATAAAATTTTGGTTACCAAATTAGTCCCTCGAAGATTCTTTTCTTCCCACTTTAGTTCTTTAAAGATTTGGTCGCTGGATTACTTCCTCGAGGATTTAATCTATCACTAAATTAGTCCTTCAGATTCTTTCTTATTTGCTTCTAAAATTTTGGAAGGACTGATGTAGTGGTGCATGCAACTTTAGATGACTAAATTGAGGGTTTTGTCTAAACAATATTTTGAACTTTCTTTCCAAGCAACTTCTTAAATGGCTAAATCATTGCCTGCAGATGCGAAACCTTTAGATGTTGTCCAATGTCCATTCAGTTTGTGGCCATTTTACAAGGCTTTACACCTTTACCTGTAGCTCTTATTCATTCAATTTTCAGGGCCTTACATGATTGACTAACATATGACCGTAGTATTCACTCCAAATAGTAACGCCCATGTTTTCTCTTCTCCATGTGTTATATTAAAAAAGTATGTTACATATTAGGCTGATACAATTAATGTATTTTTCAATTTCTTATCCTTTACTGGACTAGTTGACACTTGACAACCATTAGTTTTATATATGATGTTGCAAAGCAATTTATTATTCATGGATGAGCTGGATGTAATGGAAATTTCTAACCTTGTTCCCTAGCCATATATTTACGTTGTTCATTTTCCTGTTAAATTGCAGCGAAGTGGATGGGTCAATTGATGAATTTGGTAATGGGAATCACAAAACCTGTTCCTGTGCTATTATGTAAATTGGCATTCCAAAAGATGACACAGACCCATTTATGAGGCGCCAAGTTGTTGATTGCTAACATATTCCATCACTCAGCTTGAGGAAAAGGAGCAGATATTTTTCAGTCCAGTGGAGATTTATACACCATTTCTTGCCTGAGCGATAATTTATGTCTATAAATGCTTGCTGTGGCCTTCAATTTTGTTCTGCATTTCATAATTTTTTGTATAATCTTTGTCGTGTGGATTCTTTGGCTTTTGATTCATGATTTTCATGCTTTTCGAGTTTCTTATCTCTTCTATATATATATATATATACACACACACATATAGATAACATAGTTCTAGTTTTATGCTCTGGCGTTATCTAGAAGAAAGAAATACAGATGTAATATTTTGTAAAGAATCAGTGCTGTCTTGACAGGGGAAGTGATGCTAGCTTGTAATTAATTTATGCTTTATTTTAGAGCAATCTAGATTATTTTATTCATTACTTTTGGTGTGTGTGTGTTTGGGTGTTGAGGGGGAGCAATCGAAGCTTATGTGCCGCTGTGCACAAGAGGAAAATATTAGCACTCTGACTCTATCTTGTCTAGAGCGGAAACAATTTTGTTGCGATTTTGATTTTGGACTGTCTGTCCTGTTTTGCTTGACATGCTTATTGATGGCAAACCTTTTCATGTGCTAAACTATGACAACTGATTTCCTATAGGCGATTGATTTTCTCGTATTTAGTGAGATATTTCTCACAAAATATAGTTTTCATTATGCTGTAGTTATGTGTTATGTAGTAATACATCTTGTAATCATATTTTCTAACATAGTAACATATACTTATCTTTTAGAAGGATTATTTTAATAAGTTAAACTTTCAATTTTCTTAAAATACATCTAAAGTGTAACTTGTTAAAATATTTCAAAAAATAAGTTGGTATACATTTGTAAATCTCTCTCTCTCCCCCTCTCTATAATAACATTTTGCTTTAATAAATTAGGATCCAATTATACGTTTCTATAAAAAAAATTGAGTATTATTAATAAATACACAAGTTTTTTTACTCAAAAGTATGCTAATGCATTTGAGTGAAGTTCATGAATTAAATATGAGCACAACAATTTTAATACTAAAATCTTCGAAACCCTTCCAAGCTCAAACAGAAAAAAAAATTGAGAGCACTGGTATATATATCCTTCAAAAAATGTGAGTATCTTTTATCCTTTGTGTTTTTTACACCAAAATCAGACAAAATTCAGTGGTCGATGATGCCAGGCTACTGACCCTGATGAAGTAAAAAAACGACATTCTTGGTCAGCTTTCAGTGGTTAAGACACTTACAACACCCACTGAACTTGAGCCACTTTCTGGTGGAAACTTGGTCATACCTTATCCACACACCTGTTCTCTGATTTTGATAAGATACCACAAAGTCCAAGCCAATAGAAGAAAAAGGCTAAAGCAGAATAAAAATAAAACAAAAATCTGAGTATAGTTAGTTAGCATCAGGAGAAAAAGAAAAAAGAAAAAAGAAAGGAAAAGAAATGTCTATGGCATGTTCAATCCCATGCATCAAAATCCCAACATGTTCTTCTTCCCCATCTTGCACTTCATCATCAACTGCATCCTATTCTTTGAGGTTCTCTTCTTCCAAGCCTCACAGTGTCACTATAAGGAATTCTCAAGCTGAAGGGCCTATAAGAAGGCCAGTGGCACCCCCAATAAGAGAGCCATCATCATCATCATCATCATCATCAAGTGCCCCTCAGCTTCAGAAGCCAACACTTCCTTCTCAGCCTCCACCATCCCCTTCACCCCCACAGAAGCCATCTACTGTTGTTGGAGATGATAAGAATGTCATTACATTGGAGTTTCAGAGGCAAAAGGCTAAGGAGTTGCAGGAATACTTCAAACAGAAGAAGCTTGATGAAGCAGATCAGGGTCCTTTCTTTGGTTTCATCGGGAAAAATGAGATTAGCAATGGAAGGTAAAAGTTTTGCTATTGGAATAGTATAAATTGGTTAGTTGTGAGTTGTGACTAGCTCATTGGTTGATTGCTTCCCAATTCAATTTGCAAAATTTGGGCTCTTTTTGTGAAGATTTCAGGATACCCAATTGGCCAAATTCAGGATAACCAAAATTGGCATAATTTAGGATTCAGGATACCGAATTTTTTGTTCTGCAAAAGCTTCACTGTTGTTTGCAATGAAAACAGTAACACTTACATTGTCAGATGCTGAAATTTTACAAGTTTGTTATTAACTTTTCTTTCAAAATGGCTATGTGAAGAGCCACTACTGATAAAATGGAGTTAAGCCCAATAACATCGTGAAAGATTTCTATCACAATCTATTGGAAACATAAAGTTTGTATGCCTTATAGTAGCTTCTTTGTTCAAAGAACAAAACGAATTAGATGCAATTGACTTTGTTTTCTATGGATAACTGAGACACTTATCTGCATCCATGTCATTAGCTAGATTCTAAGTATCTCAGATTCAAAGCATCATCTTCTCAGCTACCCGTGTTTAATAATTGTCGTTCTATTTATTGAATACCTGTCACACTTAAATTGAATCTGCATTGTTGTGCAAGTTCTGCTGTTTTTTTTTTTTTAATCAGTTGCAAGTTCTGCTGTACTTTGACTTACTAATCAGTAATTTCATTTCTACAGATGGGCAATGTTTGGTTTTGCTGTAGGGTTGCTAACAGAGTATGCAACAGGTTCAGACTTTGTTGATCAAGTAAAGATCCTTCTATCGAATTTTGGGATAGTAGATTTGGAATGAATACATCAATATAAGATACTGTCAATATTTTCTTGTTCCTGTCCTTGGTGTAAACAATGTTGAGTAATTTGTTCTGTAATTCATTTATACCATACAAGCTTTCTCTTGACAATGATGACATCTCAAGAATGTAATTTTCCTTTCCCATTATGCTGGACTCCCTAGAGATTGAAAAATTTCATGCGCATTACAATTTTATAGGTAAGACATTAGATAATAGATCAAATATGTAAGATTGTCATAAATTAATTAATAACTATCCAGCTATTTCTTTTTTCTTTTTCGACTGCATACCAGCTTTTTTCTTAAGGTACTGCATTGTTCTTGCTCCGGAAAAGGTGGTCGTTAGATCAGTCTTAAACTGGGTTGAAAATATGCCTAGAAATCTGTAGTTTGAAAATGGATAATTGTTTTTTAAGAATTTGTAATTATGTCTTAAATTTTTAGGTTGTTGAGATAAATATGATGTTATCATCTAGACTTAAAATGTTATTATGGTTTCATTTTTAACTTTAGGATGATATTTGAACTTTCTTATCGCTCTTAATTCTATATATAAAGTCTAGGAATAAAAGTTTAATAAGCTTCCTTGCATAAAATATATGCTCTCCTTTTGACAAATATTTTTCCTATAAAAAATTAAGAGGTATCGTCTTACAGACATGTGAAATGGAAGCTGAAGCAAGCTTTTCACATGTGCTTTCTCTTATCTTTGTGATGGAAAAGGACATGATAGTAAGGATGACCATGAGTAGGATTTAAATAGGGTATTATATTACTCTACTCATATTTGCATTGGAAAAAAAAAATACTTGCATGCTTTCATGCTAATGTGGGTATCAACTTTAGTCTATGTTTCCATACTCCATATACTCGCACATGTTAATCTCATTATACATGTGTAAAGCCCATAAGAAAATATTATTTGAAAAAAATGCTATAATTAAATTAAAAAATCATTCTTAAATAATTTGAATATAATATTAAATCATGTAAACTTAACCTTAGACACTATAATATTTTTGTAATAGTTTCTAAAAGATATGAAGCTTCTATAGCTACCGAGACAAGAAGGAACTATGGGGGGTGCTTTCAAGTAAAATTACAAAACAACAATGGTGACAAAGTCAAGAAAAAAGAGAAGCATGAATATTTTGAAGTAGTGGCCAAAGCAATAGAACTCAAGCTTTTTCACCGTGTCCTTATTGCTAAAAATAAAAAATAAAAAAACTGTTGATCCTCAAAAGAGACGTTGGTGAATGCTTGACGTAAAATGTTACAATTGTCGCCAACAACAAAAATATGTCAAAATCACGCACCTTTCAAAATAAAAAATAATCATTGTTTTGAAGGACCATTTTGACTACTCCAAAAAAGAATAAATTATTTTTTGTAAAAAAATAAAAGATAAATATGAATATATCTAAAACATAAAACATAAAAGGATTAAAAGTGTATTTTAATTGCTATTATAAAAGTCAATAAATTTATTATATATAATACATAAATCTTTTTTAAATATAAAAGGATTAAAAGTGTATCTTAATTATTTATTTCTTTTATGAAAACATAAAGTTCAAATAAGCATAAGTTTCTCTAAAAAAATAAATAAACATAAGTCAATCTTGGTTATTAACTAATATAGTAGTTATTACTTTGATGATCGATCTCTGTCACTTGAAATGACTACTATAATTAAGAGGGGTGTTTGTTTCGTATGAGAATTTTTTTTATTCCTTGGAATATTTTTTTTCTGTGAATATAAAATGAGATTATTATTCTTGGATATTATTAAAAAATATATTTGATTAATTATTAAAATTAGTTGGAATTATTTTTTATATTCTCATGGATAATTAAAACATGTGTTTGGTTGAGTTATTTTTTCCTAGAAATATATTATAATTACTAAAATATCCATCAAGATCTTTTGTTACACTCTTCCTATCCTTTCATGTGTTTGATGATTACAATAATTAAAAGATAAGAAATTTTGCCTATTAAAAAAGGAGCATGGGAGAGAAAGAGAAATTTTTCGGTAAAATATAAGAATAAAATTGACAATAAAATAGATTGTGAAAACATTAGTTGGATAGGAATGAAATTTGCAAGATTGGAAAAAAAATTAAGCATGTATTGAAGGAACAATGAGAGAGTAGCGAGACACTGGTTAGTAAGAACATATGTATAAATTCTTACTCATAAAGAGGCTCCTCTTCTGAAATTAAATATTGGCAGAACTAATTGATATTATGTCTTTTTTTAGGAATAAAATATCTCCATGATTATTTTTTTATTACTTCTAATAAATGTGTAATAAATTTTTTCAATCTTGTATTCCAAGTTATAACTAAATAATCCATGAAATAAATATTCATATCTATGAAAAAATATCCATGATGCCCACGCTCATAAAGAAAGAGAGTGTACGAGAAACAATAAATTTTGACAATGTATTAATCTGGAATGGATATTAGAATAATACTACGATTAAACATTAAATAGAGAGAGAGATGGGAGGAGAGAACTCTCCTCCTTGGTGCATTGTGACTCATCCAACAACATCTCAACAAGGACAAGATCGCTTTGGATTCGTTGAATATGGAAATCGAACATATTAGACATACAATGCATTTTTATTGGAGAAATGAGCTATCACACTACAATAAAAATGAGAATTTCATTCATTTTCAAAAAAAAAAAATTTTTTGGGGTGGAGAATAATAAACTTTGACTATTTTTTATCTTTTAAGTGTGATTAATTTGAAATTTAACTAAAAGATAGGTAAAGTTTAATAAAAAAAATATTTTTTTAAAAACTGAACTTAGATATTTTCGAAACAATTCAATCTTAATTTCAATATATTAATCATTTATTCTCAATCAAACAATCATAAACTTTGACTATGTAATCACTAAACAATATTTAAGTTAATAATAAAAGTATATTAATGAATAAAATGATTTAGATTACAATGTATTAACAGTATAATTTTTTGATATTGTTATTTAGTTATAAATTACTGTATATTGTAATATTCTAGACTTTTATAATCATGATATTAAAAGTATGTTTATGGTAATTTTTTATTTAATTGATAGTGCAAAAATCTTAAACCCATATGAATATGAAAATTAAATCACAAGATTTATTGTGTATTGATTTAATTTGGAATACCTCATGGAGCTCATGACAACTTGCGAGTTAGATATTCTTTTGATGAGTCTCGCGAGTTAGATATGAGTCTAGTTTAAGGAACGAAAGACGGGTTTTATTTCTTAACGAGCCCAATTAATAGTTTTTATCAAGCTAATTTTGAATTAGACTTGTCTCAACTAGCTAGATGAAAGAAGGATCAAGTGTTAAAATTCAAGTTAATTCAGTAGAAAACCCAAATAAGATTTAATTGTAACCCTCCCCTCAAATATTTTTGTTGTTAGATAATAGCTAGAAGGAAGAACATAAATTATATCCTATTCCTAAAGAAAATAACAAAAGACAGGAACATGCAGGAGTACAAAACTACACTCAATTCTTAGATACATACTAATTGAACTCTTGCTTGTTTGATCCAATATAATACCAACAGATGCTACTTTCCTTTTTATACAAGACCATCCAAGAAACCCTTAATAACATTTTGATTGAAGAAAACGTCTTACACTTAATTTTTTTTTTCCCGTGTAAAACATCTTACTTGATAAAAGTATACCTTTGAAGATATATAGATACAACAAGAAAAATATTCATTCCATTTTCTTTCCCTATAATTTCATACCTTCAAAGTATTAGCTAGCCCACTTTTTATTCTAATCAATCGTTGATAGTTCACACCCCATTGCGAATGTCACCAAACTTGTTCTTGATCCACTTGAACCCGTTTCTAACACCTGTTTTAAGCTTTCCCTCCACAGTGAACACGTTATACTCCTTGATTCTCTTCTTCCTCTTAAGCTCTGGATCATTTGCTGCACAAAACCCACTTCCCTTTTGGATTGGCCCGTTGAAATTGTATGAGCTTGATCGTTCCGTGAACCCAAATTCAGAGTAGGAGCATGAGTATTTAGGGAGTGAGTTGTTTTTCTCCATTCCCTTTGGTTTTTGGTGTTTCAAGTTTCAACACTGCATGAAACAGGAAATGTTTGTATTAAATGACTAGGTTGTGGGTTTTAAGAGGAAGGGCAACAAACAATACATCATGATGATCCAGTGTGGTGGCACCCATGTGTGATGTTGGACAGCTGCTGCTATTTAGGGTTGTGGGAGGCATGAGGGTCCATGCATGGGATGGGAGTGATGGGGTGGTGGGGCCTCTTGTAGGGAAGGGTATGCCACCATCTACTAGTGATGAAACAATTTGGTTGGATTCACATGGTAGTGTAGTGGGACCCTACTTGCTTAGTTGGGGGCAGGGGAACTTTGTTTCTTTGGTTATTTTTTGATATATAGGAAAAAAGGCACAAGACTTTGTTTGATCTTAATGTTTACTTTTTGGTTGAATTTAGGGTAAAGTTAGAGACTAATTATTTATGGGTTTAAATTGTGATTGAGGTTATAGTTTTGTTGCAATTCTTAACATTGTGAAAAAATGTTGCTAATGTGATAATAATTATATTTACCATTGCAATTTAAAATTGTTAGGAATAATGAGAATTTTTAAAAACATTAATCTCTTTTAACTAATTTTTTTTTATGTATATAGATATGAAAATCGAACATCTAGCCTCATGCTTAAAAGATATGATTAGGGTGAACCTATGTTAGTAACATAATGGCTACTTGGCACTTGCAAGTTCTATTACATGTACATGTAGTTTTCACTTTTCAATATGAAAAGCAAAACGGAGTCGTTTTCCACTGTATGTCAAACTTGGTGGCTCAGTGCTCCGTGGGCCTTGTATTTTAATTCAGACAATGAAAAGATTACCTTGATACCTCTGCTTTCAGATCTTATGGCAGAAATTACCCTATGGATTTATGATGAACCAAATTGATAACATTTAAAGCTTTAAAATTGGGACAAATACCAACTGGGCTCTGCATTCCTTGTGAAATGTTTAATGAAGGGATATCATAAATCCTTTCCTTGGAAAAATTCCATACGTAAATGAATTTTTTTATAACATGTATAATTGAGATTCTTCAGGTTCTACTTTTACATATCTAGATCTTGTTCAAATCCAACTTTCCGTATTAGAATTTAATTAATATAATAATACCTTAGGGGAAAGGGTAATTCGTCTCTACATGACTTATTATTGTAGATGTGTGCTCATGCCAAAAATTATAAAAAAATGAGAATAAAGACTTGGAGATACATTTGGACCCACATGTACGGCACCAAGAGTACCAGTGCAACTGGCCTAATAACACCTTTAGTTATCCTATTTCTGTAGACTGCAAAATGTTTAGTGCTATAATGGGTCGGTCGATTTTGTCTATTCATAATCTTCTCAAATTGGAAAATTTTTGAAAGATAAAGAAAAAATGAGTTTAATTTCCATTTCATATTAGTGGAAAACAAAATTATACTATAAATACTGCTAGTAATTTTTTCATACATTATTAATAGTACATATTTTGAACTTTTCAAAAAGGATTAAAAGAATAATTTAATCTTTAAAAATAATTTTTAAAGTAGCTATTATAATACAAACAATTTATTTTCATAAATAATGGATAATAATGTATTTTTTTTCTATATTATCGATATATTTCAATTAAATTAAAAAATACATATATAAATGAAAAGAGATATGTGAGCTTTGTGGTCTTTGCCTCATGCTTTTATCTATGAATTGGTTGAGTTCTTTAAGATGGAAGCGGCATCTTATCTATTTTTTATGCAGTCCAAACTCCAAAACCAGGGAAAGCTTGCTAGCCTTTTGGCAAAGAGATTCTCAAAATAAGGGACCATGCTGGTTCTTGTCAATCATCATGGATCTATTGAAAGATCTAACCATCATGACATTTTCCTTTTTTATTTGTGCGCGTGTTATTCAATAGTCACAAGAAGTTTACATTAAAAAAAATAATCACAAAGTTAATTGATACGTTTGTACTGGAAGAGTTGTTATAGCTATTCCCAAGGAGAGAATTCTATTAATTTTCCTTGGAACATTTTTAATCTTTTCTCTAAAGTTAATACATTTTCAGTTTTTCACACTTCAATTCCATGTTATCATTTAGATTGTGCAGTTTACACAAAGTTGTGTGTGACGAAGATCTTGTAGAAAGAAAAATAAAGCAGGAAGCTAAGGATAGGCTTAAGTTGGCAAAAACTGACTTATGTACTATATTTTAACACTTATAAATGTTGGTCAATTGATTTACCAAAAAAAATATGTTAGTCAATCTATTTTATACTGTTATATAGAAATAAACTTAGTCTCAGACTTTGCCATTTTTCAATTAATATAGTCCTTAAAATTGGTACTATTTATCAATTTAATCCATGACATAAATAATAGCAGTCAATTTAATCTCTAATTTTAACAATCATTATTAATCGAGTTCATGAATTTTACAATTATCGTTAGATTTGGTCCTGACCACAGGAAAGTAATTGATGCATGATGGAGTTAGGGATTAATTTGACTAAAGTTATATGACCAAAACGAATAGTTGTTGTTAAAGATAGAGAAAAGATTATAATTATAAAGGCTAATTTCATAATTTACTTTTAAATTAATAGACTCCTTTAACGCCACAAAATAAAATGATCAATAGATGTAAATTATAATTTTTTAAAAATATTTTTGTAATTTTAGAAATTAATTAAAATGATTATAATCATAAAGAATAATTTCATAATTTACTAAATTTTTAGACTAAAATATAATTTTGTTCCCCAAAGTTTCGGTTTTAGTGTCCTAAATTTAAAAAAAGTTTTACTTTTATATCTTAAAATGTATGTGTTTAAGCTAATCATTTTGTCAATTTAATATATTAAATTAGTTAATTTGAAGACACGTGACAAATATCAAATAAATTTTTATGATGTTTTTCAAAATTAATACTGTTAGTAAAAAAATTAATTGAAAAACCAATTTAGTTTAATAAAAAAAAAAGATTGAATTAAACTTTTAAAAGTTTGATAATGAAAATAGAATAAAAGATTTAGATAAAGAATCAAAATTATATTTTATCCTAAACTTTAATTTCATGCATTGCTAATGTAAAAAAAATCAACTAATAAGAAATTATGATTGATATAATTTTAATTAAGATAATTATCGAAAAAGTAAATAAATTTATTGTTATTTACATTTAAATCATAATGTACTAAAGGAGTTCAATTCAGTTTTGAATGCGTAAGTTATTTTAAATACCTAATAATTATTTTTAATTCTTACCGTTAAAAAAGTATAGATGATAAATGCATAGAATATTTATTCTAAAAACTATAGGGGTGGATTACAAAAGATAAACATTTTTTTAATCTTCTATAAAGAAGGAAGATCATGTTGAATTATTGTTACAATTGTAAAAACTGCATCACAATTATAATTGTGGTCTCCATTAATTAAGCGAGGCCAATGAGAACACTTCTCTTAAAGTGCATGTGAATATTTTTTCATGCAGAAAGCAACCATGCAACTATATTATAACCTGGTTTTGCTTTTGATAAAAGCTGGTCGGTGCTCGATAAAGGGGTTGAGCCTGATATATTATTGTTTTTATCACGGCAAAGCCAGACATCATAATGCTACATATAACACGCAAAGAAGAAAATTGCCTCTTGTTCATGAAATCTTGAATACAAAAAGAATGAATTTATGATTTGTTATATGTATATATAATAACCAATCCTTTTGTCTAATCAGGAGATATTTAGAATTTTTATTTGGCACCTAATTCTAAATTTGCTTATTTTGAAATTAAGTACTACCTCTAGTCCTTGTTCTATGCTCAAGTGAAAATCTAATCTCAAACCTCGATTAATAACCAATTTACTCCTAATCTCCTATGTACTCATTTCTCATTTAAAATGAGATTTTTTAAAATTATTTACTTTCTTTGTCGTAAAATTATACGTGTTTGTAATTCTGTATCCCTGTTTAATGAGCTTTTACATAAAAAAAATTAATATTTTAAAGAATTATTTAATAAATATTTTTAATTAATTTACTTAATATTTAAACTTATTTAATAAATTAAGTATAATTTATACTTAATAAAGAAAAATACTTGCAACACACTCTTTATTATTGATTAAAATTTATTAAAGATTATATAATATTTTAGTCTCACTTTTTAATTAATATATTTAATTAATAACTTTCTAGATTTTAATAAATTTTAATCAAATAAGAATAAAGAACGTGTTAAAAGGTGTTTTTTTTCCTGAATGTTATAAGATATGTCATTAATACTTCTCTATTTATAAATTATCATCAAAATAATATATTATTAAATATATTTTTAATATTTTTCAAAATCTAATTTTTTTAGCTAGCTATAGGTTTTCTTATATTAATATATATCTCATTATTATCCGTAGCTTATTTTTTAAATTTACATTTAGAAATATTTATACATACAATATACTAGATATTTAAATTTTTAAATACAAAAACAAGGTTTCTTATTTTCCTGTCTACATTAAGGGCTATTTTAGAGAGTAGAAATGGATAAAAGCTAAAAAAATAGCAACACGCCTCATGATTATAAAAAAAAAAAAAAAGCTAAAAATTAGTCTAAAAAGTGTTGTAAAATGGGTCTTGACCGAATCATAATTGAGTGGTCTAATTAAATTGGTTTTGCTTTCAAATTAGATATGCAATTGAACAGGGTTGAAGGGTCAAATTTGGTCAGATATTCTGTTAGACCGGTTTGACCCACCTGATTTTTTTTAAAAAAAAATTTAAAAATTAGATTTTTTTTTTAATTTGGATTTTGAAATATTGATAAATTTTTCTTATTCAAATAATATTACTTATATACTTATATATAATTTTTAAATTTTAATATATATCAGGTCAAACCAAATCAATTATTGACCTACTTGTTGAATTACCGATCCACTATCTCGATCAGATCAGTGATAGAACCAGATTTCACAACTATGAATATGTGTATCAGTCATTAATTTTCAATCCAAAGATATTTGATTAAAAAAAAACCATTGTTCATATAATTGATTATATTATTTTTCATCCGTAAAAATAAAAGCTAAACTTCCTTGAGAATCTATACCTTTGTTTTTTTTATGTTAAAAGGCTTGTTCTTTCTCCTTTACCGAGCATGCAGATAAAGCCTCTCTTCTCCTGCACACTACAATCATATCTTACAGTAATTGTTTTCTTTAACACTGTTATAAATCATTACATAAGGGAGAAATGAATGAAACAGTAGGTGGATAATGAATATATATAAAAAAAAATTATTGATAATACATATTAAAACTCTATATCGTATATATACCATATATAAAGAAGAATACATTTCAGGTTATTAAAAGTAAAAACATGGGGCAGCACGCCCAGTGGGACTGGTACCTACAATCGCTTGACTAGCTTCCATTAAGGCCATGGACGCCATTGGGCATGATTAGGGTAAATGTATTTTTTATCGTCTACTCTTCGATATATGCATAATTTTATAATTATAGTTTTTTGTTACATTTTTAGTGTTTTTTTACGGTATGTTTTCACGATTTTTAATTACTTAAATTAATTTATTATCACAATTTTATCCAATGAAATAATCACAATTTAATCTTATTTTATAATATTATAATAAATCGTCGATCTCTTATCACCACCTTTCTTCTTCTCCTCAACGACTCTATCGCCACATTTCCGACAACATGCACCCTCCACACAGAGAACAAAAACCACAGCTTCGTGTCAAAACCGATCCCGATCCTGCACCATCTCCTGCTCTTCCTTCAAAGACTAACCATCCTCGACTCCAAACCCGGCCCAAACCTCCCTCTTCTGCAAAAGAAAATTATATTTTGTTACTTTTCGTTCATTTTTAATTTAAATATTTTACATGTGTTCTTTTTCTTAATTTTTTTTATAAATCAAAGATATATCAAATTTTGTTATATCTCTATGAATTATTGTATGAAATTTTAACATGAGAGACTAATTTAAAACTTTGAAAATTAAGAGAATTAAATGGTACTTCTTATGCTATAGCTTATGATCATGAATGGGTGAAAATAGGTTAAGTGGTTCAGGGACTTATGATTTAGGCTATGTCAGGCTTAGGTTAGATTAGATATTTTCAAAAAATAAATTAGACTAAGAATTTTAGAAAAAACATATTTAGTTAAATAAGTTAGACCCATGTTATTTAAAAAGCCTATTAGATCTAATAGATTAGTCTATTTAAAAATTATAAATAAATATTCAATTTTAGTATTATTATATAGAATTTACTATAGTAAATTAAAAAAAAAACATATTTATTTGTCTTTTTTAAATGATAGTTGATTTACATAAATAGTTAAGTTAAACCTTATAATTAAGTTTATGAGAAAAAAATTATGTCTTATTCAAATATCATATTACAAAATATGTTTTTAAATAAGTTATATATTAAACCTTAAAATATGCTTATATCATATATATATATATATAAGTTATATTTAATTCTTATAAAGGCTTATATCATATATATATATATAAGTTATATTTGATTATTATAAAGGCTTATATCAATATTTTTACATTTATCTTAGTGTTAAATTATCACAAACTAAACCTTTAAACATATTTATAACCTAGGTCATATCCTTTGAGAGTAAATAGTCAAATTCAAGTCCTACACTTTTAATCCAGACATAGACCTAACTTAACTTGACCTAATTTCACTCTTATATATGAGTAAACTCTAGATTTTTTTTTCTTTTATCATATATTTGTTGTGAAAAATTTAAACGAATCAAGTCTTAAAAAATCACAAAGAATTAGAACAAGTTCAAGACCAATAAATATTTATAGAAATATTTATACATTATTCATAATAAAATCCTCTCACTTAATCCACATCTTTATTGAATATAAATTTATTCATTATCAACCATAACAATATTTGTTGGCGTAAACTCTTCTAGCTTAAAATAAATTATCATTTCTCACGTTTCTTCTTACTTTTGCTTTTTCATGATTCTAATTTAGAAACAACATCTATCTGTAAAGTTACTACGAAACTATGGCTGCCCTTTATTGGATACTTTCTGAATTTTTTTATAAATGGACAAAAATTTTATAAGCATTAAATAGGCACATAATTACAATCCCAGTTTCTCTTAAATCAAATGCCCCGTGGTTTTTAACTTCTGAGTGATTTTAATATTTTCAAATCCTAAATATTGCGTATTTGTGTGGACAATGAAACTATGAAAGGATAAAAATAAATAAAAATCTATTTAAAAAAACTCTAACACGCCCAGTGGGACTCGAACCCACAATCGCTTGATTAGAAGTCAAGCGCCTTATCCATTAGGCCATGGGCGCCTTTGCTTTAAAGCTTCATTCTCAATATTTAAATAATAAGCTACTCGAACTTCTGATATAATCAACAAAGCACTAGCAGTACATACACATATATATATATATATATATATATATATATCCATTTACTGCTGTATTTATAGTATGGTTTTGGTGTGACCTAATACAAAAATTAAACTCTGAGAAACTAATTTTGATACATATCATACAACATGAGAAAAACAACACAAAACAAATGCTTCCTTTACATAATTTTTTATCATATGACAATATAAATAAAATAGTGTGAAATTCATTACAATATCATTTTTAAATATGAATTTCTTATTAACATCGAAAAATTGTCTAACATCCCAGTCATAAGAAATTTGATTATTTTTTCATTAAGCCACGTTATATAAATTGTACTCGTGATTTGAGAAACTTGTGATAATAATCATTCAAGTGTCTGCCTATTAATTTGTTGGATAAATTCTCTTTAATGCTTGGCCCAAATCCCTAGGTGGTGGAAAAAGGGAAAGTTTGACTTGGGCTTTTTCCCGAGAGAGTTGACCTCGGCCCATTCTATGTTTAGGGAACAGAAATCCCTAAACCTAATTCCTCCCTAAATACAACATTTATAGATGGAGGATGGTGACTGAGTTGCAAAAGTTTAGAGCACAGAGAAGAGTGAGCTTCCTATGAGTGTATCTCCGGCGCAAGGCTATTGAGAGTGAGAGTCTCCAAAAGGTTGAGAAAGCAACCCTTGTAGAGAGAATTCCCTCCATTGTTGGTGAGATTGGGCGTGTCTCCAGCTTTAGGCTGTGGAGAGTTTTGTAACCATTATTGATAGTGGATTGTTTCTGGACAAGGTCCCGTGGGTTTTCCTCTTGGAGGTTTTCTCCCACGTTAAACTATTTGTTTGTGTGTTTTTCTCTTCTATTCTTCCTCGCATTTGTTTATTCACGTTTCTGCATATATTACTGTTTGATCTGTAGAGGGTTGAGTCTGAGACTCCCTGGTTGTTCGTTGGGTGAAATGCAGCGCACCACTTATCCCCAACATAATTAGATAACCCCCTATCTCACTAACCCATACACACTACCATTATAAATGAGAGAGGTACATTACAGGTCATTCATCTTCTAATTCTACTATAACTTTATTATTTATTTATTGATTTGAGCTTTAGAGTGATTTACAAATATCACTCCACCACTTGGAGGAACTCAACATAATGAGTATAGAAGATCAAATTGTTGACGAATATTGATTTGGAGAGTACTTCAAGATTTTGTAAGAACATCTAGCAAGCTAGTAAGAAAGTTATTATGAGATCTTGAAGAATAAATTTAGACAATTAAATTTTTTGATGAGTAGTTAAGATTAAAATGTATAAATAATGTAAATTTTTAGAAAGTAGCATGAATGTTAAGTAGTTATAGGACATTTAATTTTGACTATTCGTAGACAATCATTATAACTCATTATCATATAAAAATGACACGCTCACAGATTATATCTACTACAATATAATGGAGTATTATATTATACAACATATAATTTATTAAACGAGAGTATGAAAGCAGGAGTAGGAGGGGAGGTCATCAGACTATATATCAGGGGTTGGAGAGAGAGAGGCAAGGATAAAAATGAGTATATGAATATTTTATACTTGACGAAAAGTCATTCAATAATTTATTTAGTAACAGGAAAATGAACTTTGTCCAAACTATCTTTATTTAATCTGTGTTGCTTCATAATTTTTTTAAATCAATCCTAAGACAATTATATTTATAATTTTATATTGTGTAATAAAGATAGAAATCTTCATTCCCATTCCTGTTCCTATATTAATAAAATGACTTGTCAATTAACAAAGCCATGTCATCTTTCATTTAGTTTTAACAGTCGTTAACGAAGTTTCAGACGGAGGCAAGACACGACACCACAACACCATCGACCCCGACGTGTTGGCCAACGCCGTCAACCAATGTGTTTCCCAGCAAAATTGTTCAATGCTTTATTTAGTAACAGAAAAATGAACTTTTTGTCATGTCCCTGTTTATTTGATTAGTGTTATCCTACTATCTTATTTTAAAATCAAAACGTTGAAAACTTATATATATGGTGTACAATTTACCATACTTTTTAGCAATTGGAACAGATGCATGGTTTAGTTGACCATTCGACAATTATTTTACAGGAGGAAGAGTACTAAACACTGAAGAAACGAGTACTAGAGAAGGAACAATTGTTTAGTACCAATTTATAAGAGAATGAACAATTATGAATTGTGATCACGTCTTTTATCTCCTCTCTCTCTCTCTCTCTATATATATATATATGTATATCTGAATTGTGCTGCAGAGTAATCAAAGCACCCAATAATGAGAAAAGATAACCTCAGAGGAGTAAGAAGTGTGTTTCTGCCACAAGAATTGATAATTAAAATCTTGTTGAGGTTGCCAGTGAAGTCTCTTGTGCGTTTCAAATGTGTGTGCAAGTTATGGCTCTCTTTAATATCTGATCCTCACTTTGCAATATCACATTTTGAACAAGCCGCCATACACAATGAGAGACTTGTGTTTTTGGCGCCTTGTGCTCGTGCATTCCGGTCCATAGACTTCAATGCATCCCTTCACGATAATTCTGCATTGAAGCTTGACTTTCTGCCACCCAAACCTGATTATGTTAGAATCCTAGGTTCATGTCGGGGGTTTGTACTTTTGGATTCTTGTCAAAGTCTTCACATGTGGAATCCATCCACAGGTTTTCACAAACAAGTACCTTGCTCACCTATTGTGTCCGATATGGATGTCAGGTTTTTCACATTTCTCTATGGTTTTGGGTATGACTCATCAACTAATGACTACTTGGTGGTTCAAGCTTCTAATAATCCAAGCTCAGATGATTATGCAACCCGTGTGGAGTTTTTCTCAATCAGAGCTAATGCATGGAAAGAAATTGAAGGTATTCATTTGTCTTATATGAACTATTTTCATGATGTTAGAGTGGGGTCGCTCTTGAATGGTGCTCTTCATTGGATTACTTTTCGTTATGATTTATCAATACATGTTATAGTTGTGTTTGATTTAATGGAAAAGAGTTTTTCAGAGATACATCTGCCAGTTGATTTTGACATTGAGTACTTCTATGACTTTAATTTTTGTCAGTTGGGGGTACTAGGAGAATGTCTCAGTATATGTGTTGTCGGGTATTACTGTCCCGCAGAAATATGGGTTATGAAAGAATACAAAGTACATTCGTCTTGGACTAAGACTATTGTTGTGTCTGTTGATGAGATTCCTAATCGGTACTTCTCCCAAGTTTGCTGTACAAAAAGTGGTGATATTGTTGGGAAAACTGGAACTACTGGATTGGTGAAATGTAATGACAAGGGACAGTTGCAAGAGCATCGGTCCTATTGCAATGGTCCAAATGGATACCAAGTGGCTGTGTATACAGAGTCTCTACTTTCACTCCCAAGTGGCAGTAAGCAAGAAGAAGATGATTAACAATAATAAATGAAAAGAATTAGGCTGTGAAATATTCTGATACCTTTACTATTTTCTTGATACTCATCTTGTGTAGTGAATTATGATTTTATGAATTCCTCTTGTATAATAAAGTGTGAAAAAGTAATAGGGATGAATTCCTCTGGAACTGTAGTTTCATAATTATGTTATGTTTTATGATTATTTCATCAAGATGTTATTATCTTGTCATTGTTTGCAATTTATTTACTTCCGTTCTCTCACAGGTTTTAGCATAGGCTTAACAGTGAATTTATGGCATTGCTTAACATGACACGTAACCAAATTTACAACTGTTACTATTAATGGTGTGTCCTATTTAGTCTAAGCTACATGTCAACATGTGAAGTCAGTATTATCAATCTTGGCTTCAATGCCAAATTAAAGGTGTTTATTTTTATATCCATGTATTGATTAACACATTAATTACCATTACTTTGATGCAGACATATTTATCAGTATATTGCACTTTTACTCCATGTATTGGCATGAATAAGTAGCCAAGCAGTGCTACAGAAAAATTACTCTACCTATTTTTGCAGCCTAAAATGCTACACTAAATACTTCCTAATAAATTTAAAGTAATTAATCTTTTGCCATTTGTAATGACTATTTTATTGAAGAATATGAATTTTCTGGTCTGACTGTGTGAACTGTTAAAAGCCTTGGGGAAAACATATTGTGTGGATACTAATCTGGCATTATTGTCAATGGGCAATGGCAGTATGCCACCGATAGGGCAATTATGCCTGGGTTGGTTCTTCTCAAGCCATTTCTTCTATTTAAAGCTTATGAATCTATGATCTTATTTTTCTTGCTATTTCTTCCATGAATATTGCAGTGATGCAGTGGGAGCATCAAATTGATCCTAACTTAGGTATGGAGGTTGGTAATGATATGTATCCAACTTACATTCGTTAGGGATTCATTCTCCTACTTAAGGTTTATACGTGTATTTCTGGATCATTTGATGCAAAAAGGTCCATCTTTTGAAAGAGATGGTTATTAACATATGTTACTTATTGCAGCTTAATTCTTTATAGGGCTCTGGTTCAGTATTATATCTTGTTTATGGCTTAGGTTTTTGTTAGGTTCTTATTGTGTGCATTTTAAGTTGGTATGTACTATGCATGATATGTTGTTTCATTTGCGTGTGCTTACCTGAGAATGCACACCATTTTGTTGAAGTAGCTAGTAATATAATTGTCAGCAAATAGTAGTTGTCTGCATCTCTTCTTTGACTCATTTTTCTTCAACTGGTGGTTAAATTAAAGGCAGAACATAATACACCCTAAATTAAAACCTTTCTTTTGTGTGTGTCATTTTTATTCATTTCTTAAGTTTTTCTTAGTTTTAAGATCCAAAAGTTATTTCAGCATTTAAAACAAATGTATAAGCAAGTGGTGGCAGGGGTGGCGTCTTTGGTTGTAACTTAAAAATGTTTCTATTATTGATCTTGTTTGGACATAGTTTTGTGTTTGTTTTGTTGCTTGCCCAATTTTGAATATTGTAAGCATGTAATGTTTTCCTGTATTCTGACAGAGAATTACTGAACAAGCTGATGCTAGTTGTTCTCTCAGTTGATCGAAAATCAGTAGAGGTACAATGACTAATATTACAATGAAATGATTAACTTTCTTTACAATAACAGTTATACTAAAGTGCGCTTTATCCCTTTCCTCATTAGGGTGACAGGAATGGTGCAAGATGTCACACCAATTTCAGTTTTTTACTGCCTCTGGCATGAATCATGATAGTCCAAGTCTTAGTAACTTCATTAATTTGTAAGTTGATGAATGATCATTTGGCTTTAGTACAAAGAGAAAATGAACTATCATCAGCCTGTATCTTATTAACTTCCTGAATTACCAAGGCGATGAATTTTCCTTTTCTGTAAAGTACAATGGCAAGAGAGAAGATGTAGTTTACTAGATAATTCAGAAGGTAATTTTCAGTCTATCACTCTGTCATAGGAACACAGCCAACATTAACACATTCTTAGGTATGCTTCGAAATTTGCAATGCCTACTTTTATTAATTGAAGACTAATCTAGCAAAAAAGTGAAAATTTATCTACTTGTTGGAAGCATAATGATAAGAAAATCAGTGTAAGAAATAAGACAAGGATTTGCCAGACTTTCTGATTCAAAACTGGGGATGCACTTTCACAAGTTGAGAAAGTTTTAATACCCTGTTAACATAAAATCGTTAGTGGTTCGTGATGACTTGTGCATGAAGAATAAGCTTGAAGTGTGATCATGAATAAAAAATGAACTTGAAAACGAACTATAGGATCTTCTTTTCTGGAGGGTATTATGTGGAATTGTTATTGACCTCTTGGAGGGTGAACCCGTTAATCCACACTATTTTAGCATGCTTGATCAAAAGATCATGGACCGGTAACACTGCCAATGATCACAGGGCCCAAGCTACGAAATGAAGAACTTTATTCTCCTGCTTGCAAATGTTCGTTTGAAGGCGCCTTTGAGTGTTGAGAATCTGAAACAAAATAGATTCATGATGGTACTTGACTATATAAGTTTTCTTTATCAGTAAAAAACAAAATTCAATTATTGTTTCCTTATTGAAACTTTGAACACTGATTTTGGAAGATGTATATTAACCCTTTAGCCACTGGCCCGACAACTTTACAGGAAGTTTTGATTAGTAGATCAAACATTAAGAATCATCTCAAATCAGATGTACAAAATGGTGACATTCTATGAAACTTACCTGTTATATTAATTGGACAATGGTTTTAAAGCTGCAAAACCCACAATCCAAGGGCATGTTTGAATTACAGTTCATTGTGCGGTGGCATGCATCCCTAGGCCAATCCAATGGACCAACGCAGAAGATACTCCTTAGATGTTTTTGGAAACGTCATTTCAAGCTTTGGGAGAGGATACTCAAACATGCACTGAGCCAAGGTTTTAAATATCGGTCACATTGTGGTTTTGTTGCATTTGTCGTTTGTTGATATCAGAGCCGATGCAGTCCCAATTGCAACGGCAGAAGTTAAAAAAACCTTGATGCTGTGGTCCTAATCACAATCGTGGACTGTTTTTTAGAACTTTGCACCAAGCCTTACAAAGCAAAGTTCTTTCAGCTATCACATCTGTTGGTTTTTGTGGGTTGGTGGTGACTCATTCTACCTATTTTTTGCACATATCCACCCTCCTTTTGTGTTGAAGGCAGATTCTGATCATCTTAGTCGTATTTATTGGTTGAATTTGAAGTTCTAAATGCAACTAAGTTAATAACTGAGCTCAGAATATACTATATTTTCTTCTAAGCTAAGGTTGTGGTTGAATTTGAGAAAACCAAACTTACTAAACCGTTGGGCCAATACATCCAACATTTAGATTATTTTTTCCTTAATTTGCATATTCCTTGTTTATGGAATGTTTCTAAGCATCTTCTAAGGGGAAAAGGCTACTAAAATTATGTTGCAGCTTCTTGTTCGAAAGAAGAATTAAAAAAAAATAACAAACCAAAACAAACAAGCTTGTCGATGGTTGTTACCATCAATATAATTAAGCATGTTTTTGAGTACGAGGTCTAATGTCACTTGCTAAAGGATCATATGTTTGTCTTTCATGCTGATAAGTGGTATGTTTATTCACAACTTATTTGAACAAATATATTTTTGCATTATAGGATTCCAGCATGTAACTGGGAAAGAATATAATGTAAAAATATATTTGTTGAATAAGTTATGAGTAAATAAAGACAAAATTAAATGTCAAACTAATTTTTTTTTATAAATATCTATAGTGGAAAAAAAAATTTCAAAGTTATAATTTTTTTTTTTGGAAAAGCTGAATAATTTTAACTTATTCAAAAAGTTAATTTTAACTTATACGTGTTTGTGGAAAAAATTATCCAAATAAGACTAAAGATAAAGAAAAATTTCTTAAATTTTCAAGTTATTAGAGATCAAACCTTACACTTTGGTTAAAAGATGCAAATGTCAAGTCACTTTGTAACAACATATTTTGAATTTATGATAGGGCTTTAAAAACATATATTAATATGTTCTCATATATTAAAGTGTAAGTCAACAAATATTAGTTCACTTGATTAAGATCGAACTTGATCTTATCTCACAAGGACACGTATTCAAATCTCATTGTCAATAAAATAATCTTGTTAGTAGATAATCTATAAAGATTTGTGTTAGCGCTCAATGAGCATTCAGACATACCTTAGCCTTAATGTGCATTGAGGCATACCTTAACCTTAACCTTTGAGAGGTGAAATAGGACTTTTGGCTCTTGCTATATATCCTTCCTTTTAATATTGAGAAAACAAAACAAAAACATACATATTTAAATTCCTTTTATTTCTGGTTTTTGGGAGTGAGATATCATATAATTACATGTGTTATAAATTTTATGTATGCTATAAATACGTACCATATGTTTTGGTCGCATATTATCGTGGCCAGTTTTCAACCGTATATAGCGACCACACTGTTAATTCCGATCCATGGATTGAGAACTTGTGCTTTACTTGTTCCTGCCATATATACAAGATATCAGAGTAGCGAAGCTTAGCCAAAGCATAAATGCTACATAAATTTTGAGTCTAGAGAAGCTAGCAGGAGGTAAAGACATGAAGCCTGTACTATCAACAAAAGTTGTTCTTCTAATAGTATTCTTAGTTATATGCTACTTTTCATCATCTCTTATTGGAGGTATAATTTACATTTTTTCCTTACAATAACTATAACTTTATATGCTAGTGTGAAGTCATATATATATGAAGAAAACTTTCTTTGATTACTTTCTTTATGCATCAACTAGCTCTAGCTAGTGTGATCAAGGCTTCTTCTCACACCTCTCGTTTATTTTCATCTAGGGTATGCAAGAAGTGTAAGAACAGACACTTTTGGAATTCATGCTACTCATCTTGGTCAAGAAAATCTTGTTAATTCAGAGAAACTTAAAGATGATGAGGGAGATCTGGTCTCAATGGATTATACAGCACCTAGAAGAAAACCACCGATTCATAACTAGTGTTGTCAAATTTAATGAGCATGTGCATTTTGTGTTGGGATTTGTAATTATTATGGTCTTGCATGGGTCACTTCTTTCGATTTGTGAAAGCAACGTTAATATTAAGTATATTATTTTGTATTAATAATTAGTAGAGGAGTGAAGACCGTTGCTATATGTGTTCAAGAGTACTCTTAGGTTCGTGGTATATGGGTAATACTTGTCATAATCTGATATAATAGTATATATTTCTTTTTTAATTTACAAGATAATTTTGTTGGAAAAATGCTGTTTTTAATTTTTTTTTCCCAACAAAATCACATTTATCTTTTAAGGAAAGTAATCATATTTGAATCGTGAAATTTGATAGAATATTTCTTTAAGACTCAAACTTAAAATTATTAATTAAGTGTAAATAAATTTATATCAGTTTATATGTGTTTGAAACTTTGTGAAAATAAGATAGAAGAAAAAGTCCTTTTGATAGAAAAAAAAAACCTAAATATGAAAATTACATCAAAATAATTGCTAAATATACTTACATACATGTGAACATACCTGTCTAAGGCACTTCATATGAATTAAATATAATAATATATTAATTGCATTTTGCAATTTTTTATAACTATTTAATAAATAATAATATTTGTTCACTAATATTATATTTTAAAATGTTATATTGTATTTTAATTAAAGCTATTTGCTTAAATTTATGTTAATTTTGTATGTTATAACGTAACCATATATAGTATTATGTAATTTTTAAAACTCACCCTACTAGAGGTTTGTTAGATCCCATCCACATATATCTCACCTTTTTCTGTGTCACATAATTTTTATTTTATTACTTTTCATCTCACAGATGGCATCATTTTTGTGGTATGCGACAAAGATGAATTTTAATTAACAATGAATTCAAGATTAAATAATCCCTTTAGAGGTGCAAAATGATCGAAATAAGTTTTGTCTTTTCTCAAAAAGCTCATATTTACTAATAATTATAATGTATATTGAAAATCGATTATTGAAATTACACAGAAACTATAACTAGTCATCAGAGCATTATAAGTTAATTCTGCACCAAAAAGAAAAGAACATTAAGTTAATTAATATATAGGAAACCAACTCCTATTGCCGAAAAAAAACGCAAAATAATTCCTTATAATATTCAGATTTGGGTGCTTCAAAATGCCCTCCACGAGCTAAACAACCTCATAGCACACTGGTTTGTTTTAAAACAATTTAAAACAAACATCATCTTTGTCATGATTGATTTATCGTTGTCAACATTGTAATATCAAGTAACTTATATAAGCTTATATTTGGACAAATCTTAAGATTGAAAGTTTGTACATTTCCAGTTTGATAAGTACTTACTGTCACTAGCTAATGACTGTTGTTTCAATAATACTGTGAGCTATATCTTAAACTACCTCCTCTAAATCCATAGTAATAATCATATGATCAATCCATGCTTGTGCGTGTCCACTATTACAAGAAGAAAAGGCTAACTTATGGTTATTGAGCCTACCAAATAAGCATAAGAAATCTCCAAATTTATAGTTTCCATTTTTACAGAAAAAAACTTAAATTAAGCAAAAAATAAATAAACTTAGCAAAAAATAATATGAAAAGATATTGAAATTTTATTGAATAAATAGATAAAAAAAATCATTACATATGATACTATTGTAAGTTGATGCTCTAACGACTAAAGTGAATCTTTCCTCCCATAATGTGTGCACATACAAACTATAAGGTACAATGCTCAGTTGATGGGAGAGGATTCTCTCCAATAACATTATTACTGCATGAGATCCTGACCATTAAAACTAATCATAACATAATATATTTTAAGTCTACAATTAAGATTTAAAAGAATAAAAGATGAGATTTAAACACTTGAGAAGATCTGTTTCGGTCAGTTGATATATTGTAATAAAATTTATTTTTTTCTCGACAATCTTAATACAAAATTAATCACATTTAACTACTTACAACCATTTCCCCGACAATATTAATATAAAATCAATCACTTTAATTACTAGTTCTTATAACCATCTCTATAAGAAATAAGTCATCTAGCTTGGTCCAAAAGCCAGCATTATATCACAAAAGTTGACACAAATTTATACTTAACGACAACTTTGTGGTAACGCTAAGTTGAGTCAGCAAAAGAATTGACACAACGTGTAACGTTGCATAACGTCTTCTTAGCCAACACAAATAGCGTCATACATGTGCTACCACTCAAACCACCCACCTAAATCAAATTCTCATCCATGTTTCCAATTTTGGTAAGCGCACCATTAATGTAATAGTCCTTTGATTTATAAAGCATCGTATCCCAAAGAACTCGTGTAATATTCATAAATATATTAATGCAAAAGTTACTAATTAAGACGTAAATTAATGCAAAATTTCTGTATATAAATGGTTAGACTTAGAATTACAAGCATACAGTAATAAAAGAATGCATGAAAGTCCCTGAAATCTCTTTGTGGGATTTTATCAAATAAGTTTGTAAATGTGCAGTTTTGGTGTAAAATAATGAAACAAATATTGTCGGATCACAATTCATAGAGACTTCTAGACATATAGTCTAAAGATTTTAGTTCACATTTCTACTTTAACATTTATTCAATCCTGGCGAAATTTCTCAAATCTTAATTTTTAGGTAATTGAGACTTAATTTCTATAGGAGATCTCTAATTCCTTAGTAGATCTAAACTAGAAATTAGATTTAAGGAGAAGGATTGTAATAATTAATTAATTAAAACGCTATTCCTAGCAATTGGATATATTAATCGTTCTACTTCAGATCTAGAATAAGATTATGTCTTCCAACACAAAATAATTTCATAACCATGGATATCAAGCCATAGAAAATGGATGAAGCATAGAAGTATAATAAATTGCATTAAGAAGAAAAGAGATCTAAAAATCATAGAGACTATATGTTTGAAGTTCTATTACAATCCAACCCAAATAACAACATGAGATTTAGCTATGTCTAGCCATGGAAAAATAAAAAACAAAAGAAGAATGGATGAAGATGGAAGATTCAATCGTAGAAGTGCTTTAAAGGGATTCTCGCGCCCAAAAATCATCTCCACCAAACTTCTGAATTGAATCCAAGTCACTTCGTGCATTGCCCAATTAAAGATGAGCTTTTCAAACTAAAACTATGCCAAGTTAGTTCTCACTTAAGCGAGAATGCATCTGTTGAGCTGTGGGAGTAATCTCACTTAAGTGACATGATCTTTCACTTAAGCACCAAATGAAGTTGCTATTTAAAACCTTCCTAAATTGAATGATGAGTGAGTCACGCTTGAGCGAAGATTTATCTGACTCTCCAGAACATTTCATTCTTAAGTGGGATTGAAAACTCGCTTAAGCTAGCAATTCTTTGTTCGAATTTCCACTTTGGATCCTATTTGACAACTTGCTTAAGCGAGTCCTATCCTTTAAAATTAAAGCTCCATTTTTTCTTTACTTGAATCTTCACTCCTTTATTAAAAAAAATTCAATAGAAAACATACTCAATTTGGCAAATCAAACAAAACTCTTATTATTTACAATTTTGTTCCCAAATAGGGCGAATTGAAACTCTAAATTAAAGAGAAATTAAGATAATTGGTTAACAAAATAAAGTATGAAAAACAATTATCAAAACACCACCCCAAACTTAGACTTTTGTTTGTCCTTGGGCAAAACAACAAACCTAAACTCAACACAATTACAAACAACTAACTCCACAAAAGTTGAGATGCAACAAGCCTCACCATCACATATCCTTCCAAAAAATTTCCATGCCTTATATATGGTACCCAAAAGAGATCAATTGAAAATCATGAAAACATTTTTCTAGAGATTAGGAAGGTATGGCTTGACCAAGAAGAAGAAACATTTCTTGTATATAGCTTCTCATGGCTTAAGTGTCTCCCTCATGAAAACATTATGTTTTTTTTTTATAAAAGAGAACCTAGGGAGTATTTCACATTGGAGTGCGAGACGCTTTTTTATTTTAACTTTTCTCTTTCTTTTTTGTTGTTCCTTTTTCGTTACTTATTTTATGCTTTTCTTGTTATCTTCTTTTTTCTTCCCTTTTCCACCTTTTCTTTGTCTTTTTTTCTCCTTTTTTTTTTTACTTAGCCTTTTTCATATTCTTGAGCTTTTTTTTTTGGTAAACATATTCTTAAGCTTTAATTAGAGATAAAATTGGAACGATTTTAATTAATTAGCTTTAGAGAGACTTCCTTTTGTTAATTATAATAGTTACTGGTTAATA
Organism: Glycine latifolia; assembly: GCA_013407115.1. NCBI lineage: Eukaryota > Viridiplantae > Streptophyta > Magnoliopsida > Fabales > Fabaceae > Glycine > Glycine latifolia. The sequence goes on from CM023956.1 coordinate 25,321,846, forward strand.
TCGTTATAATAATATTTTATTCTGTTAGCTTCATTTTGAGTTTTTCTTTCTTTTGCAGCATGTGTTGCAACTTGTTTACTAGCAACTCTTTCTGTATATATAGATACCATATACACACACTGAAATGAAAAAGCTTGAGTTTCTTTCTTTCAATTATTCTAACAGAGGGTCGATCAATATTTATGGGAAGATCATTATTAGTGCATTTATCTCCTTAATAAGCAAGAGAAAATGGACAAGATAGAAAACAAACAATATTTGCTTTGTGTCGCAATCTCAAGCACATAACATTTAACACTTTATCCTTATTACATGAGTCATATATCAAACAGGAAACAACAATCCCCAAGATAAAATACATCCATATCCTTAGCAATTAAACAACACCACACGAGAATTAAGAACTACACATAACTTACAAACTTTTGCTCCATTCAAAACTGATCAACCAATTGCACTACCTCTTCCACCACAGACGTCAACAAAGACTTCCTAGCATTCACCACATTGCACTTGGCACGAATTTCACCTTGATTCCCAGTGAGCACATCCAATTGACTCAACTTTATAGTAGCATCCACAAACTTCTCAAAGAACAACGTTTGGTTCAACGCAAATGCATTAACCAACCCCTTAGTCCTCTTATCACTGAGCAAGTCCTGGTCCGAGGTGAACACCCCCTGGCGGTTCATTAGGTCAAGGTAGTATTTGTTGTCGAACACTGTCGGGGTTCTGATGTCCAAGTTGGCGGTGTTGCCGGAGTTTGCGTCGGGGCATGTGGATTGTAGTTGCTTGGCTAGGGTTTTGTCCATGTTAGGGTCGAGAGGGGAGAGCCTGTTGAAGAATGTGCCGCAATGAGCACGACCAAAGGTGTGTGCGCCGGATAAGGCGACAACGTCGGTGACATCAAAGTTTTTGGCGGCGAAAGCATCAAGGGTCACGCCGGTGGTGTTGAAGGGTTTGGGGAGATCACGTGTTCCTGATGTGCTGAAGCTCAGGCCATCTCGTCTTCCTAGTGGCACTGCATAATCGGGACCTCCTGCCTATTCAAAGTAAAAAAAAATTAGGTTACAAACTGAAAAGAGAAAGGACAACTACAAATATGAAGTCAGTGTTTGTATATTAGTTTAATGAAAAAATCAACTTTAATTTACCATATATGATACTAGATCATTTAAAGTCTATTAGTTTGATCATATCCGTGATAATTAATAAAAACAACTAATTGTTTTTTCAAAATGAAATAATTATGATCCTTCTAACCAGTCACCTAAATATATTGGTTACAAAATTAAAAGAATTTTTTTATTGAAAATCTTGTAAGAGTATATTTAAAAATTATAGAAGAATACATTTCTACTCATTTTATTAATGTAAATATTTTTTCTTTTCAATTTCTTAATTAATCAGAATCCTAAGAAAACAGTTAGCATTTGGCTATAAAATATTCTAAGCAGTTCCAGTGACAATTAAAATCTATTGAAAGGAATTGCCATAGTGGAAAGGATACAAATCCTTACTAGGAATTCCTAGATAATTAAATGGCTACATCCCACGGGCATAGAACAAAATATTTTACGATTTCAAAGTTTAGTCTAACTTTACAGGCAGGCTATTATATGCTTTGATTATTTAATTTATTTTCTGATTTATATACAGATAGATTAGCACTACCATCTAGACACTCGAGTGCCGATGATAACGACTCCATCATTATCTCCGTTTCTTAAAGCCTTGCCTGATTTATTTATGTAGAATAAAGTGTTAATGGTATTAAATTACTGAAACCACTTTTAAGTAAAATAATATTGGCTATTCTTAAAGTCGAAAGAGGGATAATTACTTTACACTATAAGTATGGATGAGTGTAAATAGACAAAAAAAAAACGGAGACGACAGATATTTGATGAAAATAATATTTTTATTATTTTTTAAGAAAATAAAAAAGAAAAAGGAAATATTTTTTGTGAATTTTACATAAAGAAAAATAATACTCCGTATAATAAAAGTTTCAATTTTTTAATTACATTAATTTTTAAATAATACAAAATATTTTTAAAATACTTTAATTTTTTACTTCTATCCACTTTCTCATTCATTTAAACAAGATGAGAAAATTTTCTCTAATTTCTACTTTCTTTTACATTCACTTTTATGTTCTTATATTTTATTTTTTTATTTAACTTTTAGTTCAAACCGAGTATATTTAACAATGTAACTTTGACTAACTAACCTTCAAGGAGTGCAACTTTTGTTCGTCTACTCAAACAATGGACAACATTTTAGACTTAGTCATCATATAATGATGGAGTTTTGACCTGTAAATTATTCTAACTTTCTAACGTTCAAAATTCAATTATTTATCCTAAAAAAATTATATTGTGATTTAATCATATATATATATATATATATATATATATATATATAATTTTTAAGTTTTAAGTTTTAAGTTTTATTATAACAATTTTATAAATTATACTTTGTATTATTTTTATTTCGTTGATAATTAATGTAAAAATCTTAACGTACACATGAATAAAAGTTAAACTTGTATATGTCACAAAGAAAAGCTTCAAACCTATAGTTAGTAAGAGCAGAGGGTTTTGAGAAACAAAATAGTAGTACATATAAACGTAAGAGGGATGAAGAGATTACAAGGAAAACGGAATCACGTGATGCCAAAACAGTGATATCTGCGCAAGAAACTATCCTTCCACACTCCTTATGGACAATAGCCCTGATGTCATCAATGGTTTGCAAAGCCTCAGTTCTGATGCCTCCATTGGCTGGTTGGTCTCTTTCACTTGGACTCCCATCTAGCAGCAATGATCCATCACATCCCTATACAAATGCAAATTAAGTTAGAGCTAATATGTTTTTTTATATATATACATGCATATATATTAACCTTAGTGCTGAAACATGTTCTATAGTTGCAACTTTTTTTCTCCTTGTTACTTTATTCTCTAAAATAAGTTACTCGATCTTCAGAAGTTTGATCCATGAGTTAAAATACTTCTTGTAGTCATTTTAAATATATATTTTCTTATAAAAGAAAAAGATAGAGTACTTTATTATCATGGAATTTATGTCACTAATCACTTTTGCCTTATCGAATAGCATTATATTATTCTAGCAAAATATAGATGATTAATTGCACAGGATTGAATGGTTAAGGTCAGAAAAGGAAAAGTAAGAAAAGTTGTGAATTTGATTGCTTTTGTTAAAAAATTATAATTCTAATAACTTACATTTTTCGATAAAAAAAAAACAATTACCTGAACAAAACAATCATGGAAGAAAATGCGGAGTAAGCCAGGAGCTTGGCCATTGTCATTCTTGAACACCTTCTTGAGATGTTTCCTCACAATGGATTCAAGCTTGGGACATGTTTTGGAATAGAAAGAATATGACAGTCCCTTCACTACTGGGGGCTTGGCTTCTACTTGGGAGGCATAAATGTGTGAAATAAACAGAATGGAAGAAATGAAGAACAAAGGATAAGCACTAGACCTAGCCATCTTTGTTTACCTTGAGTTTGATATTTGAGATTCACCACTAGGGTGAGAATTTATAGGAGGGCTGCTATGGGGTTATGCCCCACACGTTTTTTACCTAATAAAGTAGAAGAAATAGCGCAAGTAAGTTTCGGAGAAAATTCTACATATTAAGACAGCAGAGTGAGTACGGGAACTAGTAATTTTCGCTTATGCCCACGTGCATACAAGATTTGAATTTTTCTCTAATCGTGAATACTAGCTAATAGTATACGTTATAGTGCATATTAACGATATTCAATTCTCTTGTAAAAAATTAATTTATTGGGTTTATTAACTTTTTGTCCCTCATCTTTTGGTTGTTAGTCCTTAAAAGAAATTTAGTCGTTCAAAAAAAAAATATTTTTATTTTTAGTCCCTAAAAAATTCTACATTAGAGATAAAAAAAATGAAATAGAATATTTTTTAGAACTAAAAACAAACGAAAAATTACGAAAAAATAATAAACCCAAATTCATTCACATACATATGTTTTAAATTATTTAAAAACAAATATTAAATAGTTTTTTCGATTTTGATGAAATAAATGTTTTAATAAAATAAATTTTTCATTAAAAATTCATGAGGGAAATTAGTTTACATCGATATAAAGTGAAAATTATTCTTACAACATAAACTTTCTATCAGATAATTTTTATTTCAAGACCCACATTAATTAAAGTTTGGAAGTTCCTATATATATAATTTTAAATTGATTCAAACTTAATTATTTATAAATTCTTTAATACTCACATATATGTAGGTATTATGTGTCTTATTATTCTTCATAGTAGGGTCTCAAATTCAATTGAGTGTATGTTGGAAAAAACTAATCTTACCATATATACTAGCTAAAAACCTTTTTACTCAAAGGATTCCCGTGGTCATAAATTGTGTGTATGTGTATAATGCCTTCTTTTATTATTTAAATTTATAATGATTAAATTTATATTCAATAACGGTATTCTGAAATTGGTCAAAATAAAACGTCCACGTGCGCTTGGCATGATAAGTTTGAACCTTTTTTTGTGTGTGAATGATGATGAGTATGAAGCTACTATGTAAAAGATGATGTGAAGAAAGATTCCATTAATTTAACAACAGTCAAGTGGCATATACTATTAGACTGGAGAAAACACAAGTCAAATTTAATGTTATTAGTTATTACTAGCTAGAGGGACAATTACGGGCTTTGCATCATGGTGAGTGAACTCAATTTTAATGTAACAAATTTTTTTTTAAGTAACAAGAAAAAATTGAATAAAAAGTTAACACAAAAAAATGACTTATATATGTTTTTTTATTCTTTAAATTTAGGTCTATTTTATTTTATTTTCCTCTAATTTAAATTTACTTTTTTTAGTCTCTTAATTTCAAAGAATGTGTTTTTTTAGTTTTTTTACTAATTATTAACCGTTTAAATGTACAATTTGAGATAATTTTTTATTACATGAGGGGACTAAAAAGAATATTTTTCAAAATTAAAAGATGATAAAAAAATATTTAAATTGGAGGGAAAAAACAAAAATAACCTAATTTGAGGGATCAAAATCTATTTAAGTCATAAAAAATTGGTACAAGTTGACATCTGCTGTAGCTTCGGAAAGATTTAATAAGATATAGTAATCTACATACTAGTGATGAATAATTAGGAACTTCTTTTATTCTAAGACTGTTTTTATTAAAAGATAAAGGGAATATCCAACCACAATATGCGATCCAGCAAGAGTAGGATTATAAATTAATTACACGGAATCATTGCAGACAATATTCTTCACTACCATTCAGATTGAATGCTCAAGAACAATTAGTAAACTTTAACCCAAATTAAAGGGTGGAAACAAGGCATTAATTAAACATATATATGAGAAAACTTTATCTTTTGTTCATGCGTGCACGTGAAAAAAAGTAACCACGTTATACGAAGTGGTGGGGTTATTTAGGATATACATGAAAATCGAGAAATTTCAGACAAAAAGGGAGAATGCATGTAGTGGTCCAACTACTGTCAAAATAGACGGCTTCAGAGCTATGCGCCAAAACCTCCTTTCTTGATAGGTGCACGACAGCTTCTCTTTAGAAGTTAGAAATGTATATATTTCTAATTAAATGTTGACCACAATATATATATATATATATATATATAATATTAAAGAATTTATTTTAATTGTTTTTAACATTTCAAAACTTTCAACTTATTAGTTATTTTCTCTATTTCTTTAATTTGGAGATTTCAATAAAATGATTTAACGCATACTTACCATTCAAAATAAAAGTTATGTTTTTTTTTTTACATCACATGTTAATTATTCCATAGGAGTATTTATGAGTTTGACTTTACATAGTGATTCAACTCAATGGAATTATATTTGGTTAAGTTTTTAAAGTATTTTAATCAAATTCGAGTCAATCCAATTAAGATCGATCATAAATAAGTTGGATAATAAGTTTTATTTACTCAACTTATTTTATATAATTAAACTTATCTTATATATAAATTAATTATTAAATATAAAATATATTAGTAATTTTTAGCTCACACAGTTTATTAAATTAAGTCGTCCATAACTTTTTTTTTTTTGAGTTGTTATTTTCATTCCTGTCTTAATTTTGTTTATATTTTCATATGTCAATATGATACTTTTTTTTATATCTAAAATAAAAATATTATATTAGTAATAAAATGTTAATTTTATTAGTTAAGTATTATCAAAATTTGGTCTCTTTTAAATTATCTAGTAAGTACATACTTACAATGATTTAGACAAAAATAAATTATTTTTCTAAAAACATTATTTTTTAAATATTCATATCCAATTAATCTAATCCAATTCATTTGTGATCAAATTTGTTTAGATAAGATCCATAAAAAGTTACACAAATTTAACCTAACTCAACCCATAATAGTTAAGTAACTTATTATTTGATATAAATTTTCTAACGACTTTGATGTACTGGTGGATATTGTGCTATAAATATTAAGAATTATAAATTTTATATTTTATAAAAAAAAATTATAAAGGTAGGGTTCACTTACTAAAAGAGTTTGAATTTCATAAAGAAATAGGCATATAAATATATATTAGTATATATATTCATCTAAACTCAAATATAAGCACAAAGTACTTCTCTAATTAAGATTGCTAGTGAAATTCATTTAATTATTTGATTTCATACAAACAAAAAATAACTATATCTTCTAAACTTCGTGTCCTTAATTAAATCTTTTGGAGATGGTGGTCATATTTAAATCTAAAAATATTTTTGAAATAGTGATATTGAATAAGGTTAAATCTTTTGGAGATGGTTTGTTATTTAATTAGGGATGTTTTGTTATTGGTTCGTTGTTTCCTCCAAGTTACTTCCTTTAATTTTTTTATTTATTTTCAGAATGATAAATTCGAAAGGTAAAAACATTCTAGAAAAAAATACAGGAAGTAATTTGGAAGTGCAGTTGTTTGCTCACAAGTTCGAGGAAGGCAATGGTGTTTGATTGTAATTGGCCTGTAGGGATTTTGTTTCATTGGACTTTTATGGGTTGCCTATTTATGTTTGGGTTGTTTTGTTTTTCTTTTTCTGTAACGATATGATTGGCTTAGGCCGAGTTGTTTCACAACTTGTGATTTAACCTAAAATCCTTTTATTAATAAATAAGCGGATTGCAGCAATACTTCCTAAAGATTCATGTAATTACACAAGTATTTTCTGTTTTTTTTAACCATTATTTTCACTTTTTCTTGTAAGGGGTGTTAATTTAAGGTTTGAAGAAATATCAATGTTTTCAAATATATAAGAGATCTAATATGAGATGTAAGTGTGATATTTTGAAACTTAAAAGGAAGGTTGGTGTAGAAAAATAAATAAAAAAGTGTGGATTATGTGTAATTTGATAAAAAAAACTTTGAAAATATTGCTGTAATTTGCTCTTAACAATATTGCTTCTTTTTCTTTCCAAAAAATATCATTTTTTGCCTCTAAACTTTGTGTAAATTTCATTTTAAGTGCTTAGACAAAAATTTAATATTTTTAGTCTCTATACTTTTCTTTTGTTTATTATTTTAGCCCTACTATCACATAACCATGTTTTTTTTATGACATGTAACCACAATTGTAATTTAGTGACTAGTGATCATGTCATCATGGAATCTAACATATGCAACATGTAATTTATTTTTATAAATTATGTTTTTAATCTCACTCAAATTGGTGATAATGTTAGACTAATTATTAATATGGAATTGTTCCGTCAAATCCTTTGATAATATGATAAATCATTAAATTGTCAACATAGTGATTATGTCATTAAAAAAACTTTGTTGTGTGACTGTGGGAACTAAACTTATTAAAAGAGAAAAAATATAGGAACTAAAAATAATGAAAATTGGCCTTTTTGGCCTCAAGCAAAAAAAAACAATACAAATTCTGTTCATGGGGAAAAATGAATTTTGCAAAAAGTTAAGGAATAAAAAACATAATTGGCCTTCTTTTTTTCCTAAATGAAGTAAAGAAAATAATCAAAATTAATTTCCCTTAAAATTAATATCTAAAATATAGTGTCATTTTTTTAATATTCTTAAACATGTTCAAGTCAAAATTAAGAAAAGGAATAAAAAAAGACATTGTTCTTTCCTTTACTTTTGTTTTGAATTAAGAAAATGAAAAATAATAAATAGTTTTGAATTGAAAATTAATTACTTCACCATTTTTCTTAACCTTAAAGTTGAAATCTTAGACAACACTTTATGGTAAAAAAATGTAAATAATAATTTTTTATTAATTAAATACGAATTTGGGGTATTTTTGAAACATATTACCAATTTTTGAAACATATTACCTATTCCGTCGCTAATCCATCCCTAATCCGTTGCTAACACTTTTTGTAATAATATTTAGTCACAACAAGTGTTAGTGATTGAAATAGAGACCGATTTTTAAAAAATTAAAATTTTTTATTTTTTTAAATTGTAAATAATTTTTTAATATAGAAAGCATTTTAAATAAAATATTATATTAAAAATTAGTTATATAAAAAAACCAATAAATATTTTTTAAAATTAGATAAAAATAATAATTAATAATATTAAATAACAATTTATAAAAGCAACTTTCATTTTCGGATAATTATTATATTAATTCTTTTTACTTTAATAAATTGATTAAGTTAATCGCTAAAGAAAAAACGTTAATTGTTAAGTAACGTGACGTGTCAGTGTATCAATGTGGTAAGTAAATATTATTGGTAACTAGATATTTAAATTAAATAAAATTTATTTATTTTGTAATCATAAAAAAAGAATAATATTAAATATGTGTATAAACTTCGAACGGTCATAACTTTTGATAGAAATGTCCAATTGAGACGTACGATATGTTAAAACACTCGAAATTAAGAGAAGTAATTAAAAAAATAAAAAATAACATTAAATTAAATAATTAAATAATTAAAAAAGTAGAAAAACAAGAAATTTTTTGGATGATTGAAGATTAAATCCTAATTTTGAGGTACTTAGAGGCATTTTTTGGAAGAAAAAAAAAGTGGACCAAATTCCCTTTGAAATTTACCTAGGCCTTCTCCTCTCAATTTCGAGCGTTTTGCCACTGATGTTGCATCAATCGGACATTCCAGTCAAAAGTTATGACCTTCCAAAATTTATATACACATTGTTTCCTGTATGCGTGACACATGTCGCCATCGGGTGAAACACGCTCAATTTGTGCGTGACTGCCCCCCTAGTCACGCCTAATTTGGGCGTGATTACCTTGCCTAGATTAGTAATATGTTTCAAAAATACCCCAAATTCATAATTAATTATTAAAAAATTATTATTTACATTTTTTTCCCAACCCTTTATATGTAATCTTTAAGGGTAATTCTTGGATCTTTTAAGGGTAATCTTTATTTGAAATGGAAAATATAAATGACCTATATTAGACTCTTTCGTCAACTTACGAATATAAAACTCCTTTATGATATAGTTGATTTTAACTAATGAATAAAGTTTGATTTATTTTATTTTATTTGCTTCTCTTATTTGTGTATGTTGAAAAGCTTAACAAAACTATATGATATAATTAAGGATGGAAGGAATAGCAAAGAAATAATTGTAAAAGAAATTGTATGTTGAAAAGCTTAACAAAACTATATGATATAATTAAGGATGGAAGGAATAGCAAAGCAATAATTGTAAAAGAAATTAATATAATTAAGTAAAACAGAAAGTAGGAAAAATAAACAAGATTTTCTAGCCTAAGAAACTCAAGTACAAGTTAAACAATTCTTATTACACGATAGATACATTAAGTAAGAAACACTAAAAGGCCTAAAGTCATGTCATAAGAAACATTTGTGAACAAGCAAACAACTAGCAACACACAAAAGAACTACCCAAGTAAGAAACTGTGGCATATTAATTCAAAACTAATCGATTAATTGTACCATCTCATCTACATTGATAGACGTCACTATAGGTCTCTTATTATTTATGACATTGCATTTTGCACGAATTTCACCTTGATTCCCCGTCAAGACATCCAATTGGCTCATCCTTATAAATCCATCCACGAATTTCTCAAAGAATAAGGTCTGATTTTGTGCAAAGGCCTCTACTAGCCCCTTTGTCCTCTTATCTGTGAACAAGTCTTGATCACAGGTGAACAAACCCTGGCGATTCATTAAGTTAATGTAGTATTTGTTGTCAAACACTTTGGGGGTTCTTATGTCCAAGTTGGCAGTGTTACGTGAGTATGTACTTGGGCAAGTTGTGTTGAGGATTTTGGCTAGGGTTTTATCCATGATGGGGTCTAGAGGAGAAAGCCTGTTGTAGAATGTGTGACAATGGGCACGACCAATAGTGTGGGCACCTAATAAAGCAACTAAATTTGTGACATCTAAGTTTTTGGATGCAAATGTCTGGAGTATCACACTAGTGATGTTGTAGGGTAATGGAAGATTATTTACTTCTTCGAAGCTAAAGTTTAGACTATCTCGCCTTCCAAGTGGCACAGCAAAATTGGGACCTCCAGTCTGTTCAAAATTGAATCAAATAAAAGTCATAAAATGAAATCAAAAATTATAATTAGCAAATAGTTATGTTCGTAATAAAATGTTTGAGGTAACTTTTTACATTGTGTACCAAAGTTATTAAGGTTATAAGCTACCTAAAACTCTCATTATTAGCTTTTTACATGCTCCATCAAATCAATATATTTTGTAGACAAAAAAATCAAATTAATGTTTTCAAGTTTTTTTAAAAAAAAGTATATGTTTTCAAGTTAAAATATATTCTTGCTTCAAAAATAAGTTTAAATATATTCTCTTTGATTATACCCAAAGAAATAATATCATCTTTGAATTCACTACCGGCGTGACCCAATTAAAATATGCCGTGTTCTTCATGTTTTAATAAATTTTAACTACCAATTAAATATTTGTCTAGATATATTAAATGGTATAATTATGATTTTATAATTTTTGAATAAATTCTAACCAATAATTTGAATATATTAGAAGGTGTGTTAGTACTCTTCTTAATTTAATTAATTAATTTGAATTTTTTATATGTGGTTTCAACATTTTCATTCCGACTCACAATTTTATTTTCTTCTATCACTTATTATGTAATGCAATGACACGTGAGATGAATATGTGGGCACAAAACATCATTTTTAGGTGTGGAAAAGATTATGACATGATGTGATCGATTTAATTAAACAAATATTATTTTTCTAATTTATGAACCGACGAGAAAAAAGAAGAATAATCAGGCAAAAATGAAACAAATATTTATTAAATCCGTCTCTGAACATGTAAACATTATCAATTTTATCTATATCACTATGAAATTTCTTATGCATTCGTCTCTATCCAGATAACACATTCTTAATTTAACTTCTATATAATAAAGTCAATGAGAACTAAATTAAGAGTGTATTACATGTATAAGGACTTAAGAATGCTTAGATGTATGAGGATGTAAAAAATGCATAAGAAATTTAACAATCAATGTATAATGACCAAATCCATAACATTTATATGTATAGAGACTGATTTAACAACAAAAAAAATATGTATAAAGATCATATATTAAAAATCTGTGATACGTATAAGGACTAAATTATATGCTTTAACTGTGTAAAAAAAAAAAAAAGAATATAAAAGTAATAGGGATGATGAGATTACAAGGTAAACAGCATCACGAGCTGCCAAGATAGTGATATCTGCACAAGAAACGATCCTGCCGCATTCCTTGTGAACAACATTCCTTAGATCATCAATGGTCAGCAGGACCTTATGGCCTATGCCTCGGTTGAGTGGATGATCCCTTTCACCTGGACTCCCATCCAGCAGCAACGATCCATCACATCCCTACGTACATATATCAACAAATCACTCATGCATGAAAATAGGATCAGATTACCCAGCATAATCTTAGTGATAAAAAAGTGTTGGAATTAAATATGTTTTTAATCTCTGGACAAATCTTTGTTTTTGATTCCTTAAATTTAAAATTAATCTTTTTAGCCTCCTGAAATTTGAAAAAAAAATGTTTTTGTTCTATGTTCAAACATCAGTAGAGATTTTACGTAACTAACGAATTACCAAACACTTAATTGTAATCCACCTTATTTTGTATTCTTATTATTAAACACTCTATTGTATTTTTCTTTTCTTTTAAAATATTCATTCTGGTACCATTTGAGAGGGTGTTTAATTGGGCAAAGGGAATAAAACTAAACTGATCAATTTTAAATTTGGATGTCTGAAAATAAACTTATCTCCGGTGTAAGAGGCTAAAATATATTTAAGTCATATATATATATATATATATAGTTAGAACATTAATTCTTCAAGAAATTTTGACAAAATAAATTAATTGGTTTGATGACTTCGTAGATAGTTAATTCATTATTATATTGTTTTATCTAACTAACTACCTTAAATCTTATTGAATTTTGTCAAAAGTCTAAATATATGTTTTGTAAAACTAACTCATAAGCTAGTTGTTGAAGGCTTATAAACTAGTTGAAACTTATAAGTTATAAGCTATGAACTGAAAAGTTGACACACTGTAGAATTTATAGGATGATTGTACTAAGTTACCTGAACAAAACAATCATGGAAGAACACGACGAGTAAGGCTGCAGCTTGCCAATTAGCTTGCGTGAACTCCTTCTCAAGATGGTTTCTCACAATGGATTCAAGCTTGGGACAGGTTTGGGAATAGAAAGAATATGATAGTCCATTCACTACTGGGGGGTAGGCATGTGCCTCATAGGCAAGGAAGAATAATGAAGAAAGTAGAATGGAAGAAATAAAGAACAAAGAACAAAAAGAAAGCGTAGCCATGTCTTTGTTTGCATTGAGTGCCAATTGAGATTACCTCAAGAATAATTATTTATAGAAGTAGGGAGTGATTCTGACATCAATTACATTGCCTTTTACCTTAAGTTAAGGGTTCGTTTGCGTTTTCAACGAAACGAAAGAGAACTGGAATAAGTAAAATGAGATAAGATTCAAATTTTAATTTAAATTATATTTTAATTCAAAATTTATCTTAATTAATTCTCATTTTATTTCATTTTACTTTAATGAACGTACCCTAAAACAAATTAGTTTATTAATTATCAGAATTTTTTTACATAAGGAAGGCTTCCTCGAGATCACGAGAAGCCAAAGTGAGCCTTAATAACACAAAGGGCCAAAAGTTATCGTAAGCAAATTGGAAGCATTCGGAAGATAATAAAAGTATTCTTTAGTTAAGAACAGAAGAAAATATCATGCAGAACAAAAAATGAAAAAGAAATTCGAGATATTTTTAAGGTCTGTATAATTCTCTTTTCTTTATATAAGTCAAATAATTTCATTAACAAGGAGAAGAAATTGGACTTGAAGAAGTATCAATGTTAGTGTTGTGACCTCTCATCCTGATACTAAAATTGGTCGGTAGAAGACCTATGTGAATTCATCTCATTGTTGTTACCCATCATATATAGAATCATATATAAAGTCCAATAACTGTAACTCCAAAAGATCCTGCATAGCCATTGAGTCGCTAAACAAATTAAATTTTAATATCTCATCATCAATTGTCAAGCATTTAGTTGCCAAGATCAACTACCTTTTTTTCAACAAATCTTTCCGTTCTAATACATGAATTGAAAAGGAAAGATTTGTTGCTTCTGGAATAAAAAATACTTTTAAGTTTTCTCAACTTTAATTCAAATATGTATTATATAATTATGAAGATAGACATAAATCATATAAACATAAATAACACAAATAGATTAAATGGAATGGGCAAGATCCTCTAATTCAATAGATAAATAGCCTAAATATGATATTAACCTATATAGCAAGTTATACATGTCAATTTTACACCTTCATAATTTTTACAACATTTATCAGTGATGCAAATCCTAAATATCACGACTAATGAATACAAGCCCAAATAAATTAATATAATTGTCACCATGGTATTAATTTAGACTATATTTATATAAAGGAGTAATGAACCTGATCCAGTAAGCCCACGCCGATTAATAGTAAAATAGCTAGCTTAAGGCAAGATAACCCCTGACAAATAAAGAGCCATTCAAAGATGTCTAACCTTCCCGCCAGCATCTTATCATAAGAGATAATTGCATTATCTGATCTTATATATATTATCAATATCTTATATTGGAAAAGTTCTATAAAGGCAACAAAAATCAATTACTATACGCGTTCTACCTTAGTCATGTGATATCTCGTATCAGTATTAATTCAACACTAAATGAGATTTAAATTAAATTTTAAAGAAAAATTTATTACTTTAAATAGAAACTTTTAACATTTTTGCCAATATAACATTTTTATCAATATACGAGACTTTTTTGTTTTATAAAATTAAAAATAAATAATTTTTTACCGTTAAACCTAAAACTTGAACTTTATTTATTATATTCTTAGATCAGTCGTGTCTCTTATCCAAACTGACTTCAACATTTAAGTTAAAGTTATTGTAGGTGATCTTTTCTTGTGTTTTTTTATAAGGAACCAATTCAATTAACCAAATCAATCCAATTTTAATTGAAAATATAAGATTGGTTTAGTAATCAGTAATGGAGGCTCAAGGATGAAGGAAAAAGAGAGAAAGAGGTCATAAGATTGAATTTCTCTAGTAATATTTATAACAAAATTAACAAACTAATATTTATTAATATAAAAAATTTAAGTTTAGTTCAAAGGCATGTTAGAAGAACATACTATATAGTTAGCTAGGGGTCGAACGAAATATTTTGAAACAAAAAAGGAAATCACCATCAACTAGAGAAATAGAAAAAATGATGTAAAATAAAATTGAGGAAAGGTTCTACATAGCAGAAAATTTGAATTAACACTCTGAGGTTCTTATTACACATAGTCATTCACTAAACAAGAGGCCGAAAAGCCCAAACTTAGAACTTCTACATCTCAAGAAACATTTAAGAAAATCTAGAGATCATACAAAACACACGTGAATAGCTCCATAATAAGTAATTAGCAACCTAATTATTAAAGCCTCAGTTTAGAACTGCTCGATCAATTCTACCACCTCTTCCACCACAGATTCCAACCCAGATTGCTTCTTCTTGTTAATCACACTGCATTTGGCACGAATTTCACCTTTGTTCCCAGTCAGCACATCCAATTGACTCAACTTGAACATAGCATTAACAAACTTCTCAAAGAACAAGTTTTGATCAATGGCAAAGGAATTCACCAACCCGTTAGTCCTCTGGTCATTGAGCAAGTCCTGGTCAGAGGTAAACAAACCCTGGCGATTCATTACATCAATGTAGTACTTGTTATCAAACACTGTGGGTGTTCTTATGTCCAAGTTGGCCGTGTTGGGTGAGTTGCTGTTAGGACACGTGGCCTTGAGGTTGTTGGCTAGGGTTTTGTCCATGGTGGGGTCCACAGGGGAAAGCCTGTTGAAGAATGTGCTGCAGTGGGCACGGCCAAATGTGTGTGCACCCGAAAATGCCACCACGTCTGTGACATCAAATACTTTCTTTGCCGCAAAGGCTTTGATGTTTTGGTCGGTGTTCATAAGAGGAGTTGGAAGACTACTTGTGGCTGTTGCGTTGAAGGTTAAGCTATCCCTTCTTCCTAGTGGTAGTGGAAAATCAGGGCCTCCAGACTTCACAAAATTGAAACAACAAAGGATCAAAACCCAAAAGAGAAAACTAAGAAATAGTTTAATACATAAAGAAAAATGGGGAGGTTGTGAATATGATCAAGATGTCAAAAGCAACAGGTTAGAACTTGAAAGTCAAAAAATGCATTTTTCTTTTCATCGTGTAGTCTTTTTAAAAGAGATATGCTTTTCCAAATTCATAAAAAGGATAAAGTTACAAAAAAACATTAGCCATTGATTGCTTTAGTAATTTATCCAAAGGTGGAGGAAAATTGTCTTACCGTGCAAGACTTGTTTGATTGCCCCACGCTAGCTAGAAGCCATGTTAATTAGGGATGATAATAGATATGGGTTAAGATAGTATATATCTATATTTTCATATTTACATTTAAAAATAATATTTATATCTAATCTCATCTCACAAATAATAATTTTAATATTTATTCTCATATCCATTGAATACTTATATATTCATATTTGTATTTATGATCTGTATTTTATTTATGTATAAGATTAATAATAATATATAAGTTCATTCTTTAATAATTTAAACATATATAATATTAAAGTATACACACATAATATTAGTAACAAACAAATATAATATTATATCGTCCAAACTCAAGTTATAAATAAAAAAAATTAGAAAAATAATCATTCAACATAACAATTATTAAAATTAATGCTCTAATCACTTAATAAAAATTCTAATTAAAAGTTTAGTAAGAACACATGACGGAGCAGATTGGATACTACTATAATACTCATGCCAACTCAGCCCACTTACAAATATTTTTATGATTACTCATAAAATTCAAGTACACTTTTTCATAGCAAGTAATAATATAATTCATACAAGTTTAATTTAACATATATCAACCATGGAAAAAGTTAACCTTCAATGTTTACTAATTAAATGTCCCTTTAAGAATGTTGCAAAAGTAATGTAGTTTTTTTTATATTGTGAAAGTATATCACGTCCATTTTTTATTATTGGGAAGATGTAAAATAATATAGAAAGTTCAGTTGATAACTAGTTTCTAAAAGTATCATGACAAAGAGTTAATTATTGATACTAATCTTAATCTAGATCAGGATGAACTAATATTCCACCGAAAAAGACAGTTACTTTAAAATGAACTTTTAGTTAAAAATTCACAAAGTAAGCTGCATTTATTTATTAGTTCTTATTAGTTTTTTAAAAAGGAAATTTGCTCTTATTAGTTAAGATATATACACTTTAAAATAATGGATGAATACATATTTATTTGTCCACTAAAATTTAAAGATAAATATTTTTTTTGCTATTTTGAAAAATACAATGTTCAGTGTGTACCTAATTTCATTTATTTTATATAAATAAATTATTTTAAAAAAAATTGATTTTTTTCAAAAATAAATTTTGTAAACATGGATAATAGTGAAAATAGTGAAAAAGGAAATAAATATATTTTCGTATTTCTGGTGTAATAATGTTTTTTTTCTTAATAGTTTCTGTAATATTTTATACCTCAGGTTCATAAAGTTTCAACAATCGAAATTAATAATAATAATAATAACACTTATTAATTTCTTAACAAATATAAAAATATACATATCTGTATCAAACACTAATAAAAACTTATAAAGTATATATCGGGTATACCCAATATCTTATTATTATCTAACACTCATTGTGTCTTTTTTTTATTGTATCTTATCTATCAAACAAACCCTTAGTTGGGAATCATGCACCAATAATACTCAAATTCTCTCTACTTAAAAGAGGAAGAAAAGTAGTAGCCAAAGAATAGGGAAGAAATTATCACAAGAAAAACTGAATCACGGGCAGCTAAAGCAGTGATGTCGGAGCAAGAGACTATCCTTCCACACTTCTTGTGGACAAGATCTCGTATGTCATCAATGGTCTTCAATGCCTCTTCCCTGATTCCTATGTTAGCCCGTTGATCCCTTTCACCTTGTCCTGGTTTCGCATCCAACAGCAATGACCCATCTCATCCCTACACATTATATCAAAGTTGAAGATTACACAACACAACGTAGCCCTTTCATATTTTTTATTATTATTTTCACATTAGGTATACGTCCTTGAGGTTTTAATTGTTTTTGTAGGAAACACCAAGCTACCTGACTCGTTGATGAAAAAAAAGGGGATAAATAATATTATTTCACCACTTTCTCAACTGATTTTTTTTATTTTGTTTTATAATCACTTGTGAATAATGTTATAGTTATTGTTAAAAGTGTGATGAATAGTAAGTCTATACCCATAACTAAATCAAGCAAAGTAAAATATATGTGATAAGGAAGTTTAGCGATAAAAAATAACATAAAAGGTATAGTGATATAAAAAATATAAAGGAATAAGCAAAGTATAAACTATAAAATAATAGAAGCTATTTCACGGTTTTCAATTCTCTTAATTTAAAAGAGATGACTCAAGAGAAAAATGAGAGAGAGAGAGAGAGAGTAGAGTAGAGAAAAAAGAGTGGGAAGATTAAGAGAGAAAATAAACTAACTTTTTTCTAAAAAAATTTTAACCCAACTTTTTTTAATTAAAAGTAACTTATTTTCCTCTTTTCTTTATAAATTCAAGCTGCTTAATTAATTTTTAAGAATTTTCAGAAAATATATATGGTCTAACTTTCTTTTTAGGAAGAAAAAATGTTCTGAAAAAATTGAGACAAATTAATGTACACTATCTTAATATATAAAGTGTTTTCACTTACTGTGACAAAGCAATCATGGAAGAATATTCGGAGTAAGCCAGGAGCTTGGCCATTGTCCTTCTTGAACACCTTCTGAAGATGGTTTCTCACAATGGTTTCAAGCTATGGACATGTTTTGGAGTAGAAAGCAAATGACAATCCCGGTACAAGTGGGGGCAGAGCTTGTGCCTCATGGAAGAGGGAAGCAACTATAAGGGAAGATATGAAGAACAAAAAGTACAAAGAAGGAGCCCTAGCCATTTTTTTTTTTACTTCTTGAGTTGAGACCGAATTGAGATACTACCAACTATCGTGATTATTTATAGATGAAGGGAGAGACTTCGTGACCGTGCCTCAAATGTTTTTTTTTTTCGAATAAAGTATAGAGCAGCCCATATGTTAATTTATCATGTTTGAGGCCAATATAATACCACAAAATTACCAATGCGATAAAACAAAATTTACTACCTCAATTCCAATATAATTTCACACAATAACCAATGCCATAACTAATAAAAATATATCAATCAATCTACCACTTCTAATTGAGATCTAGTAATCTATAGTTGAGAAAGATACAATATTCTCTCTAATATATACCCTTTTAAATAGATATTATTATTATTTAAAAAATTTTAAAAATTATAAAGTTATGTAAGTTTAACTCTATCAATAAATATTTTTCCTAATTTTATATTTTTAATAAATTAATTTAATAACAAAAAATATGTTAAAAAGTACACTAAAGTGTATTACTTGCAATCCTCTCTGTATAAATTAAAATTTTTCGATTGTCGTCATTGCAATATCTCTGTATTCATGGTTGGTATGTGATGCTCGTTGTCCATCCAATGACAAGCTGATTCTATTTTGCATGATTTTTATATATATTTAGTATTGACTGCTGTAAAAATATATATTTAGTATAGACTTAAAATTTGTAGTGGACTTAAAACATTTATATAACCATATTAAATTTATTTATATTAAAAACTTAAAACATATGAGAGAAAAAATCATCTACATATATCTTCTACGTTAATAAAAAAATTGAAAATATATCACTTTTAGACAAATATTCCTATTCATAAAAATCACTGTTTTAAAAATTGTATTTAAAATTTAATCTTATATAGTTAAGAAAAACTGGTTCACCTATTATTCAAATAAAAAATGAAAAATAATTAATATGAAGTACATGAAGTGACTTATAACTACATGATATGAAATTCATAAATATTTGACGATAAACATATTTTTAAATTGAATGTCATATAATTTTCTTCTTATAATTAAATTTTAAGAAAAAATTAAGATTGATTGGTCAATGAAAATCGAATATGGAAAAAAATTTGAAATCTCCTTTTACAACCGTATAAGTTTATATTAACACTATCAAAATCTTTTGGTCGATATAGCATTCAAAAAATTGAATGTCATATAATTTTCTTCTCATAATTAAAATTTTAAAAAATAATTAAGATTGATAGGTCAATGAAAATCGAATAAGGAAAAAAAATTGAAATCTCATTTTACAACCGTATAAGTTTATATTAACACTATCAAAAACTTTTGGTGATATAGCGTATTCAAACTTTATGTTCCCTTAATTAAAAAATATTTTACTCAAATTAAATTAAATCAATTTATTGCGCTCCTACTTAATGCATTTAATTTAAAATTGCATTTCTAAATAACAGTTAGGATTAAAAATATATATATGAAGGGTTTAAGTTGTTCATGACATTTTTTTCTGAATAACTTGATAAAAGTAGTGGATAGAAGGGTCTAGTGAGATAATTGTTATAGTATAGGGATCATTTGAGGATTGTTGTTATAGTAGACATAATTGTTAAAAAAAAATCATAATAGTGATTTGCAAAAAAGTTCAAAATTTAAGTTTTTTTTGCTGATATTCTAAGTACACTAATTAATAATATCCTATTATATATGCTAAAGAAATTTGCTGATTGAACGGATAAAGCAGCCACTAACTTATTGTATACTATAAAAACAATATATTTAGAGAAGGACTTTGTCAATTGTGCCTGGTCTTATATGCTTGATTTCTTAAATAGCGAAAGAACTCATGCAAGGTGGCAATTAGCCAATAACTCACGGGGTTTACACAAATTTTGAGGGGGAAATAAGTAGTATACTAATAGCTTTGTGTTTCTATGAGGGCTGCACGTTACTACATTAGCACATATGACAAAGTATCACCTACTCTGTATGTAAATAATAAATTACGGTCGATGGGAGTAGGTGGGAGTAGAAATATATAGATTTTGTAAGGACCGAATATAATTTGCATTTTTAATTAAAGGAGTGTGTTTAACTTTTTTTTATAAGCAAAAGAATTCATTGATTATAAAGATTGCTTAAATTGAACACAGGTTGTCCGATCCAACCCTAACCAAGACTTAAAACAGTTACATCTCGAAAAAACAATGAAATTTTAAAAGTCTAACGTAAGGTAATTAAAATTATACGAGTAAAATAGGAAAAATAGGAGTCTTTCAACTTGTGTCCATTCTTGCAGTATTCTTGTACTGACATTATCTTAAATACTTCCAATTTCTTTTTCATTTGCATTCTTTAAATTTTCCTACGAGAGGCTATTTATACTCAAAGAAGTTTATTGTGCACACTAAGAGAACATTGTATGTATCTTGAGATCTGCTTAGACTACACTGTTGATAATTTTTATGGTTATTCTAATCATTCAGTTGCTCAGAGTACTTTAAGTTGAAGCTGGTGGAATTCTTTTAAACTCATCCCTCTTTTTTTATAGTCTTTAAACTCATCTTGAGCTCATGTAAGTATTTGAGGGTGTTGCCGGTGGATGTCAAAGGACACGTTTGGCAACCTAGTGGCGGGGTGGGTGGGAACTTGGCAAAGAGTTTCTGGAGTATATGGAGATCTTTACCTGTACCTTCGACCTTCCAGCCAAAAAAGTAGCTTGATTTTTTAAGAACAATTTCATAGTTATGGGTAATTTTGGACTATCTGTGGTTAAAATTCCCACTCAAATACTCTGACATCTTGAATGTCTTTCTTTTCTAGTATCAGTATATTTCTTCTCTGAGCAAGTTTAATTTGATAAAGTTAAAAGTGTATGTGTATCTATCTTATATATATACCTAGAATATAGTACATATAATGTTGGCATAAATTAAAGCATCATATAAATGTTCATTGGAGTATGCGCATGGTCTATATTATTTCCACACCTAGGATTGTTAATAATATAGTGATGACTTTGGACTAAGTTATGTAAACAAGGCACATACAGATTTTATTTAAAAAATAAGAAGAAAAAGAACCCATTTTTTGCCATTGTCATTTAACTTTTAGATCCATTGGTGCAAGTATGAAATAATTATATAATTGCGGGAACAGTATAATTAACTAAATATATATAGTTACAATTGAAGGGACATGCATTTGGATTCTAGTGTAGGCCATGCATGATAAATGTGATCAAACTTGGATCTAGAGCATCTTATTCTAAATGAAACAAGGGTTCAAACATGCACTAATGAAAAAAAAATGTTTTTTAGAACATTTTTTTAGAACGATGGTAAAAATACAATAGTATTTTTGTAAATAAAATTAATATTTTTAGAACAGTTGTAAATTTTTAGAACGATTTTAATTTAAACCGTTCTAGAAACCTTTTTTTAGAAACAGTAAAGTAAATTGTTCTTAAAGATTAACTTTTTAAAATCTTTCTCTTTACATCTGCTCTAAAAGCACTCCCACTAAACAAAATCAAAAACCCTTTCTCGGCAACTTCAACCTCTTGTGGCAAAACCCTCGAGCTCCCTCGCGACTTCAACCTCTGTTGCAAAACCATCGAGCTTCTGAATCTTCAGCGAACGGCTTCAACCAAATCCTGGTCGATGGCGTTTCCCTTTCTCCGCAGCAACGTGAATCAAATTGTTGTCAGCGCTTCTAAAATCCCTCATTGAACGACATACATGTTTATTATCTCCTTCTCCTTCTCTGTGACGGCTTGAATCCTCTCCTTCTCTGTGGCAATGCTAATCCTCATCCTCCACTTCTTCTTTGAGGGCATACGTGTTAGGTGCCAATTCTAGGGATTGTTGTGTGTTTGAGAAACTGCAGCTCTCGTTCATTTTCTTCGTGGCAGCGTGAACCCTTCAAGTCAGTCATAACGGTTGATAATTTCCATAATCTTTTTCTATTGTAATTATTGTTCAACGGTTTCAATTGTTGTCTTCTAAATGTATATGGTTTCAATGGTTTCTCTTGGAACTCACTTCTTTCGGGTTACTTGAAAGCTGGTCAGATTGAAGTGGCGCGTGAGGTGTTTGAGAAAATGCCTTAAAGGGACCTTCTTAATTTATAAGGAGGCACAGGGAGAATCAGAAAAATTCACATGCTTGTATTCATCTTCCTTCTAGCTTTTCATCTTTGACTTTGCCATTATTTCTTTGTGGATTACAATTATTTTTTTTAGGATAAATTCATATGAACTAGAACCAACTTATCCTCTTAGTTTTGTTGTACTTAAACTTAAAATAGATATTAAATCAGAAGTGCATGCAAGATTTGACAGCACGTAAACTGTAACTTAAATTATAATTGATAAGTGACTCACATATTGATGTAAGGCGTTAGCTAGTCTAGATAAGTGACTCACATATTGATGTAAGGCGTTTGCTAGTCTAGATAAGTGACTCACATATTGAAAGCACTCAAATTGTAACTTAAACATATTTGGCCCAAAATACTAACCTTAACCATAAGTTACAAAAATTAAATAAATTTTTGGATATTATAAAAGTAACCCTGCTACTTAGATTTACTTTTCTATTTCTTCTACATCACGTATACTATCATTCTCATTCATTAATGTATTGAATTTTACAATAGAGCTTAGTACACGATTAAAATCTAATGAGACATCATCTTATACTATATGTATCTATGTATGCAAGCATGGGAAATGATTGATCTAATTTGTACATTGGTTATTGAAGTTTTATTTAAAGAAAAAAAATTGAGTTGTTTATTTTATAGTATCTTGTATATAGATTATGAACAATGTTATGTGATCTTTTTATTTGGCAAAAAAAATCACTTTTTTTTTTGTGAGTGGTTTTATTGGTTACAGTTGTTGTTGTTGTTGGCAGCTGGGATTAGTCTTTGTGGAGGTTTAGGTGTTTTCTGAGGGAGGGCTGATTCTCATTTTGCTCCAATGGAGATGCAGGTAAAATAAGGAGCACTCCAAGCTGCCACTTTTTTATAGAACACCCTTTGAATTTTTTTTTCTTACTTTTGCACTTATTGGAGAGTTTAATGATTAGAAACATGGAACTAAGGTTGAGATTGATTTTGTTTTCTTTTTTATGATGTTACTTTTCTATTTGTGAAGTTGTGGCTCATATTGGATGTTATATGGAAAATGAATTGGAAGATTCTTAGATTTGTTTAATTGGTAATCTCTTGAAAAATCAAAATGAAATAGTGTTTAAGTGGTAGCTTTATCAGCATCCAAGTTGCTACACCATTAGCGACCGGATTGCATTTTTAATTCTAAAATTAATTATTAGTTAGTGATCGAATTAAATTTTTTAATACATTTATTATAACTTAGCCACTGAATTAGCAACCAAATGTAATTTTTTAAAAATTTATTTAAAAATTAATTATTCAATAGCGACAGTATATTATTTTAATTTATTTTATAATTAAAATTTTATTAATTATTAGAGACCAAGATTAACAATTTCCAGTTTCAGTTGCTGAATTGGTCCCAAGCAAAATAGTAATCAAATGTATAGCGGCCGAATTTTATTTTCTTATGAATGAGTAATTCGGTCGCTAAATAGAGACAGTAAAAATCGGTGACTAAGGACTTAGCGACCAGTGCTTTGCTATGCAGTAAATTCTGTCACCATTTTGGTTGCTAAAATTTTTAGTGGCTGAATTCTTCAGTCGCTAAATCATGTTTTTTTTATAGTGATGGTTGTGTAAACTTCCAAGTTCTATTCAAATTTCCAGTTTCTTGGATTCTAATATTTAATAGTAGTGCTTAATTCAATGTATACTGATTTGTGGTCCCTTTTAGTAATAAATATGGTCTATTTGAATTGTTTATTTCATCTAAGTAGTGCTTGATTTCCATTTTTGGCAACTGTGATATATCATGATGTAAAGTCTTCGATCACATACAGCTGTAAAGCCTCTGCAACAACTGGCACTAGCAGAGTGAATTTGTGAATGTTGGTGAGATAGGTGGAAGCATTTCTTTATGTGATGGACTTAAGTTGACAAAGACAGTTCTTGGCTTTTTTTTGTGCATCTTACACTAATTCTCTGCTTTCGATTCTTATAGTATTTATACATCGTGAGAGATTTTTTTTTTTCATATGTATATTCTTTTGTCGGTATGTCATCCTTAGGTGATTCTGTTGTACGCTGGTTAGTACTTTTTTCTTCATATGTATATTTTTACATGTTTCATATTCTTCCTTTAATTATATATTCAAACATATCTTAACTATAATATGTGTACTTACCCAAAAGTCTCAACATATGATAGTAAGTCCAATAAATAATGAAAACCATATTATTTTAAAATAAAATAAAAAGAAATAGTGTATATACAAATCATCAATGTTCATATTTATAAAAAAAATGCAGAGCTTATTGAAAAATGTAAAAATATTATAATTAAATATAGATTAGAGTTTCGGATTACTGGTATACTTTCTCTATATATTTAAATCGTTTACGATAGTAACCTTTGATTGAAATAGTAATAAAAAAAATTTCATATATCAATTTAAAAATATTAATGCCTAGACATGCTTTCATAGTACGAACAAAGTCTAATCAAAGGTAATAACACTAATTGTTCTTAGTAGCATATAGATCATTCTCATTATCCTGTTCAACATCTTTAATTTCAGATGGAATTACGGATTTCATCCATTATTTTTATCTCTCATTTTTATTTTTATGTGAATACCTTGTGTGTGCAACCGAAGAAAATATGGTAAGTCTTATGAACAAAGTTGACGTGAAAGTCAAAGTCGGAATTATGGCTTTGATTGGTTCAGAGCAAATAAGTAACATAATAAATAGTGTAAAATTATGAAAATAATTAATAAATTAGTTATTTGGTTCTTACACAAAATTCAAGCAAATATATTATATTTTGCTTTTTTTTTAAGTAAAACTATTTTTATGTTGCTATATCTCGCAAATTGTGATCAACTTTTGTCACTAAATTTAATTTTATCACCGCTGTCCATAATAACAGGGAAAAAGCTCGATGCAACAGCAATATTTATATCAATTATTCTTGTACTTTTGCCTTAGTTATGTTATAATCGTTAACTTTGAACCAATCCAAAGCAATGATCTAGGAGAAGGCAAGAAGAAAAGAAAACATCAACGTTTATTACACAATCGATTGAGCAGGGGCAGTAAAACATCAACATAGCTACCTTGTAAAACAAAATAGAACCCCTCAGCAAAAAGACCCAATTCAATTATATCTCCTGAACCAATTCCACCACTTCTTCCACCACAGACGCCGCCATAGAAGATCTTCTCTTATTTGCAACAAAACACTTATCACGAATCTCCCCTTTCCCTCTACGATCCGTTATCACATCTAGCTGGCTCACCTTCACAAAAGCATCGGCAAATTTCTTAAAAAACAATTTCTGGTCTGAAGCGAACTGGTTCACGATCTCCTTGGTTTTGGGGCTGCTCGCGATGTCCTGGTCAGAGGTGAACACTCCCTGGCGGTTTAAGAGGTTGATGTAATACATGTTGTCGAACTTAACGGGGGTTCTCACGTCCAAATTAACGGTGTTGGGGGAATCGGCATTGGGACACGTAGCTATTAAATCGTTGTTGAAGTTTGGGTCGATTGGTGGGTCCGTTTCGATGGTTCTGTTCACTAGGGAGGGACAGTGGGCACGACCGTAGGTGTGTGCGCCTGAGAGAGCGACCACATCGGTGGCATCGAAACCTCTATTTCCGAATCCACTGAGAAGATCGTCGGTTCGGAAGAATGGTGCCGGGAGGTTGTCCGGCGCGGTTGCGTTAGGTGCTAGGCCGTCTTTTCTTCCCACTGGCACGTCAAAATCAGGGCCTCCTAACTGTTCAAAGTACAAAGAAGTTACCAACACGAACAAAAGAGAAATCAAGAATCTTATCTCAATTAGGTTTAAATGTGTGTTTTTAATCTCATTACAAGTGAAAATTATCTCACTTATATATTATATATATGATTTTAATTATGTTATCTCTAATCAAACGTGAGATATAAGTTTTATTTAAGAGAAATTTTGATTAGTACGAAACTGCAGATTTGTTACTAATTATATGAATGTTGTTTTCATTAACAAAAATCAATCTATATTTTCTAATTAATTATTTTTTTAAAATAACAACCTATAACTCATACTTCATGCCTTTTGTGCATCTTTTTTCTCTTTTCTCAATACACCCCCTAGTGTCTAAGATTATTGGAGTTGTTATATGGATAATATGATATGACTCGATAATGAATCTAAATAAATTTTGATGAATCTTTAAAAAAGTTAACATACATATAAGAATTGTATTCTACTTTTATATAAATAGGAGATTTAGATTTTTTTTCAATAAAAATCATAATTTTTAGTCCTTAAGGTTCATTTTTAGAAGACAAATAAGATTTATTTTAGGAACTAGAATTTTTTAAAAAAATATCACGTGATGAGTCTCACCTATAATGGTCAGATGATCTTTTATTAAACACATAATTAAACTGATATATGGATTTTCATAACAATATTATTAAAAGCATTATTTGAGTTAACTAAAAATATATTTAAACATACTTATTAATCACGGAAGAAATGGTGCTAGAAGAAATTAAATAGTGAATGAAAATCATTACGTACTTGGCGAACAGCTTCACGTGCTGCGATAACAAGGATGTCTGAGCACGAGACAACTGGTAGACACTGCTTGTAAATGAGAACCCGAAGGTTTTCAATGGCGTCAATGGCCTCTTGCCTTAAACCAAAGTTAGCACGGTGTTGCTTCTCGTCTCCTTCTCCATTCAACAATATAGACGCATCGCATCCCTGTTTGCAGTCCAAATCATCAATATCATCGATTGAATAAGGTTATTTGGAAATCGAAAAAAAAAAAGTATTTCTCTTAAATCACTTTTTCTTATATTTCCTTTGTATGCAAAAAAGTTATGCGAAATAATCAACTTTTTCGTTTGAAAATGGAAAAAAAAAAAAAGTTGTAGCTCGTCAAGTGGCAGATCTTTTAGGAGATTGCTTGGTTGTATGATAAAAAGAAATTGTTTGATTCTGGATTCCAATATCACTTGCACAGTTTTATCTGTATTTTTACTATAAGAAATGAGACTTAGAGTCAAGAACTTAAGAAATTATTATATGATCTTGACTACTGTGTATGTGATATTGGCTAATCATAAACTGAAAAATTGAATTAGGTGTTACATGAAGATCAACTAAAATCATAAATATATATAATCTCAAAACTTACGATAATTTCTCCAAAATTTTTATGAATGTGTTTGTTAGCCTAACTTATAATTAAGATTGCCAAAGCATATAAGTCATAAGTTAGAATTGAAAAAGTGAAAACTTGTAAGTCAGTTGATTGAAGTGTCTAGCTATCACGACATTATTGAAAGTTAAGGTTGAGAATTTTGAAAATAAGAAATAAAGATGGGAGTTAGGGTTTGGGAATTTCTCTCAAGTAGTCTTACATTAGGAAAGCAGTCATGGAAGAAGAGTCGAAGTATGCCAGGAGCTACTCCACTGTCCTTCTCGAAGACATCCTCAAGATGCTTCCTTATAATCCTTTCAAGCTTGGGACATGTGAGCAAATAGTAATTCCATGATAGTCCAGGGACTAGTTTCCCAGAGGAAACATGGATTTGAGAAGCCAATACAAGGGAAGAAATCAAGAGCAAAGAGTGAAACAAAGCACTAACCCTAGCCATGTTTGATTAATTTGCTATGAGTGACTTGAGATAACCAAAACTTAAAAGAGTTATTTATAGATTCAATATTGAGGTAACGTACTTCGGGTTGCGTCCACACTTCCCACCCACTAGTCTTCTACGTATAATATTTAAAACGTGGCGCAAGCGTTTTTTGAGATTTGGAACTAAATGCGATAAGATTTCAAAATGTAACAGCGGTGTGAATAATAATAAAAATTTGTTTGATAAGTACATAGCATGTGGAAAGCAAAATAAAATAGACATTATAAAGAGACCATGCAGAAGGTATATGGAAAGTTAAAGACACCAATTGATGAAGTGACAGTTTTAGTTATAACTAACGATGGTTGTCGCATAATAAATTTTAGGAAAATAATGCAATTAAGTACCCCTAAGGTAATTAAACGTTAAAAAAAATGTACACCTCTAAGATAAAGAATTAAAAATAAATATTATGATTTATAAATAAATATTACTAATATTTATTTATTGTGATTTTTAATTAATATTTATTCATTAATTGCTTTCAAACTGATCTGATCTAAATATTTAAATAACAACATCTTTAGTCATGTGATGATATAATGGCAAAGATTATTTATTAATCAAAACTCTCAATCATTGAAGAAATGACATGGCTATTTACTGCGTTAGTACATTATTTAAGGGGAAATCTATGAGCAACCGGGTAAAATTTAATTGTGTTTCTTTTCAGGTTTAAGAATTAATTTTAGATAAATTTTTATATATTTAATTTTATGTTAATGAAGAATTTAGAATTAATTCTGATCTAATGAGTTAAAATAACTTTTACTTTAGATTCAAAATTTTATACTAAATTTCAATCTTAACTATTTGTAGAAAATATTTAATTGAATAATTATGGTTTGATTATTAGGACTGTTAAACAGGCATTGATCTGGTCTTGTTAATTTATAATGATTTGAAATTAATTTTGACATTTAATAAAAGTTAGACCTGAAAATTAACTCATTATATTTTAGGTCATCCTTTTTTTTCTCAGCAACATATTTTTAGTCATCTTAATTAAATCATATATCATAATCATTTATTATATATATATATATATATATATATATATATATTTAAGAATTATATATTAATAATAATTTTCTAACTTAATATTTTGTGTGATGATATTGTATTTATATTATCATTATTGTTTTTGTTTTCTTTGATGTATTATTGTAAAAATAATTTAATTATGTACAATGTTAAAATTTATATATATTATTTTTTTTTAATCATATACTCCACAATATTAAAATGTATTATGTCATGAAACCACAATATTGATGTATTTATATTATCATTATTAAGTTTTTATCAAGTTGGATTCGAATTGATCAAACCTGCATGTAGCTATGCAATAAAAGAAAATAGTGCAATTTTTCACATTACACATAAAGGTGATTGATATGGCATCAGTATAACTAAACATGCTGATATTCGATGCCAAAGTGATTAGGTTCTCTCCTTCGACATTGCTGAATTGTTTTGCTACTATTTATTGCAATAAATAAAATGAGAAAGAGCATGTGGCGAACACATCTCACTGAGATTTTGCACTTATTCTATTAGCTTAATTAGATGCCATGCCAGTCATGAAGATATTGGGCCAGTAAAATATTATACACTTGGAGTTTTAAATTTTATTTTTTAATTCATACTAAAATTTAAAGTGATTTTATTTCAATTATTAATAAAAAATAATCGTATAAAAATAAAGCAATTATAAAAACTTAGATAAATGACTTTAAATAAAGTAACTAATAACTAAAATGTTAAAACTAAATTACCAGATATAAGTATTATAATAGGGAATCTAGCTCTATTATTAGGCAGGAAAAAAAAATTAAAAAGAAAGAAAGAAAAGGTCGTATGGAGTATGGACAGTAGTACAGCCACAATGTAAAATATTATCTGCTTTTAAAAGTTTCTTTAGTATTATGCTTTTAAAAAGGTTTTATTTTATCAATGCCCACGCTTTCTCGAACATGTAAATACACGCCATTTAGTCAATAGTCAGAGAATGACAATTTTTTTATGCATCCTCGTGAAACAGATGGAAATTTTATTAAGATAGCACGGTCAGTAGAAATCTACCATTTAATTTATTGTTGAGAAATGTTCTTTTTTTAATATAGATATTGAGAAATGTTAGTTGTACCTAAATATTTTATATAAAAGGAGATCATAGAGACAAAGAATTAATTATAGGAAGGCAAGTATATGATAAATTAAATGAGATCTGTGATAAATGAAATAGAGTATGTATTGTTAATATAAAGAGTTTTATATTGTTATTTAATTATAAATTATTATATATGATAAATTTATTAATTTAAAAAAAATGATTATGTAAAACGTATCAATAATAATTTCCATTAACGGGTTTATAGCATAAAAAATATACTTAAAAATTAAATCTCTAGCTAAAAAACTTGTAAAATAATTATAAAGAATTGTTATATAAATAATATATGTTAATGCTTCTGTTTTGTTCTTACTTATGGCTATGCTACAGGAGTATTTTTCCTTCATGATTAATCTTTTTCTGTTTCTTTTCTTTGTTTCCACTACTCTACCAAAATAAAATATAAATAATATATATAGCTTACTTAAGTATTTGGCTAGCTATTTTTACGTTTATATTTTTTTCCCAAAAGTTAGAAAAATTACAATCCACATATTTTAGTTCTATTATCTTACTCTACCAAAAACAAAATAGTTTGTATCTAAGGTGTCGTTGATATATATTTATGTCCCATTTAATAAGTTGGTTGAATATATATTAAAGAGGTCTTCTAGCTTAATTGATTAAGTAAGATACATGAATTATTATAAATCTTTGTCTTTGATCCATAAGATCGTAAAAAAGTTAGTTGAATATTAAATATTTTTTCATTAATATTCCTAATAAATATTATTCTTAATACCTGTCTTTAATTCATAAGAGCATAAAAATTCATTAAATTTTTGTTGGCGTATGTAAAATAACCAGAATGATACTTATTTATTTTGGGAAAAAGAGTTTTTTTGGATGCATGTATGTTTAAAGCTAGAGATGAAATTGACGTTAAACTTAATCTAATGTGAAACAAACTTTTCTGTTCAACTGTATTGGAAAGGGATTACTAACAAACTTAAAATGCGTTAATAATAATTTGTTTGTGAATCAGTTTAAATAATGATGTTCAATACGAATTTATCATTTTTTTTTCTTCTACATGATTCGTTATATGTGTATTAAACTTTATAATCAGCTGGTTAGGAATGATATTTGATGAAACATACAACTACACATATATCATATATGTCATGACCACTCATGCTAATGAAACTAGTCAGAAAATAAAAGGCATGATCATGCTAAAATGGTACTACCGCTTATACTGATTATAAGGTTCATATAATTAATTTATCAGAATTAAAAAAAAACTAATTTATTTAGTTGACAACATTAAATAATGCCTTAAATTAATATATTTTAAATAAAAAAAATCTCACGAACAAAACTAACAACTATTAATTGATTATGTTTCTCTCACTCTAGACTATTCTAAGACTGACTTAGTTAGAAGTTTTTTTGTTACAAAATAATTAATGCAATAGATAACCCCCATTGGGTCAGGATTTATTTAATTTTATGATTGTTATTTAGTTTTGGAAATATAAATTCACTATGATTTATTGGGTCGTAGCTTATTTTATTTAATCTTTAAATAGGATACCTTTACAAGACTTGCCAGATAAATATATCGTTTTTAAGTGTCTTATGTCGATTATATTGTAATTTTATATTATTTAATAAAATAAACATAAAAATTGTATTGTTGGTATTATTGATACTATTTTTTAGTCCATAATTAAAGATTCATACACTTACCTCTTCCAATAAATTATTTTTTAATATACAATTTAGAATTGAATCTTCATTCTATGTCAATTATGAGTAAAATATTTTTTTTTAATTATTTGAAACCCAAAATGCTTCCAATATTTCCCGCTGGGGTACGTCAATACGTAGGTGGAGTTGAAAGGGCGATTCACAGCTTATTTTCTACAAACAGGGCTCAATTACTTGGGATAAAGCCCATTTGTCAGCCCAACTCGTATTGAGCCAGATGACGATATTTGTTATTGACACCTATTTTTGGCTATTAGCACCCTCTTTCCTTAGTTTATTTTTTATTATAAAAATACCATACCCTTTACAGCAACGTGTTTCCGTTAGTTCACAACACAAAATGGAAACACATTTCTGATCTGTATTCGGGTTTGTGTTCTCAATACAAAACCGAAATTTCCGTTTGGTATTTCCATAAAGGGTATGTTTTGTATTTTCATAATATAAAGCGGAAAGGTATTTTTCTTTTGTATAAGATAGTACTTTTTATATTAATCAAATTAATGATCATATAATAATATGTTTCTTAATTAAAATTAAATTAAATATGATATAATTTATCATTTTGAATATTAGTCGAATTAGGTATCATATAGATTGCATTTTTAAATCGAATTTGAATTACAAAATTTACCATTTATGATATTAATTGGATTAATTATTGTAAAATTATCGTTTTTAATAGCAATTAAATTACTTGTATTGTAATTATTTCTATTATTTTTTTAGAAGGAAATTTCTATTACTGTTAAAAAATGATAACTTGTGTTGTTATTAGTTCAATTTTAATTAAAATATAAATTTTCTATCACAACTAATTTGATTATTAGTCATTAGCTTTGCAATCTCGTAAAAAGTAGAGCAGGTAAACAAGTATATAAAAAAAATTAGTGTGGGTAAGAGCATATGAGATGTTATTTTTGTTTTTTTTTTCATATACACATAATACATAACAATCAAATAATTATGCAATAATGAATATAATAAAATAATACATACTAATCAAATTATGCAATAATGAATATAATTTATAATTATCAAAAAAAATATTATCATTACTACATAAATAACTAACTCAACTGTTATAGTAATTATTTTTTTTTATTTAATTATTTGTTGTTATAGAAATTAATTTATTATTTAGTCTTTTTACAGTATTTATTATTTAGTTATTAGGCCCTTTTTAAGTAAAAAAAAGTTCTAAACAAATATCACAAAAAAGGA
Source organism: Glycine latifolia (assembly GCA_013407115.1). NCBI lineage: Eukaryota > Viridiplantae > Streptophyta > Magnoliopsida > Fabales > Fabaceae > Glycine > Glycine latifolia. The sequence continues at coordinate 25,355,427 of CM023956.1, forward strand.
GAATTTAATTATGATTTTAATAATTTTTTAAAAATAATTTGCAAACACAAAACTATCATTTGAAATAGTTTTTGAAAATAAATAACAAATTTTTCACAACACTTTGAGTCAGATTATGAAATTAGAGTTTGGATACAAAAACGTATTTTCAAAAACCAAAATCGAATTTCAACCTTAGGTTAGTTTAAGCACAAAATTATAAGATAGGGATATTATACTAGTTCATTTCAATCACTGAGACTAGGATTAATTATTGATAAAATATTAAGTTTCACTATCATCTCAAAGTTACAACTTACAAGTATTAATCATTGTTACTTTCTGGCTTTACAAACCAAACTTTACACCAAACTTGAACAACTTAGTATTCTTTATCCTACCAAATCATTGTTGACTCTAAACAAATCAAAAGATTTAAAGTTTGTTTGCTTATTCACTAAATCTTAAACGTTTCATAGACATATATGGATTATAAACTCTTAGTCTTTTATCTCAAGATGTTCAAAATGTTTTGAGAGCTTTTGAACTTTATAAGAAATACACATAAATTTTTTTACAAGAAGATTCAAATGTTAGCAGAGGTTCATGTCCCATTTCTTCTTTTGTAAGTTTCACTTGACCTTGCGTTCGAAGATATTATCGTTGGAGCATTTAACGTTTGCATTAAATGCATGTCCCCCTATATGCTAAAAAACCACTCTCTTTAGCTTTCGTGAGGAATATTTTAGCAGAAACTACTTCCTTTTTGTCAGAGTGGGTTTGTCATAGTAGGATGCGCCTTTTGATATTATTTGACAACTCCAATGCACTTGAACTTCATTATTTTTCATGGGATTCAATAAATTCTAGGAAAGTGTCTTATAAGATAATTCCTGCAAAACGAATCTTAGAGAATATTAAATGAAGTCTTAAATACACTTTTTAATGTTGTATTAGATCATGACGTACATTTGCCTTTGTCTGAAACAATGAAACTTCAAATGCATATTCATAAAGCATGATCTAATATTGCATAAAATTTAACTTTTACCTTTGTATATATTGGCATCTAATAAAAAAAGTTTTAAGGATCATGATTCATTTTAAGACATAAATTCCTTTAACTTAATTGTTATTGTAATTGTGTTTGATAAAACTAACCGATAAGTTAGTTGAAAGCTGAAAAATTAATTTATTAAATCAAAAGTATTCGATAAAATTATTTATTGAAATAACTGAAAAGTATTTTTAAATGACAAAATAGACATATTTACATGATAATTTTATAAAAAAAAATTAATTTAATTTTATGGATAAAATATATTTTAAGGTATTATAATTTTATTTTTTAAATTAATTTTAACTTCTTGTAATTTTTATTTATAGATAATTTTTAGTTTCAATTTTTTTATATTATATATTCTATTATTAATTTTAAGTTATATGTTATAATATTTTTAATCAAATTTAAAACAATATATTTAGTTAAATATTATACTTTTATTATGTTAATTCACATAATAATTAAAAGAAATCATCTAATATAAAATTAACAAAAAAGATAATAGAAAATAAAATAGATCCAACATTTATCATTGTTAATTTTGTGAAGTATAACGCAGAAATAATAAATTAAATATTATAAAAAATACAATTATTAAAATAAGTAATGCAATATAAAAATATGTAGAAGAAATGAGTGAAAAAACAAACCAATAATAAAATTTTGTTATATTTTAAAAAGGTAATAAAAAAAATCTAATAAATATTTTAAGGATATATAAAATAATAAAATATAAAAATTTAGAATTTACTGTTTCAAAAAATACTACTTAAAGTCACATTTTAAAAATATTAGAAGCTAGTAAAAAATTTATTTATCTGATAAACTTTTAAATTAGTAAAAAACTAAAGAATAATTGAAATAGCATACCAAACATTGTCAAGCTAACTTATTTTTCATAAATTACTTATAACTTATGAAAATAAAATATTTGAAGTAACTAGTGAAGAATAAATTACTTGAAGTAATTTATAAAAAAATAAACTATTAAAATAAATTTGTGTATCAAACAAGTTTTGTCAAAATAACTAAAATTTTTGGTAATGAACTAGAATAGATATTTTTTTGCAATCATATGCGCAGAAAAAAATATGTTTTTAAATAATGTTTTTTTGCTTTATTTTTATATTGTTATTCTCTAATAGTTTTTTATTTATATTTATCTATTTTACATTAAATCCAATCCAAGTTTATTGAGTCTGTGTTTGGATTAGCATCCATAATTTATATTTGATTAAATTTTCATATTAAGATACACTAAAAGTAACTAAAAATTATTTTCGTAATTCACGTTTTGAGTTGTGTAAATGTGAATTCAAACGCACGATGAGTCTTAGTCTACCAAAAACGATTACGAAAACTACCGATAACTAATTTCGATGAAAAATCGAAAACTGAAAGCTTCTCTCAAATGGTCAAGCAGCCAGGAAGAGCCAAAAGCAATAGACCAAACGGCCAGGTTGGCAATGGCAGTGGTATTTGTGTAATTGTGTCACTTCACCATGTTTTCTATTTTTTTTCCTTTTCTGTTATTTTACTATTCATTTTATTATTTTCAATTTCTCTCTCTTCTTCTGTCTTTAGTTTTGAAAAAAGACGAGAGAGAGAAAATTGGACTATCTCTATCATAACCGTTGTCATGATCCACTTCAGGGTGGGTCCCAAATGCTCCAAAACGTATTGTAAATTGTAACAATAACAACAATAATACTAATGGTAAATACTAAGAGTAGTAATTCTAACACATAGGCTCGAGTTCAGCTTAAGAGGTTAGTTCTCTCCAACAATTGAATCAAGGTTTATGCTTTTAATCCATTAGAAATTATTTTTATTACTTTTAAAATAATTATTATAAACATTAATAAATTTTTTAATACTTTATGATTATATAATAATATAAAATCATTTTGCATTATATTTCTCCAAAAAAACACATGATGGTTTTGTTAAGTTTTATAATAATTACTTTAAAAATAATTTTGATTGATTAATAGTAATATATTTCAATTAAATTCAAACAATAATTAATTAAAAATAATCTATTAACTGAAATTGTAATCCAATCAGTAACTTATTTATATATAGTGTAATCAAAACAAATTATTATGTATAATAACTTTGTTTCCATGATAATTAATTATCTTAAAAAATATCAATAATTATTTATTTATTTTACAATTATCATAATAAAAGATCTTTGATTTTGTAGTAAGAGTTCTTTTTGGTGTATAATTCTAATAAGAATTTGATGTATCCTTAAAAATTTGGATTCTTTTAATTGATTGTGAGAAAGATTCTCATTCCAAACTTATCATAATTAATGTTGTTCACTTTTCTTAATGATACTTAAAGTTTCTCAGATGTCATTAAAATATATTTTTATATTTTGTATGAATCAAACATAAATTGTCCTACACAACTTTATATATGTTGCCTACTAAATCATATCTATCCAGAGTCAATATCATCTTATAGTTTTTAATAAATTTTAATTTTAATGTTATTTTTGGTTTATTGTATTTTTCAATTATTTTGCTTTGATATATTAATTTTTAAATTTTTATTTTTGTCTTTTATGTTTTTAAAATGTATTATTTTGATTTTTTTAATTTAAAAGTTAACACACTAAATTTTGTAATGAAAAATTAAGAAAAAAATTTATCAAAGCCATATGTTTCTTACTAAAAAAAGAAAACAATAATAAAGTCTGTATTAGATAAAATACTATAATATATTGTAAGTCAATTAATAACTAAAAGTAACATAATAGTAATAATTAATAACTAAAAGAAAACAATAACACTCCTCATTTTTTATTAAGCCATGTGAAATTCTTAACATTTACATACCATAATAATTAAAAGTCAATTAATTAATAGTAATAAATGGTGAAACAACACCCAAGAAAAAAAAAGATGGTAAAAAATATTAAAGTCATGAAAATGGGTAACGTCTTCTCCTTTCAGGTGGTGAATTTCAGAGATTTCACATTCACTGGCGAAGAAGGGGTTTCTTCTGATCACATAACTCAACACACACACCCGTGTCTCTTTCTTCCTTCTTCAACAGTGTTGTTCTGTTGCGTGTTTTTTTCTCATTTTTTTTTTATTTTCCCCAAAAAAACCAAACCTGCAATTTCCGAACCCGAAAATCGCCGTCTTTCGAATCACACAACCATATACCCCTTTTTCTTCTCTCTTCACGCGCGAGACCCTTGGAATCGTGGTGGAAGCCTCAGATTTTGACCCTTCAATCGCTGAATCGAAGTACGTTCAGTGGTGGGCTCGTTCGGGAGTGGTTGAACGCGTTGGTGAGATGAGAAGAAGAACTTGTATGTTTTGGGCTTGCAAAGAGTTGTTATAAGGAGTTGTTGCAGCAGAGCTTCTTCTTCTTCTTAATGGCACCGAAGCGCGTTTATGAAGCATGGAAAGGAAGTAATGTAATGTTCTTACCCCTTTTTTTTCTTCTATTTTTTTTGTGCTTGTTGTTCTTGAATATAGAAATGTGTTAAATGGGTATGTGCTGGATTTGTTCTTGTGAGTTGGGGAAATTATGTTTTTTTTTGTTTTTTGTTTTAATTTTTTTTAACGGGGTTAGTAGTTTTGTGTTTTGAATTTCTGGTGCTGCTGCTGGTGCTGTTGTTGATCCTTGAAGGTTGAAAAATTGAAATTGGGAGTGTGGTTTCAGAGTTTAGGTGGTGGGTGTGTGGAGTTGGTGGAGTGAGGTTATGTGCTTTGAGAATTGTGTGACATTGAATGAGCAGTTTCGTTTCGTTTGTCTTTTGTAACCGTTGGATTATGTGAGGAAGCTTGACTTTGTGAGTGTGAACTGATAGGGCATTGGCGGTGATTCAATGGAGGAGTCAGTTGAAACAAGAATTTAATGGGATTAATAACTGGTATTGGCTGGCTGCTCCTGGTTTTTGGCTTTTCTGTAGAGTTTTGTCTTTTCTAGTGGGGGAGAGATGTGTAAACAGGCTTGTGTCTCTTAGTTAGGTCGAAGCTATTGGTTGAGTTTGTCAAAGTTGCTTTGTCTCATAGGCAAATGAGAGACGAAGATGTATAATTTGTCCCCCCTTGTTTCTTGTTCATGATGATGGGTTTTGATTTCTAATGCTATTCTTGTTGCTTGAAAGTTGAACGTGGGTTGAAGAGAAAAAAATTAACTTGAGAGTGTAATTTTTTGAATTTAGGGACAGGTACGTGTATGTGAGTTGAGCTGGTGGAGTGAGATTATGTGCTTTGGGAATTCTGCAACTTTAGCCCTACGTTTGGTTGAGAGGAAAGAAAGTGAGGGAGGAGAGAAAAGTTTGAAATTTAAATTGGAGAGAAAGTGCAAGGAAAAAAAGTTTGAATTTTTATCTCTAGAAGTCAACTTTTCTTCACATTTTCTTTCCACTTTCTCTCCAACCAAACAAAGGACATGACATTGTTATCTGTGTTTCTTCCCTCCCATTTTCATCCCTTCCAAACAGTGTAAATGAGCAGTTTTGTCTGTCTTATGTAAGCATTGTCTTGTCTGTTTGTGTAAGGAGCCCAACTTTGGAAGCAAACTGATAGAGCCTTGATAGTATGGTTCATTGGTGGAGCTGATTAAAATAATAATTTTAATGTGATTGTTCAGCTTTGTGCCATCTCCCTGGTTAATGCCTGGGGCTGCAGCTTGTTTTCTACTCTGTATTTACAATAGGGGAAAGACGCGTGAAGCAATACATTAGTCTTGTGTTGTCTTAGTGAGATGCTTTGTCTCATGGACAAAGGAGTTATAAAGCTTTATAATCTGACAGTTTTTGCTTTTTTCTTTACTAAACTGTCTGTCTGCTCAAGATAGTGCATGTTTAGTTTTGGTTTATGGAATTCAGGAAGATAAGAACTATCTTGAATTTGAGCTTGTAATCAATTTCTATATGCATATTGTGATGGTAGTTTTCATATAAAACAAAAATTGTATTAGTCAGTTTGGGTTACAATCACTGGATTGCATCATTTTTATGTTGGCTGGCAATCATGTCAATATATTTTATCTAGTTCTGTGCTAAGCTACCATGGAGGAGTTTATGTATTGTTTGGGTGGAATTTCTTCTCTTTGATTAAAAGTTAAGTTAAAATGGAAAAAATGAGATTTATTGAATGAGTGAGAAATGGTATGGGTTTGGTTTTTGGTTTGATTATATTGGTTTAACATGGGATGTTGCGATGGAATAGAGGGGTCCATGCTATGTTCTGTATGAATACCAATAAGCTTGTGGTAGAATAAACTCCAAAAGGATGAAGAAAAAAGCTAGCATAAGGCTTAGAGTGCATTATTATGTTAAAGAATGAGAAATTACAATGGCTTAGAGTGCATTATTATTAACTACATGCTGGAATATATATGATAAGGCTCCATTGGTTTATGAGAAACTGTGGGTGGAGATTTCCCCCCCCCCCCCATTAAATAGTAACAAATTTGGAAGATTAAATACACAAATGCTCACTTGTGTTGTGTATGTTGGTCTCTCGGTGCTTGCATATGGTAGTAATCTGCATTATCTGCAGGCTCAATGATGGCCAGTGATGTCTGATGGTGGCTTTCATTGGATAGTTAAGGCTGCACAAATGACTTCCAATAGAATCATCTGTTGTGTTATTGATTTTTTCAGTACTGTTCTTTCTTGTCTTTTTCGTTTTTTACCTTTTAGTGTGTGTTACTGTCCTCCTAGTTGTAAATTTTCTCATCTCTTATGTTATATAGTTGCTTGTATTTTGTTTTGGGCTTGGTCTGACATGTGATCCAACCTGAGAAGCTTATGGTACCCAATCAGGATTTTTGATGGAGATTAGGAGTGGGAGTAGAATGACAATTACCTGTGGCTACATTTCATACAGAAGCCTCTCTGCACCTTAAATTGCTATTACTGACTAGAATTATCTTTATTTTATGGTTAAAATTGCTAATACAGTGTCCAACACAGAAGTCCACTTTTACAAGGTCTTACATACTACGACGTTTCTTCCATCGGTTTTTGTTTATAAAATTAATGCTCTTGTTATTATTAATTGTAGTTGTAGATGCATAAGTTGTAAGTTTGACCACTGATATTATTGGATGGTAAGAGCCCTTCTAACATCCTCTGATGCAAAAACCATTTGGGCTTGAAGCATTGACAATGCACTGACCCACTTTTCCTTGTACTGAAATTTAGTTTAATTATGGAGAATGTGAGCAGCAAGTATTTCATGTTGATGACTTGTGACAAAGACTTTCCATACCATGTTAAGGACAAGGGGCAAACACTTTCACAAGCTTAATCTATTAGGTGGAGGCCAAAGAATGATATAAATCTCAATAGGAGAATATGTTGGAAACTAAAAATAGGGTTGACAATAAAACATTTGAGATGAGTTTGAATTCAAATCCTTCTAGTTATTGAAAAGAGCATGAAATTGAGCCAATATTTACATTGCAATGTATCTAAACAGTCCATGCAAGACACTATTTATTTTAGCATCAACATTAATTACAATAAATGCAATCCTAATCAAATCAAATGAGAACATAAATCTAAAGATTGCTCCTAAATTAGAGAACTAATCGGAGGTATTTACGCGTGAAATTCAGAATATTTCTAGCACTTATAATTCTATCTAGTCTTCTTGAAATCATCTTGTAAACTCATTTACAAGATTGATACTGATGACCAAGGTTTTGAATTGTTGTTGCATTACAGTCATGTTTGCATCATGTCTGTTGCAGTCCAAGTATCCAACTATTTGAAATCATAGCTTGATGCAATTGCAGCGTCCAGTGCAACGGGTCATGTTATATATTGAATACTTTCCTAATTCTCCATTCAAGAAATGTCAAGTTGTAGGAGATCCTAATTTGCTTCCAAAGATGGGAGAACTTGAATTGTATTCACCTTTTCCCTAGGTAGGTGCAAACATCTTGTCAGTGCAATGGATTTGTGTGTACCCGTTTGCAAAAAGACAGGCTTTGTACTGTTCTATTGCCCCATCAGCTTTATATTTCAGAGGGAAAGGCCATTTGCAGCCAACATGGCTCTTCCCTATTGGTAAATCTGTCAACTCCCAATTATTTTACGTTTTTTGTTTTCCCCAAGCCCTCATTTCTTCCACTAATGCCTCTCTGCATTTAGGAACCTCCAAGACCTGTGAATAGTCGTTGGAGTTTCTGCACGATCAACCTTAAAGGTAAAGTACAAAATCCTGTAGACCGAGCCTTATAGGAGAAAATTTTCAATAGAGAATGGAGGGGACATGACCAATTTCTCTTTGAGAGCAATGGGTAAATTGATATCAGGTGACTTCGACTTACCAAAATCAGATGGGGATATTGAACATATCTCTAATGTCAAGGTGGGATCTTGGTATTGGATTCCTTGAATAAACTAGTATCTCCATGTCATTTCATATCTACATTTCCCTGAGTTTGAGTTGCCTTCTGTAAAATGGCATATTCAAATAAGATGATGTGACTGGTCTCGTGTTTAGAACAGTGAGTATTTGGGACAGATTCAATGTTTGGGTATAGGTTCATTAATAGAGATAGATCAAAGTCCAAATACATAGCTTTACCCAAATTTTCCCCTTAAGGAGAGAGCTTTTGGAAGTATATTTTTCAAAGAGTAGCATCGGGGGTAACAAAGATTCTCTTTGTGGATGGATCATAGCACCTTGGAGTAGAAGAGCCAATGAAAACACATTTAAGAACTCTAGGGTTTAATTTGCTTCAATAATGAGATGCATATGTATAAAGGAGGTACAACAAAATACTAAGAGAGAGACCATAACTGTGGTGAGCGGTAGCTGTAATTTTCTGAGAGGTGTTAATTTGTTATGATTATGAAAGAAAGCACTCAGCTTGATATTTTATTGGTGAGATAGTAGATGTCAGAATTGCATCTTACCAAAACATTTTGGGCATGCTTGCTGTAAACATTAAGGTTCAAGCAACTTCTAGGTGTCTACTTTTGAATTTGGCAACTCTATGTTTTTTTTTTTTTTTTTGAGGGTGGAGAAGTTTTGTGAATAGCCATACTTTTTCAGAGATAATCTCCCACAGTAGTACTTAGATAGTCTGTCCCATTATTATTGTGCAGAATTTGAATGTGTATGAAATTACTTGAATCATAGAATGAAAGTTAATAAATAGATATAGGGCATGTATTTTATATTTAAACCGACTAAGTATGATCGTCAATAAATGTAAGACACCACTTGAGTGACTATGATTAGAAGTACGAGCACACCGTAAATTCTTTTATGAAGAAAGTAACAAAAATTCCATCTTAAGGATGATAATTGGAAAAGAATTAATATTTCTCAGCTTTCATTAAAAGTTGTTTGAATACCTAGAAATTATCTTAAACTATCTTTTGTGCATCTTAGAATATTTGTAGAATATATTGTGGAATAATTAATTTTCTAATTGTGGAATCAATCTTAGACATTGTTTCTAATTTTATTTTGTTTCTTTATTTGATAAGGGTAAATCAAATTAATGCCAACAAAAAAATTATATCAGAGTCTTAGAATGTGGTTTGGGCCTAACTCAGCCCCAAAAACTAGCTCATAGGGTGAGGGTTGTCCTCCCATTTTATAAACTATTCAGGCACTATCATTAGTCTATGTGAGACTTGTGTTTTTCCCAATACAATCCTTCACGCCCAACACTATTAGGTTTGGAGTGTGGGTAATATGGTAGACCCAACAACATATCTATGATAGACTTTGATATCATCTTAGAATTCGAGTTTGGGCCATGGGTTTTCCCAATACAAAGTAGTAAGGTTATCCTTCTGAAATGTAGCCTTTACTAAATTTGTTCATGCTACTGGCTAATCTCAGTAGTGTTATTATTTAATTGACTATTTTCTGTTATAAAATTACAATCTTATATCACTTCAAACTTTTCTCCTAATCTTATGCAGAAATTCCTATTTGGAGGAAGATTGATATTTGGACCGGACGCTAAGTCACTGCTTGTCACCTTGTTGCTGATCATTGTTCCAGTTATCGTCTTTTGTGTATTTGTAGCAAGGCATCTTCGGCATGAATTTTCTTCATATAATGCAGGATATGCTATTTTGGTGGTGGCAGTTCTCTTTAATATTTATGTAAGTTAATAGTGTTTCCATTCTTTGTCATTTGATGCTTTTATACTTTTGCTTACCTGATACTTGTCATTTTGTATGCCCCATGTTCCAGATTAAAATAGGTTATTTCTTTATACAGAACTTGCTTACTAGTTACTACTGTCTCATCTAAATATTCCTCTTGGTTCTCCATTCATATCTCTCATTACTATACTTCCTCTCATAAGTAGACAATTATTTGTGTCAGCCTCATAGTTGTCAATCCCAGATAGTGGTGTGGAGTAGTTGACCGGGAAAGTGGTAGCTAGTGAGGGATGGCCACAATGTGGCTCTTGCACCAAAATGGGTAAAAATTTACCAATTGGGTAAATTTTAATTAAAAATTACCATAATGGGTAAATTTTAAAAAAATTACAAAAATGGGCAAATCGTGCTTTGAAGTATGATTTCACTTTGAAGAAATCGTGCTTCAATGCACGATTTTGCTTTTCTGAAAAATTTTACACTGAAATCGTGCACCATAATACGATTTCAGTTTTTTAAAAAGAAAAAATAATAGAAATCGTGCCCTTGCATACGATTTCAATCAGAAAAAAAAACAAAAAAAAAAAATCTGAAATCGTATTTTTGCATACAATTTTAGTTCTTACAGAAAAATAATTAAAAGTGAAATCGTACTTTGATATACGATTTCTTCACTGTGAAATCGTATATCAAAGTACGATTTACCCATTTTGGTAATTTTTTTAAAAAATATCCATTATGGTATAATTTAAAAAAAAATGTCCATTTCCGTAATTTATCCCCACAATGCCAAAGTTATAGGATACAAGATAACTATTTATTACATACAAATAAATGCTCAAAACTAAAGTAATAAAATAAATAAAAACTCTAAAATTAATGACATTCTTCATTCGTCATTAATAAAGTCATGGTCTAGACACATGATCACCATCAATCTAAGGCACTATTAACTCATAGGGGGCTGAGGCTCCAAGTACAAAACACAAGAGGAAAAAAGAGTTCATGGAGAATGGGCTTGGTCGGAGAAAATCACGAGGTTGAAGGGGTTTAGTCAGATGGTTTCTGCTGAAGCTCAAGACAAAAGAGGGAGAGGAAAACAATTTTGGTCAAAGGAGAAGCTTTCCAACCTAGTGCACTTTTACAGTTATATATCATGTGCCATCTTTTGTTTTCTCAAATTTTTCTTTTAACAGTAGCTTACAAATTGAAGAAATAAATATTTGATGAACAAAAAATATTGTGATAGAAAACAGTTATATGTAAAAGAGGTCATACTACGTACATTGAAAATGTACAGATAGGAGATCTTGCAGAGAGGGAACAAATTAAACAAAAAATAGAATAAACTGAGGAAAAATATAGTAAGATCAAGATTGAGATCAGGATTAGGTAGCAATTGCAAAACCTGCTAAGGAAGTCTTTCACCCAAAAGCGGGCAGAACTGAATTCCCACATGTAGACAGATTCACCAGGTGATCATGCTTGAAACCCTTATATTTCCATGGAAACACTTGTAATTCTTTATAACCTGAGTCCGAAGTTTAAAATTCTTTCCTGTGATAAGCACCACAAAGGATAAGGATCCATAATCAATCCCATCCACCTTCCTGTATATCTTTTATGAGCCAATACTGACTCCTGAACCATGGCTTCTTTAAACAATTAATAAAGAGCGATGCAGTACACAAAACTACCCAAAACTACCGCTGTCGAGGGTTATAAATAAAATGAAACAAATCCTTTTTGCCTGTAAGAAATGAGATTTTCAGGATGGAATAAACAAATAAATAAATCATGGACAAATCTGAGATTTTTCCTTCAATCCAAGTGATCTTTTAAAGTGCGTGATCCAATCAAGGGATCAAATTGATTATGAAAAGCATGAGTTTAATTAGTCAATTTATTCGTGAACAAGGAAAAATATGACTTAGATACTTGAATAGATTAACTTCAAAGCAACAATGGTTTATTATGTTGATATAAAACTTGATGGTATTTTATCTTGTTACCTTTGAAAAAAGAAAAAAAAAATCTTAATATAGAGGTCTTAGAATGTTGGTTTTGGCCTAACTGAACCCCAAAAGCTAGCTCATAGGGTTAGGGTTGCCCCCCACTTATATACTATATCATGGCAATATCTCTAGTCGATGTGATTTTTCCCAATACATCCCCTCATGCCCATACACTTTTGGCTCGGTGTGTGGATAATATGGTGGGTGGTCCATTAATGGATCTAGGATAGGTTCTGATACCATTGTAGAATGTGTGTTTGGGCCTAACTCAACCTCATAAGCTAGCTTAAAGGGTAAGGATTGCCCTCATTTATATACTCTATCTTGACAATATCTCTAACCGATGTGGGAGTTGGATTTATTGGCGTGAGAGGGTGTGTTGGGAAAACCCAATAAGAGGTTCAGATGCACACAACTTTATCCTAAGTCAATGGCATAGCATAAAAAAAATGTATGATGCATCTATTGATGCGTTTTCTTTTCTTTTTGGTGATCACATTTTCTTTCATTTAACCATCATTCTTAGGGAATACTCCTTGCTAGTTACTAAGATATTGATTTTTTTTAATCCTTTCTGATTCCCAGGCCTTGATGCAATATAATCCTAATATTTATGTTTATAGGTGTTGATTCTTCTCTTTCTTACTTCCTCTCGTGATCCGGGCGTTATCCCTAGGAATTTACATCCACCAGAGGAAGAGTTCCGTTATGACTCTTCAGTTTCTGTTGATATTGGGGGACGCCAAACTCCAACCCTTCAGTTCCCTCGAACAAAAGAAGTAATGGTAAATGGCCATTCTGTGAAGGTGAAGTATTGTGACACTTGTATGCTGTATCGTCCTCCTCGTTGTTCGCATTGCTCCATTTGCAACAATTGTGTTGAACGTTTTGATCACCATTGCCCTTGGGTGGGCCAATGTATTGGGCTGGTATGATAGTTGGCATTGACCATGTTCTTGATGTTATGATAACTGCTTTGTTCGATTGATGTTCCTGGCTTGCTCACGTGTTTCTTGTAATTTATTTGTTTGTTTATGGCTTTTCCAATTTGCAGAGGAACTACCGTTACTTCTTTCTGTTTGTTTCTTCGGCAACTATTCTATGTATCTATGTGTTTTCCATCTCAGCTTTTTACATCAAGGTTCTGATGGATCATTATAACGGGACAGTTTGGAAGGCAATGAAAGAATCCCCTGCATCTGTTATATTAATGGCATATTGTTTCATCTCTTTGTGGTTTGTCGGCGGACTAACTGGCTTTCATTTGTACCTTATTGGCACAAATCAGGTCAGTTGATATCTTTTACATTTCTGAATATAATATCTTGTTTATCTCATTGTTCATTGTACCTGAAAACTAACTGGTTACGTGAATAAAAAAGCATTAGTAGAATTGTCCTCAGTGAAATTAAATTGGAACCACTCTAAAAAATATTTTAATTTTCTAAATTCACCAGGTTCGTTATTTATAGGAAATCTAGTTTATGACTTCATATTGGGTGGATGTGGACAAAATGATGAAGTAAAACTGGACATTAAAAAATACTCAATGGTTGTACTTGAAGGTAGCCAAAAAGCAGGCAATGGAAAGGAAATTTTTTTTGAGAAGATAATTTTAGAATCTTAAACTCATTTTTGTCCCTCGTACTTTTCCTTTCATCCAAACAAATAGTAATTTTAAATCTCATAAGGTTGGTAATTCTGTGTGTTCTTCCCTCAATCCAAACTGCATTAATAGTGTAAGCCTGATTCGCTTGTACCAAGATGCGAGAAGAAAGGCAACCCTTTTAGTTGCTTTCCATAGTATGGAAGAAAAGGCCAAATTTTATAGAAAACCATTTTCTATATACACACAGCTTATAATAATATTGATTTATTTTCTGAAACTTTGATTCTTAAGAGCCCTTGTGTTTCAAGAATATCTTCAGCACCTGGGTGATTATAACTTGTTTTGCAGACTACCTATGAGAACTTCCGGTACAGAGCCGATAACAGGATCAATGTTTACAACCTGGGTTGTTTAAACAATTTCCTAGAAGTATTTTGTACAAAAGTGAAGCCCTCAAGGAACAATTTCCGAGCTTTTGTTCAAGAGGAGGTACCGAGGCCACCCCCTCTGGTCATTTCCCGGGAACCTGAACCAGATCTGGGTGGTGGAGATCCTCGTTCTAAAGTTGAAGATGATCTAGATATCGGTGAAGAGCTGTTAAAGATATCACAGCGTCGGAATATTGAAGAAATTGACGAGGACATCCGGAGCAGAGGGAGCAATGGACCTCCTCATAATACATCTGAAGTTGATTCAGTTCTGGGTTCAGATCGCCGGGCCCCAACAATTCGATCTGAAGCAAGGCAATCAAGTGAAGGAAGAAGTGAAAGCTGGGAAATTGGGTCTGAGGTCCTTGCCAATTCAACTGTAACTGAAAGCAGAAGCTATGTTGCATCAAAGGAGGTGCGCCAAAAACTTGGGGGTTCTTTCTGAGATGAGGGTTACTTAGATACTAAAGATGGAAAAGGAAATGGTGTTTGATCAGATTATAGGAATGGGAATTGAATTGATTGAGGCATTAAGTACAAAAACTTATTTGATCTTTTTTTGTGGTAAGGTTAGCTCTTTTGGAAAGAATAGAAATGTGTGTAATTTTCGAGAGACAAAGCAGGTGTCTTTTTCTCTTCTCTGGCAAATTTTTTTTTCCTACAATCAAATATGTGCATTGCATCTTTATGTGGCCTTATTCTTTGTGTAAATAACCAGTTGTGATGCTAAAATATTTATCTGCGTACTGTGATTTAGGCATTGTAAAAAACTGGTTCGTCCGCTCAATGCATTTATCCATGCTATTCTGATACAATGGTGCTGTGATTTTGGTGACATTGTAAGGTTTGAAGAATGTTTTTGGTTTTAAGTCGTGTGCTTCTATGAGAAAGAAAGGATTTCTATTTTTCATTTTGTTAGAAATTCTATATTCCATGTCTCCAGTCTCATGACAAATGAAACCGAAACATGACAATTAATTTCTTATTAAAAATTTTGGACCACATAGAAGTATACATGTGTATAATATCCAATTCGTAAGTACAAATACTATTATCAAGTCACGTCCCCGGCCAAGTCTCCTAATGATAATACTAATGCTCATATCACTACTCTAGGACTAGGATGGTAAGAAGGAATGTAGGGTCAGGGGATAAGGGATTAGGATCATAGATTCACACTCATGAAACAACAACAGTCACATTGACGTTGCCCAAGGGCGTCATTACCATGGTCCGCATTATAACACTTGTCAAACTAACAAAAATACCTCTACTGATAAGAACTGAAACACCATCATGACAAATCATTAGATCATATCATCATTGATTACTCACTTGCAAGTCAAAAATACCATTTTTGGGGGGCACACAAATCACCAGAGGCTTGAACTAAATTTGAAGCAATACACTAGAGTCTCGAGTTTTTGGGTCTACATCAAGTTAGCACTTTGGCAACAAAGATCACAAGGTTGAGATATATGCAGACGGGCTCTAGTATGGAAAGGAAAGATTTTTTTCACTTTGCAAGAGAAATGAGGACCGTTGGATGATTTACAAGAGAAATCATCCTCAAAGCAGGTTAGCCAGTCCATATTTTAATCACCACATGTCATCCAACAGTCCACATTTCTCTTGCACGGTGGGAAAAATCTTCTCTTTCCCACAACGGAATCTATCTATATATGTGTATCAGAAAATTAGTATACCTACTTTAATTAATTAGTATTTCAATTTTGGAGCATTCATCGTTCTCCGAGATTACTATTTATAAATAATGGGCAATATATCACACCTTAAATAGCAAGGGTTAGTTAGCATGCCTTCGTGGGGACACAATCAAATTTTCACAACTAAAAATAATAATAAATACTAAAACTTGCTTTTTTTAGTGACTATAAAGAGTCCCATAATACTTAACAACATATCATCTCCGCAGCATATCATCTATTTCTCCACAACAACAAAAATGAATTCTTCTTCACTTTCCCTTTTGTCATTCACCCTTTTCTTGATCCTCATTTCTCATGCTCCTTTGCCAACCTTATGCACAAGCTTGTATGAATCTTTATGCGATAAGGCTGGCGTGGACAAGGCTAGGTGCCTTGAAGTTCTCAAAGCCGAACCTCAAATTGTTGGGGCTAAAGATAGTGTTGAGCTTTGCAAGTTGATCCTTAAATTTGGACTAAAAAAGGGATTAGAGGCCCAAATATTCCTAAAAGAAGCCATGAAGACAAATCCTTCACCAGCCATTGTGCAATGTGCAACTACCCTTTATGATGGTACGGTTGGATCTTTCAAAAGTTCATTGGGTGAATTGAGTGAGGATGGTCTAACCGCAAATTATGATGCCAAAGTGGCTGGTGATGGACCTACAACTTGTGACAGAGCCTTAAGTAATGCCAATATCATCAATCCTTCTATTTCAGCTTTAAACAAGGACATCTTGTTGATTAGCAAACTTGCATATCTAGCCACTGACAACCTTCCGGAGAATCCATAAAGTGATTGTTATGCTCTATGATGATAGAGGAGAAGGGAGTTGTGGGGTGTTTTGGGTCTCCAATATGGTGAGCGGCAAATTAATCAAAACAAACCATGTATATTTATGAATGAAATCATGTGTATCTTGATTCTACTATTTAGTTTAGTTGAATGTTTTGTTGTTTCAATTTCTTTTTTTTTAATGGCAATTGAAATCATTAGCTACTTTGCTTTAGCAAAGAAAATTCATTAATATCATGTTTTAACATGCAATGTTATTAGTCAGATAATGTGCGTTATGTAAAGGTAGATTAAATGGATTAGATGGGTTAAAAAAAGATAAAAGATTTTTTAAGTCATCACAAGTACCAATAGTTATTATCATTAAAAAAAAAAGAGTAGAGAGAGGATTTTGACTGATAAATTAGTTTGAGATCTTCTGTCAATGGCATTTTCACTAGCATGAGATCTCAATAATTAAAATTATTTAATTTATTTATAAAAAAATAATAAAGTTCTGCATAAAATTTATCAATGGATGAGATGAAAGTACTTTATTTTCTCATATTAATTTTCAATGGAGAGAACCCAATCTCTATCTTTTTGACCTTTTAGGATAAAATAGAGTAGTCTTTTAAGTAACTATGTTATTCATTAAACTTATATATATATATATATATATATTGCGGGTTTTATTGATCCAATATTTGAATTATATCTACATATTATTAAGATCTTCTGTGTTAAATTTTGTCAAAATTAAGCAACTACAAGCAGATAATCAAATGATCCATATTTTAGTATATTTTAAAATATTTATATTATGTCAATTTTAATTTATATGAATGAGGTAACAAATTATTTTGGATTAATACGAAATTTTGCATATATGATATATATGAACAAGGGATTGAAAGTTCATTTCACATAAATCACATATAACAAATTTCATATTAATCTAAAATAATTTCTACCTCGTTCATATAAATTAAAATCAACGTAATATAAAATTTCAAAATATACTAAAATATGAATTTTTTGATTACTTTTTTTTTGTTTAATTTTGACAAAATTTGACATAGGCGATCTTGGTAACATGTAAATATAATTTAACAATTGGATACATAAAAATTACATTCTATATCAAGTTATAAAAATGATGTCAAAGTTGCATCAATCTAATTTGATTCCTCCATACATGGTTAAACAATCAAAATTTAATCATTTCATTCTCATATATAAACTATCTTATCTGAATTGTATATATGTGATATGTCAACTTTGCATAAAGAGAAAAAAAAAGATTTTGCCTTTTTTTTTTCAATTGTTATTGCAAAAAGAGTGAAATAAGAAAGAAAAATCCAAATACAACTTACATTCTTTTCCACATAACATATTTTTTTCATAAGAAACTAAACCTTTTAGATTTAGCATGGAATAGAGTGTGGGTTGGGCCTTAACAGGGTTGGAATAGAGTATTCAACCCACCAGCCTGCGTAGGCCCCTGCCAACCTTTTCGCCACAGACAGGGCACCACGAGTTGACAATACTGATCTACTCTACTTTTTTTAAACTCAATCACACTGACACACAAAACCTATAACCTTTGTTGAACAACTCCCAATGTCTGAATATGATCTTTGAAATATAAATTTCTATTTTTCTTTTTTGCTCTTTAGGTCAACCAAATTTAGTAAACAACATGATTGGTCTCTAAATAAATCATTATTATAATTTATGCTAATTAAATGGGTTAATAATTTAAAATTAGCCACTGATATTGAATTCAAGTCAATAGAATGTGAGAATTTCAGTCTTTTATCATATCCAAAAAGTCATATAACAATTTTTACTTATCTGATACTATATTTAAGTCATAGAATGTTAGAAATTTAGTCTTTTATCACATCCAGACAGTCATATAATAGTTTTTACTCACCTGATACGATATTCAAGTCATAGATCACATTGTTTTTGTACAACGAGCTTGCACGAGCAATGAGCACAATCTCACTAGATTCAAGTCACTTTATTGGAATTAATACCAGTAGAATAATGTAACAAGATTTTAGTCTGTAACAAGATTTTACGTTTTTGTTATTTGTTATCCCATTTCTTTTGTTTTATTGCCTAAGTATTTTTAAAATCAAACATAGAACAAATAATTTTGTGTTGTTTTGTTTCTTAAACTTATGCAAATCAAAGGACCTATATATATATATATATATATATATATATATATATAATCAAAGGACCTATATATATATATATATTTTATTTTATTTTATTTTATTTTTTTTCTAGATGTTTATATACCTGCTTCTATTTCTTTTTGTAAAATTAAAAATAATTGAAAAATATATTATAGTTATAATAACATTTTTTTTATAAATTAGAATTTAATATCCATGACACGGATTATTTCACTAGTTAAAAATTTAACAAATGATATGTAAAAATAATTAACAAATGATAGGCATTAATCAGTAAACATTTTTTCATATAATAATTATAGTTTTATTTTATTTTATTTAAGGACTAAAAGAAAAATCAGTGCCAAGATCAACTTTCTTACTTTCTAATTTAACATCATTAATTTATTATCATTATTAGTTTTGTAACTACCGTTATGTCTAGTTTAGTAATTGTACCAGTTCCAGAATTTTCTAAACATCGTACTGTGTTTGAGTCGGAGAATAGCTCCAACAATTCCCAGATTGAAACCCTAGCATTCGCCATTGCCGCCACCTTTCCCCACGCAGCTTTTGTTGTAGCAAAAGATTGATATTCTCTTATTCGTCTTTAAAACCCACACGTCAAGTCACTTCTTTTTAACTCAATTTTGGGTCCCGTAGCTCTATATTTTCTCATTCGCAGAGAAGACTAATCCAAGCTTGTGGATTAGAAAGGGGTTCATTTTGCTGATTCTCTAGCTATGGTACCTTTCTCTGTCTCTTTGTTGTTTCTTCTGTCCATTGTTTTACTGGGTTTCAAGGGAAAGGGAAATTTGTGCGTTCTTTGCTGTTTAGATTCTGTGCGTAAAGGGAATTAAAAATTCTTTCTTTTGATTTTTCTCTATTGTCTCGTAAGGTTTAGAGGTACGATTTTAATAGGGTGCTTCCATTTTTTTTTTTTTTTGTGTAGCCAACCTAATTGATTTATTTTAAAATTGTATAAATAAGTTATGATTTCTGTGTTGGCATAGCTCAGTTTATTCGGGGTGTCGTGGTTTCAAGACATAGATTAGGGGTAATTGTTTTGATGTATGAATCATAAGGGAACATAAAAAAAAGAGAAAGTATTGATTGAGGTGATTTTTGAAGAAGGGGGTTTCATCTGGTATCTGTAAATGGTCTTTGTATGATAAATTTTCCGGAATGGTCCTTTTCTCTCGCAAAATTTTAATTGGATTGTTTATGCAGGCTGCTAAGATTCTCGCAAACTTGATTGTGATGGGTGGAGGAATCTTGGCAAGAGCAGTTGTTCAGGCATATCGTCAAGCCCTTACTAGTAAGCCTTTCAGATTTTGCGATTCTGAATAGATTTGTGATTTGTTTGACAAAGATAATTCCATTCTAATTTACTATTCAATCCTCTGTTTTCTAGGTGTTTGGTTTATTTACTATCGTTTGTTTCTTTGGATATATACCGTGTGCAAATGTTGCTTAAAATATTTTCCAACACCAAATTGATTTTATTACTTGATTGCCAGATATTTGGTTTCTACATATTTTTAGAATTATTAGCCAAGTCCGTTGTCTAAAAATTTGTAGGAGCTATTTTTTTTTTTTTTTTTTCCCTTTTGCCAAGGGGTTGCAGGGGATGTCATGGGCTTCTTGGGGGGGTAATAAAGTTGACAAGTTCAAATTATTGCAAATGAAAGTTCTGTATGCTATTAATTTGGATACCTATGGTAAGTGATGTCCTCTCCTTCAGCCAGTGTTGAATGAAATCCTAGTTTCACAAAAGTTGAGTAGGAGCTGATGAGAGGGTTAACATGCTTCTTAGTCAACTTCTAGATCATTACAATTGTTCTCTAAAGGGTTGTTTGACAAGCCAATTGAGAAAAGCGATTAGATGCTAAAGAGCTTGAGTAATTCAAATCTTCACTCAGCTTCATATATGTATTCATATATAAATGCCAAATCAGAAGTACTGTAGGACAAAAGAGGGACTACAGGCTGTATCCCTATGATAGAAAGTTACAGCAGAGGAAAAAGGCAAAAACATCCTTTTATAAGATATACTAATTTGAAATATAAATTTATCTAGCACTCCCCCTCAAGTGGAGAACATAAATTGTATGCTACAAGCTTGGAACACAAACTGAATTTCGTTTCCTCTCAAAGACTTGGTTAGGATATCTGCAAGTTGATCATTGGAACTGAGGAATTCAGCACTAATTTCTTTGGACAGAAACTCCCGAACAAAATGGCAGTCAATCTCTATATGTTTAGTTCTTTCATGGAACACTAGATTAGAGGCAATGTGAAAAGCTACCGGGTTGTCACAATACAGCTTCATTTTCTGAATTTCACATAAATTTAACTCTTGAAGGAGTTGCTTAATCCACACTAACTAACTAGTTGCAATGACCATAGCTCAATATTTTGCTTCTGCACTAAACCGAGCAACAAAATTTTGTTCTTGCTCTTCCAAGAGATAATGTTCGAGGCAATGGCGATATACAATATCCAGTGGTAGATTGCCTGTCATTGGAGCATCCCTCCAATGAATCAGTGTCACAATACCCAGAGATTTGGGTATCTCCCTTATCCTTTTAGAGCAACCCATGCTCCCTTTGAGCAACAAACTCAGGAGGTTGCTCCATGTAAATCTTCTCCTCTAACTCACCATGCAGAAAGGCATTTTGATGTCTAACTGATGAAGTGGCGATTGACGAATAGTAGCCATAGCAAAAAGTAGGCGAATAGTAGAGATTTTATTCATAGGAGAGAAGGTATCTCTATAATCAAGACCATATATCCAGGTATAACCTTTGGCTACCAATCTGTCCTTAAGACGATCAGCGTATCATGAGCTCACATATGTCAATACACCCCAACAAAATGGGGTTGCAGAGCAAAAGAATTGCAACCTACTTAGTTGCTAGAGCTTTACTCTTTCAAATGTTTGTTCCCAGTGTCTACTGTGGAAGAAGCTTTCCTAACTGTCACCTATGTCATAAGTAGGCTACCCACTTGTTTCTTGCAAAGTATTAGTCGAGTTGAACACATGTTGTCATTCTCTCCTTTTCCCCTACTGTTATGTCTCTCATGTTATGCGTTTGGGTGTGTTGCATTTGTCCATTCTCATAGTCCCCATGTGGTAAGTTAGACCCAAGAGCTGTCAAGTGTGTTTTTATTGGTTACCCTTTAAATTAAAAAGAAAAAAAGAGGGGGGGGGGGGGGGGGGGGGGTTACAAGTGTTATCATCCTCAGAGTTATCGAGTTTTTGTATCAATGGATGTCACCTTTCATTAAATAGAATCCTTCCTTGTTAGCCGTCAGCTTCGGGGGAGAGTATACTAGTAGCCGAGTCTATCTTAGGGTCACTACCTCTTTTGTCCTTATAGGATGTCCAACACACTAATCTTGAGGAAGCACGGGAAGACCACAATGAAGATGTAGAAAAAGATAATAATGTAGCAGAAGAGCAAGATCGATTCTTTGGACAAAAATATCAAAGGGGAGAGAAACCCACTTTTATCCCACAGCAAATTCAATTGTCTAAACCAGAGGTAAATGTCTCTGAGGATGATAATGATACTGAGAAAGTTACTGATGATATGCCTATTGCCTTGAGGATAGGAAAGAGATCATGTGCAAAGTATTTTATTTCTCACTTTGTTTGTATTGACCATCGCTGTCCAGCATCGAATCTTTATTGCAGCCATTGATGCAATCAAAACACCTGCACTAGTCTAGGAAGCATTGAAAGACAGAAATTGGGTTCAAGCCATGAATCAAGAGATGAGGCATTAGAGAGAAACTCAACGTGGGAGATTGTTGATAAACCCAAAGATAAGAAAGTTGTAAGGTGCAGAGGGATATACACAGTGAAGTGTAAATCTGATGGGACATTAGATCAATACAAGGCTACATTGATGGCAAAGGATTGCGACACGCGTGACACACATTATTAGTTTGCAACCAACGCACAATACATTGTTGATGAAAGATATGATCACATGGCACTGAGTAGCATTCAGTGTTGACATTCAACATTTCCATCTTTGGATTCTCAATACCAAGATATCCCTTTATGGTTAGAAATGACCCTCTTTGTTACTGGCTTGCTTGCAGCAATGGAAGAGTTCATGTCGTGTTTCAGAATGATTCAGACATTTAAGAAGGTCATTGAGATGTTGTTGAAGACATATATGGTTAGAAATGACCCTCTCACTTTGTGCCATAACCGTATATTTCTTCAATGATACCGGAATCATTCTGAAACACGACATGGACTCTTCCATGGCTGCAAGCAAGCTTTTTGATGATGAGATCCAAGAAGGAGGAGTTGGATGTCAATACTGAATTTTATTCTATGCCATGTGATCATGTCTTTTGTCAACAACTTATTGTGCGTTGGGCTACAAACTAATCATGTGTGTCACTGTGTCCCGCGTGTCACAATCCTTTGTTATACCGACACCTCTACATGTTCGAAGATTTTCCATTGCCTTAAACATATCCATATTCATTTGAATATATGCTGCACTCATGTTGCAAAAATTTACAGTGGATATATTATGAGGGACTTAATTATAGGCTTGCTTAAATCTATAGATATTGTAAGGTCTGACTTTCTACTGTGGTATACGTTATGAGCATTACCAGCTGATAGATCAACTTAAATCTAGGCAGTATCCAAACCGAGTTTTGAGACACTAGTTGTTTTCCTAAGCATCTGTTCTATCATTTCTGTAGTTTCATTTCATGGTGTGACTTATCAACTTGGTTCCTTTATGTTTTAGCAATTTTTTTTTTATTTCCTTTGTTCATAAAAGAGCTGGAAGTTGCCTTTCCTTCATTCATTAGACATTTTTTTTATCTTTAGATTTGGTTAATGAGGATAGCAAGCTAAACTATTTCTTGTTGAAGTCTGATAGTATAACATCGTTTTTTGAACAGCTTAGGTCTCAAAATATCCCAATATAACATCTGATACTTAACGGGAAATAGTTTACAAAATAGTTCCTCCATTTTCTCCTTAATTCCATGGTCTTTGTCAAATACCTGATTTCTTTACTCTGATACACTTATCTTTGTTCTTTTTTCACACAATGTCTTGGCCAATTTTCTCTCTCACTCTGTACACACAGACACAACAATGCAGTGGCTCTAGATCTTCTCATTTTCTTAACATTATGTTATTTCAGATGCCTCAAAAAATGGTGTTGCGCAAGAGACAATTCAAAATACTATCCGCAGAGCTAGCAAGGTGATGACGGAGCAAGAGGCTCGACAGATTTTAGGTGTTACCGAGGAAACTCCCTGGGAGGAGATTATCAAGGTTAGTATATCATCTTTGTTGTGGGTTTATTACCCATTTGTTTTCGAATTTAGCACTTCTAAAGCGGGGAATGCATTTTGGAGGATAAAGTACACTGTTAAAGCCTTCAATGGGAAAATCAATAGCTAATATATGATAAAAGCTTATGTATTATATATGAGGGTTAATCATGTTTTTTGTCCCCAACTTTTAACACCCCCCCCCCCAAAACCAAATTTTTTGCCCTGTATTTTCTACATACTTGCTTTTGTCGCTAACTCTTAAGTTACTTTACAATTTTTTGATGATCTATCTAACAAGGTAGGTGAAATCTGTGTGTTTCATGACTATAGGATGCTGGTTAGAAAGATCACCAAGTAACTGTACGTTACAGTAACTTAACAAAATTAGACTGAGGGATCGAAAGTCTGGATATGTAGTTAATATAGGGACGAAAAGTAAAGGAGTTTTCAAAGGACAGGCAAAAACCAACAATTGGCAATTTTACGGGACTAAAAACAACGCTATTAACCCTATAATATTATGATGCTAAAATCCATTTGATTTTTCAATTAATGGTTATAACTTTGCACTTTTTTCTTGGCTGAAGTATACCCTTTTCACTTCAAAGGAGCTAAAATTTTCTTCTTGTAATAGTTTCTTAAAAATATTTCTTGCCTTGCAGAAATATGACAATTTATTTGAGAATAATGCTAAGAATGGGAGTTTCTACCTCCAGTCCAAAGTTCATCGGGCCAAGGAATGTCTAGAGGCAGTTCAACAAGGCAAGAGTCAGGGTACCCCTAGTTGAGAACTTAGATTTTCTCCATTTTATAACCATTGTGTAATCATTTTTGCCTCCAAGTTTGTATACTATTTGCGTAATCAAAAGTTTCTGAACTAAATTTTTTATTATTATCAAAATTGTAAATGATTAATTTGGGATTGACTGCTAATAAAGGCTATTATAAAATGAAATTTCATTATTATTTTTAATATGTTTAAAATTAGAATGTGGTAGGCGATGATAGTAATGTCGTAAAAACACACACGTTACATTACTTGATTAATGCCAGAATTTTTATATCTTTCACTTTCTGTTTATCATTGCTAATATTTATAATCCAGAAGTTTTCATCTTCGTCGTCTTTTGCAGATGCAGTTACAGTTGCATTTATTGTTTTCATCTTTATTGTGTTTTGGTGATGATCTCCTTGTCTTTAAAGGATGGTGATAGTGATACATAAATTTTTTAAAATGCTTCACTTTGTATTAATTTTCTGTTTGAATTAGGTGTTAAATAGCTAGAAAGAAATATAAGAAAAGAAATATGAAGGATAAAAAAGATTAAAATGAACAGATGTGATATTTGGATAAATAAATTGAAAAAGTGGTCTTCTTCACTTTAAATGTGTATAGAATAAAAAGAAATAAGTCATAATATGAAAATATTTTTATATCAATTAAAGAAATTTTCTATTACCCTATTATTTTTTCTTGACATGTTAATAAGGTTTTAATTTATGTTGAAAATTATTAAACTTTTCATAAAATAAAAGATATAAAAGAGATCATTTTTTTTATTGTATGTCAATTTCGGAGAAAGTGTTTTTTTTGGGTCATAGAAATTTGTTTTTTCTTATTTTTTTTCTCTCTCAAACAATAAAGAAAATTATGGTATTTTTAAGCTATCTCCAATCTATTTCTTTTCATTGTAAGCAATCACCCTAAACAATGTACATGTGCAACCAAATTTACAAGAAGTTAATGGTGTTCAAAATAGCAAGAGTTCTATTAGAAATAAGTTCTGTTAAGAAGTATTCGAGAAAATAATTGAAAAATTATAATTATTAAGTATAAAATATAAACTTTATTTTGAGTTAGTAAATGTTGATCATTAAATTTTATGTCAAATGAGTTTTTAAATGGTAATATGATTTTATGAGTTTTAATCTTCATCGTGGATTCGTAGGTGTGATCTTATATGTGTGTTAAGATTTATTTCATTATTTTTATTGATGATTATTAATTCATACATTTTTTATTTTAAATTATTATTTTTTCACATTCAACTTATTGTACTAAAGAGCTAACAAAGGTTGGTATAGCTACTAAAGTTTGAATCATGTTGATGGAGGTCTTGCATCTTTTTGGTAGACGTAAACATTCTTTTAGCTTTGAAACATGTTTTGGTTGACTTTAATAAGTTTTTAGGTCTTAATTTACCTAATTTTTTCTTTACTAAAAAAAATAGTAGCAAAGATACAGGTGCCATACAAAGCGCTTAACATTCACAAAAGTTTGGGATAATTTGGACAATTTATTATTAAAAAATAAAACAAAAAGCTCCAGAACTTATTGTCACTAAACTTTCGGGTTTGTGAGAATTGATTGAATCCTTTTCCTTTTTGCCGAAAAATTAATTGAATCCTAAATGATACAAAGGTGATATAGGATGGGTTTGTTTAAATTTTTAAAAAAAGAGTATTTTTTATATAAATATTTTTTTAAAAATAGATACAATTTACTTTTTAAAATAAGTAAAAAAAAACTATTTTTAAGAAGAAACAAATTAGATAAACATACTAAACAAAAAAAAAGTTATTTATTTTATTAAAATAAATATTTGTTTCAATAAATAAGTTTAAGCAAAGTTATCCATATACATCATCCAAAAAAATCACTATTCTCTCTAATAGGAATCACAAAACAAACAAATTCATATCATTTTCAAATTATAACACCATTGAACGCAAATGTTATCGTCTCACATCCACCAATAGAGAACCACATGATGCATGCCCATGCTTATCCTTACACTGCTCCCCTCGTTAATCTCTAACACATTTTATTTTTATTTCATTGGGACTAATATTCAAAGAGTTATCACTTATCAATACACCTTAGGTTTATGAATTATGATGATGATGACCTCACGTTAATGCCCCATTCAAAAATAAAGTGAAAGAAAAGAAATGTGACATACACCAACTTAGTGACACTAGCAGGTCTAAACACTTTTTGGTCCAACTGCTATATTGTTCGTTTCACAAAATGGTAGGTAAGCTACCAATCTCCCTTTTCAACCCTCACCCCCAAACTCTGAAAGCAAAGCAAGTGGCTCTTCCACTTCACAAGTGAAACTTTTCTCGCACATTACTTTACATGCATTATTCGTACTAATTTGCACACACAGTAGTGGATTTTAGGTTTTGTATAATTTATCCAAAATAAAAATAAAAAATATTCGAAAATTCTTATCTTTATGAATGTCATTTAACCCAAGTAATTTTAGGTTTGGTTCAGCTAATCCTCTTACGAAATTAAGAAACAGTTTTAGAAATAGCCCGGAAATATTTTGAAAATTAAATGTCTATACACAATTGCTCAAATGGATACAGTTCATATAATTCCTGGTCATGATTTTTGTGCTTTATTTATTTATTTATTTTTAAGGAGGTTCAGTTCAAGTCCTTTAGACGGAATATATAGAACATCTTAGAGGTAAATTATCAATACTTGTAAGCTCAAAAGGTTGGGAAAAAATAACTTACTAGCTAATCTGCCACATTATTTGCCTCTAAAAAAATATGGTACACTCAAACATCCCATTCTCTTTGGTAGCAAAAGTTATAAGTCCCAACCATGGTACTATAAGGATGCTTAGGACTACAACCCTTCTCCACAAGCTGAAAAGCTACTTCTGGGTCACATTCCGCAATTAGTCTTCTAATGCCTCATTGCCAAACTCTAACTCCAACAAGAGACTCATTCCACAATAAGGTTTGGTGCTCTTTTTTACCCCCTATAAAACTCTTTATAATTTCAATTTTTGCATTCACAATTTTGAATTTGACTCTTCTAAAACTTACTAACTCACTTTAGAGCGAAAAAGAAGTAATCTAAGCTATTGAGGAGAAAATAAATAATTAAATTTATATGCTCATACACAAGTAATAACAAATTACTGAAATATTAACTATTGATTTTTTTTCATAAACGACTTATATATATCACTTATTTTACTTTTACTTAATTTCGAGGTGTCAAATCCAATCATTTTAGGATGAACTTGCATGAATACTCAAAAAAATAAAGTGTTCTTAAAAAAACATTTCAGATGTGTTTGGATAAGGTTTTAAAAAAGTGTTCTATAATATATTTAAATTTTCATAAATCACTTTCTATTTTTGGAGAAAAATATTACAATATTTTTTCTCTTTGAATTTTTCTATTTAAAATAAAAAATATCTAATTATTATAAAATATTCAAAGATGGTTTAAATTTAAACAATACTCCCTCCGTTCTAAATTATATAACATTTTTGAGAAAAAAATTCTTCCAAAATATATGTCATTTTACAAAATCAATGTTATATTAAATTTTTTTTTCATGATTATCTTTAATCAATACTTGGTGGAAGTAGTGTATAAGAAGAGTAAAATAGTCATTAATTAAAAAGAATAAAGGATATATTAAAAGGTTATCTAATATTTTTTAAAAATTAATAAATTAATTACATTTTTTAATACCTATACTAAAATCTTAAATGTCATATAGTCTAAAATGGATGGAGTGTTTTTTTTTTTAAAAAAAAGAAAAATATGTAAATATTAAAAAATGTCTCTACTTTATAGAAACAACCTTATATTATAATTGTTATCAAATGGTTCTATAGATTATATATATAATTTTCAAGTTTAAGTTTATATAATATAGTATCATGTAAATATAAAAGCAAAATCTTTATGTTAGTGATTCTTTAAAACTTCAATAATCCTTGGAAGATTATAATATTTTAATTCTCGAATTACATTTTGAAGCAAATAGTTCAACAGTTTTGTTTCTTAACTTAAAATCAAATTGATGTTTCCACCAATGAGTCTTGGCTTGATTGGAGAGATCAAACATTCTGTAACTAAAAGGTTTTGAGTTTAATTTATAGTGAACTTTCATTCGTTGTCGTAGGTCTTCTAATTATAAAGATGCAAAAAAGGAATCCATATGTTTAGCCCGTAAGTTAATTTTTTTATGATTTGCTTAAGTTCATTTATATCTATAGTCACTTGACCCATTCTATTCAACTGTCTTATTAATTTTTGTTGAATCATATATTTAATTTATTTATTTTTGTTTTGGTTTTCATATTATCCCCCTTTTAATTAATTTTATTACAAGCATGATTGGGCATATTTCTTAACCAAATTCTGACCTTAATTTTTCATGTTTTAAAACTTCTACTGGATTTAACACCTTTTTGTATAAATATCTGATTTCAAAGATATTATATAAGACTGTCTAAGATATCAATAACGAATTAAATATAAAATGTGTTTATGAAAATGTAAAACTTACTAATGTTATCAGCATATTCTTATAATAATTTAAAGAATTGTTACTTATAAATTATTTAATTGATTCCTTTTTGGACAATTCTTAGTGAGATTTTAATTTTAATCTTTGTGACGTTAGGTATAGCACATACCCCACGTGTCGACTTGATGTCATATACTCTAAGCTGCTCACG
This sequence comes from Glycine latifolia, assembly GCA_013407115.1. Lineage (NCBI taxonomy): Eukaryota > Viridiplantae > Streptophyta > Magnoliopsida > Fabales > Fabaceae > Glycine > Glycine latifolia. The sequence continues at coordinate 25,385,145 of CM023956.1, forward strand.
TGCCATGTCTTTGTTTTTTATTTTTGCGACTCCCAATATTGACCAATACGTTGTGACATAATTTTTTTTTATTCCCATCTTTAATAAATATATTCCGAATTGAATTAATTCAACTTTGTTCGTTATGTTATTCTCTCTCTATTCTGTAATTGCCAAGTTTAAGTAAGACCACATTACATCGATCATGACACGTGTTTTGTACGTGGACATCAACTTCAAGGAATTCAGTAATTTTTTTTTTTGACAGCCAAAATTCAGTAAATTATTAAAAGCAAATGTTATCTGTTTGCTAAGGAAATTTGTTAAGAAATTAAATGACACTTTTTTATTTAAAATATTATCATTTTATTATTATATTATATGATCATTTTTAATATATATATATATATATCTAATATATCTTTTAATAAAAATATGTTATTATTATTATAATCATTATATTAAGGACATTGTACAGTATGATATATCCAAAACTAAAAATGAGTCGACACAAACGAAAAATGTTAAAAGGAATTAATACATAAAATAATAAAATATGGACAAAAAGAAAAGAAGAATTTTTGTTTTAATACTTTATGTGATTTTCCATGAAAGTGAAGTTGGAGATGTGAAAAGGAATTAGAGAAAGTGACATTTGATAGTTTGGGTGAGACGTGTACCTTAACCTCACGTAATCCCGTTGTTATTAGTGTTATGAGCAAACCATAATAGATAAATATGAAGAGAAGCACAAAGCAAAGTTGAATTTACATTTAATAATTTACCGCAACAGTTACTTTGCTCGTCGTTTTGTATAACATGCATTGGATTCTAGGACGAAAAATTGTTTTTGTTGTCTTTTTTTGCTAAATCAATCAATTTTGTACAAATAAAAACATTTTAATTGTGATTAGCCTAATACATTAAAAAATAGTTGTTTTTATACGATATTATCGTCATGTTTTTTTAAAAATATATCTAATACATTAACAGTATAAAATAAAATTTATTAACTTTTATAGTAATTATTTTAAAATTATACTAACAATAATTTATAATTAGTTGACACAATATAATAATTTTAAACTGTCAGTCCATCATTATTAAATTTAAAAAAGTTAAACTATCAATTAATTAAAAATTTATTAATATAATTTTTTAAGATAATCATTATGATACTAAAAGAATATATTATATTAAATGCCATTATTGAATCACCTGTTACTAAATCGTTATTAGACTACTGCAAGTATCTAATCCAATAAACTTCACTCTTAAGATATTTGATCTTCAATGTAAGGAAATGCGTTAGGAATTCTACATAACAAGTATAAAATAATGTATAAAAGTAAACAACACATCTCTTCAGGTAAATACTTCAGGATCAAGTGTTGAAAAAGTCATGTGAATGCATAAAGTATAAATACAAAAATCAACACATTTTTTCATCATTATGTCACATCAGATTTTTTCGGAATACAAGCAATTAAGTCAATTACTCAATACATTTGTTACTTCTTTTAAGTGGTTTTAAAATAGCGATGTTCTTGATAGATAGTTCTAGTGCATTTTTCCTTCTTCACTTTGTTCTTTTTACCGGTTTTCAATATGAGTAACCTGCATAGAGAATACGACTATTGGATTCTTTGTGTGACAATTATACGAACTTCTACATTAAAGTTAGTATAAATTAATCTAAATATGAAATTCAAAGAATAACAAGATCGAGCAGATGCTTTTGTACCTAATCCTAATTCTTTTCCACAGTCAATGTTTTGATTTTAAGAAATGACAATTTTTTTTAATATGGATTTTCGTTTCACTAACCTTACTTTATTAATTTTATATTATATATATATATATATATATATATATATATATATTTATTGCAGGTCTAAGATATAAACAATGTCTTAATTAAAATAATAACCCAGAGGCAGGTGGGGTCCAACTATGCACACGGCCCAACATGAGCTTGGCATGCATGATAATATGAACAGAAATAGTGTACTATATAATTGTCCAAAAGCTCACCAAAAATGAAAATAATGGTTGAACAAACAAATTAAAATACAAATTATTTTGCGTTTTACAGTGCTAAAAAATCGTTTAATATTTGAATTAATTAAAATGGAGATAAGGTATCCATTCTTTGAACTAAGAATAAACCGTACAACGTGACTGCAATGAACATTGCAGGTTTCGATTGCCACAATGATTTCCTTTTTATTTGTTTAGTTTTCAATCACTATCGGTTTTTTTCTTATGTGAATTTATCTTTTGCCAAAGATTTGAAGGCAGAAATAAGCGTTTTTATTGTTTTACAAAACTCATCAATCTGAATTAGTAATTGAAATCATTCTAATATGATCAATGAGTACATGAATTAATTGACATAAAATTATGTTAGTTTAACTTATAATTTATTATTTAATCTATTTGGTTCCAATAAAATTATTTTCAGCAAAAGATACCAATGATGTAGATTTACAAAATTAAATTAAATATATAATTGCATTAAATAATTAAAATAATAGTTATAATTATTACTTGACTCAAATATAATTAATTTAAGCATACCTTGATAAAAAAAATGTAAATATGTATTTATGTTGGTGATATAATAAAGTGTCTTCTTTTAATTAAATAAAATATATAGTGTGTTCTTATCTAAGAGTTGTAGCATTTAGAATTGTTTGTTTATAACATGGTGTCATGTCAGTTCATTGATAATTGTGTGGTCCAAAAATTGATCTTTTTCTATTTCATTTTCCTAATAGAAAAAAAGATACATACTAAGAAGTTACTATATTCAACAAAGCAATTCAGGAGGAAATTAGTGTAGTGGTCTAATAGCAACAACTGTATATAGTTTTTATTTGAATCTAGAAGATCTGATCACATATGTCTGTTCAAGTCGTTGTAAACAATTAGGTCTTTAATTTATGGCTGTGACCTTATTGCAAACTTTTAGAACATGCTTGGGAGTGATGTTTTAGAGAAGAAAAAGGAGAGTAAATTATTATTTATAAGAAATAATATTATTAAAATAAAAGGTAATAAATTAATATAAATATAATATATTAATATTTAATTTAATTTTATAAATATTACTAATATATAACTCTCTTGATTTAAAAATAAAGCATTTACCTTCCCTCAGCTTTTTTTTCTTTCAAAATCAATTGCGAAATCCCAATTGGCTAAAGCACCTTTAATAACATCCATCACTCACACTAAAATGGTGATAAATGTTGCTGCTCGAAACATTCTTGTGGTGGACCACCAATAACACAATATCTAAATCGGTGTTTATTTCCAAATTTAATGTAGCACGTTGATAAAGAAAAGCATTTTTACTCAGTAATTATCTTAACCGTTAATTTCTTAATTTGGTGAGTAAATTAACTTTTTCATTATAATATCAAAATCATTTTGTCCGAGCCTTAAGCTAATACGGTTATAGCGAGTTTGATAAGTGGATAATTACAGTATTCAATTCTTTTTTTTTTTTTTTTTTTTTTTTTGTTTTTCATGTCTGTATTGTTGTACAACTCGCTGTAGCATTAATTTTCTAGACTCTACAATGACTTTGGACGACTTTTTCTGTATCAAAGTAAGTGTCCTATCTAAAAATAAAATAAAATGAATGTTATATTAATTAATTTTTCTATTAGTCTATTCTTGATGAGTGTCATTTTAATTTTAATATAATCACCATCAATATCAATAGTATTTTTAATCCAAGTTAATTGAGATCGATAATAGATAAATTTAAAAATAAATACGAATAAGTTGAAAAATTATGTGGAAGAGAAATGAAAAATAAGATAAAAGAAGAAGAGGAAAAAAAGTAAAATAGATTATATGGAACATAGAAGTAATAATAGATATGACCATCTACTAAATTTATAATTTTTTTTCATTCCGTCCTAAAATACACTATCTGTCAATCTATATATCGCTCTATTAAGAGTTTTTTTTTATTCCGTCCTAAAATACACAATCCGTCAGTCTATATCTCACTCTATTAAATCTTGTTTAATTATGTTTCTAATATAAGTTTTGATCTACTTTTATATTTTTTTATGTCAAGCACTTAATAATAAATTTTTGTTCTTATGAGAGCATCTAAGAATTATTTTATTATATACTCAAATAATCTCAATCTATATTTAATCGTCTTTTCATAATTTAAATTCCGACAATTACATAAACGTGACTTTGATGCCACTAAACTTCAATAATTATGTCTTTTAAATATTTTCTATTTCTAATCATAAAAAAATTTCAATTAATTCATGTCTTTTAAAAAAATATTAATTTAATTAATCATATTAAATCAGTCAATTCATTTTATTATTATTTTAAAATTATTCTTTTTATATCTCTTTATGATCACTTATTATTTTTTATTAATATTGGAGAGAAAATAATTAAATAAAAATATATAAGAAAAAAATAATTAATATATTTAGAAATTAAAAAATAGTTTTATAAAAATAAATAAACAAATATTTGAAAAGAATCTTGTAACCAGAGAAGAAAGAATAAATGATAAAAAGTTTTAACTTTAAATCCATACATACAAATAACATTTATGAAAAGAAGTTAACTTGTTAAAAGAATTTCAGATTAGTTGTTGTTTCCAAGGAAAGATACCTCGAGTTTAAGAAACAAAAACTACATGTCTACATGAATCAGCATTGTCAGTTACAATCATTTAAAGAAAAAGTTTTGCAATATATTTTGTACCACTATTTTTTACACACTTCTCAGTATTGATTAAAATATTAAAAAACGTAATTTATCTTGTGAGTCTCACTTTTTGTTAATAAAATTTGCTCTTAATTTTATACTTGATTGTAAATCTAAACTAATGATAAGATGTATATTAGAGATAAATTATGTACTTGAATTTATAGAAACTAATTCAAAGACTTATAAATTCGTATGCTGTAGCTTGATTTGTTGGCTGTATTTGTTTCTGCACATCTTGTGCTGTGATTTGGGTTTGAATAAAAAATCTTTTGCAGTTTAAAAGAAAACTTTATAAACTGAATATTATTACATGGCGCATTAAATCATTACAAAATAGTTACAAGCCACCTAACTAATTCAATTAAAGTGGCCAATTTTAAAATTTGATTCAAATGCCAGTGTAGTTTATAATCAATCTCCAAGCCATAACTTTATCACTTCAACTCTTCAAGTCTATGCGTTTATTCTTTGTTATATAACTCGATGACATTTGTCAAACAAGTCTCTGCACTGAAAAGTAGGTTCAAATTTGATGAGTTCAAAAGAAAACCTTTGAAACATATAACCTACTTTATAAATATCAAAGACAAATTGCCATTCAAAACATTATTTGGACAATTTGATTTTTAAACTTGCATAAAGTCTTTCCTCTTCTCAATCCCAGGATCCACATTTTTTGACTGATCCACTTCATGGCCCTCTCTCAACTTAGAAATTAAGCACAAACAAGTGAACACCACATTCATACCAGACCATGTTAACTACCCATTCTAGTTGTGGTGGGCTATGGCTTTATTTTAACTTTTTTCTTTACTGAACATAATTTGGAGAGATTAACATTGGAATTAGAAGTAATGGTTAAGTAAAGTTTTCTCCAAAAATGGCGATTTTAGGACATGAGTTTCTAATTAAATGTACAGGTATTATTTGAATTAACTCATTTTATATAAAAAAATTACTGAAGAATTTTTGAAAAATAATATTTTTCTAAAATTCAAACTGAACTAGATAGTTATTAAGCCAATTGATCAATTGTAGAAATTTCGCAGCTATAAAAAAATGTAGAAATTTCCTGGCTTTAAAAAAAGGTAGAAATTTCGTGCCTTTAAATGTTGAAGATGTGTAATGCATGACAGGCACATATGCACATACTTAATATTTCATTAAATATTAGCCTGCATCCAGTATAAAAAAATAAATATTACATAGGTTATGAAAATACGCACATAATTTTATTCGAACAATAAATTTTAACATATTTTTGGTAATTAAAAATTAAAAATATGAGAAAAATTAAATATAATTACATAATTTGAATTTACTTTGGGAGAGGTCAACATCATATCAAGTCTTCTACCAATTGTTATACAATTGAGGGGTTAAAAAGAGATTTATATTAATGAACCACAAACAATCACATAAATAAATTTAACACTAGATCTTAATTCAAAATTTTAAAACTAAAATTTATGGATCTTTCTTTCACTTATATAAAATTTAACTTCCTCATTTTTACACAATATAAAATTTCACCTTACATTTATACTTCAATAAACTTATTTCATTTTATAAATAACTTATTATCAAAATCTCCAAGTGGATAGATATAGTTAGTTACCCAAAATTTTAATAAGAATTACAAGAGAAACATATAAAAACTGTTGAAAGGATGTAAAGCATTGAGGTGAAAAAGAAAGAAAAGTAAATAATTATTATAAACATTGGGTGAAATTTTTGAATAATTTCAATGTTTATTTTATTCTAGAAAAGTTATCATATGTTCGATTTAGATAAGAAGAAATATTTTCTTTCTTTTCCTTTTCTCTTTAATTCAAATTTAAAATTTCTTTCTTTCATAACTTTATTTTCTATACCAAACAAAGGTTTAGTGTGAGATGAGCTCATTAGGAATGTATTCAATATATTTAATACTCTTGCTCATTAAGATTGGAATAAATGACCACATCCAAAATAACCCAGCAGATAAAGAATAATAATCATGATGACTAAATCTCTACAAAATATTATTAAAAAAGAACTAACGTATAGGAACATTTTGATAAAAGCTATGGCTGTATAGCAGATAGCAGACAGAGGGTATGTAAAAGCTATGGATATCTACGGCTTTCCATGGATAACTGAGAGAATGTTAACATCAAACCCATTGAGAATTGGAAATAAACTAGCCCTAAAACCTAAATGCTGCTTTGTCTTTACCTGCCACTCTTTCTCATCCATCATCAATCTTCAATCACTCCCACCTTTTCTGTTTTCAAATAATCTTCTTTACATGAATAGGGACAAAACAATAGTTAACTCCAAAACTACATGTTCAAGGAATTTACCATCATTTAAAAAGTACCAAACTTAAATAAAGTTACTTAGATCTTTTTGGTACTATATTTTTTTCCATATATAAGAAAGAATTGAAGTTTCACATTTTAATTTACATAATAAAGATTTGTATTGAATATCAACATAAATTACTGAAGCTCTAATTCTGATACGAGAATAGTACCAAAAATACTTAAAAAACTATATCATAGTTTCACCCTTTAAAAAAGAAATAAGTAAAACAAGTCTTCTTTTTTTATCCTAAGCATGAAAGAAAGAAAAAAGAAAAAGAAAAATATGAAGGAAACTGAAACACTGTATCAACCAGAAGGTGGTGGCTGGCCACTGGTATCCGACCATGTGGACGTTGGAAACTCCGGCACGCCGCCAGCGGGAGGGAGGCTTTCCAGTGGCTGGAAATAGCCCATTTGTTGACTTGAAAACAAGGGGAAAGAAGCAGAGGTTGAGAATAATGGGAATGGTGTTGGTGACACAGACGAAGAAAATGAAGGAGATGATGATAGCAATGAAGGTGATTGAAGTGAAGCCAATTGTGCATTATAGTACAACTGCTGAAGCAAACTAGAAGGTTGTTGTTGTTGTTGTGGTTGTTGTTGTTGTTGTTGTTGTTGTTGCTGCTGCTGCTGCTGCTGCTGAAAATCACTCTGTAGAAACTGAGAGTATTGCAAGTAGTCTCTGATCCAGTCAGAGGAGCCCTGAATCTGTGGTTGCTGAATGAAGGGTGGAGCCGCCGCGGAGAGTGGCCGGAATTGAGAGGTGGTGGAATCAGAAACGGTTAGCCTAGTGGTGGCTTGAAAAGGTTGAATGGGTGGAACTGCTCTTACATTTTCAGGGAAGTTAAGCTTTGCTCTGTTGCCTCTGAACCTCAATGCAGCTTCATCATAGGCTCTTGCTGCTGCTGCTTCTGTGTCAAATGTGCCTAGCCAAACTCTTGCTGCTTTGTGTGGATCGCGGATTTCTGCTGCCCATTTTCCCCATGGCCTCTGCCTCACTCCCCTGTACTTTCTCCTCCTTTCCCCACCTCCTGGTGGGGTTTCAATAACCGCCGTTGCCACGGCGGTTACAGTTGTAGTTGTGGAGGTGGGGGCTTCTTCTGTCACTGGTTGAAATAAAAATGATCAAGATAAAACACACAAAATGTTTGCACTAGTGTAGAAATGCCATTGTGTAATGAATGGCTTAATTATGAACCATGGTGGTGTATGTGTAGTTGTAGCTCTATTTATAGCCAATTTTGGTATGCGAGTATGTGACTAAAGATTAATATGACCATGTTCAGTTTATTGAAATTTTCCTAGTGATAATATAATTTTAGAAAATGAAAAATTCTTAGTTTAAACAAAATATTAAAAAAATGAAGTGTTTTATGCAGGCAATATAAGATTCAAGAATGATGATTCCCTGCACTAGGTGGCAGGGAATGGAGATTCAATGAAAAGAAGGATGAAAACTTAATAATGAATACTTAATACATGTCAATGATGCTGCATGTTTTATTCAACAAGTTGGTATGTTTGGAAAAAGATAAAATAAATTGGTTAAACAAGTTTGAGATAATGCAATAATGATATATGCACACCTTATTTGTTGTTTTAGATGTAAAACATGAGATGAGGATGGAATAAAATGATGTGTGAATTGTGATTGTGGTGATTGTATGTATGAAAAACATGTTTTGTGGTTAATTTGATGAAGTGGTTTGTGAAGTAATTGCACCTGATGATGAGTCTCCTTGAGAAGGCACCATAAAGTCACCAATGTTTCTGAAGAGTCTTGGAGCACTTTGTTGTTGTTGTTGCATCAAGTCATGTGAAGTACTACTCGCTTCTTCTTCTCTGCCTCTTTTGTGGCCAACCCAAGAGGCTCCAGAAGAAGGAGAAGGAGAAGAAAAAGAAGACACACGTGAAAGAGAAGAAGCAGACATCATAGGAAAACCACTTTGCTGGATCCATTCGGTGCTCCTCTGGCCAGACCCTGAAGACACCACGTGTGTCAAAGCTGAAACCATTTCTCTCAACTCTGGATCACCCCTGTTATACCCTGAAACCAATGAACCACCTTGCATTGTCACCTCACCTTGTTGCATCACTTGGTTAAAATTCAACCCTAGTGAACCTCCAGCACCACTTCCATCATCATGTCCATAACCATATTCACCGTCACCACTGCCGTCACCGCCACCACCGCCATGACTTTCGGTGAACCGGATAAACTCACCTGACCCCCTTTGGTGCGCCACCGTTAGCAAGGACATGAAAATTATATGAACTATGGTTTTTTTCTTACTATTTTTGGACCAAATTTAAATTACCAAGATCCACCCAAAATTTCCCTTGTGTGATTCCTTCTTTGGACACCCTTTGAGATGGTATTGAGAATGAAACGGTTATATAATAAAGGGGTGCAAAATTTTAGCATGTGGAACTAAGGTAGCCAGCCACCATTAAAATAGTGCAAACTAAACTATAATATACGTATATATGATATATCCTATGCTCTGTGCTGTATGCTCTAGCTTCTACCATGCGCGTGAACGCACACACCCCTCCACCACCTTTATATTTTTTTTATTAGTTTAATTTTCGTGGTGCACAAATTGTTTTTTGGTTTCTGAAATATATATAGAAGGGAAATAGTTTTGGTATTGTGGCAAATACACAATAAAAAGTGAATAATTGTATACGGTCTTGCGCGGCTGAGAATTTGGTATTCATACTCACATCTAAACTGGCTTTGATTGAGAAATAAATAGAAAGTAAAAAATGTAGTTTAACTAGTTAACACCTTGCTGTGGTCTTTTGGCAAAATCCCGAGCTCTTGTCGGTGTCATTCTAGAGATAGAAAGAGAAACAGAGAAGATCATGTTTGAATTGAACTCTATCACCATAAACAGTCAAAAACATTTTGCTTACATTTGTTATTTGGACATGGAGCTTAATAAGTTGGGATCTGAACCGTTGTGACTAACCCAAAATTAACTTTAGTGGGTCTGATGTAACAAAGTTTTAAAAATTAACCAGTTAAATTGTCTGTGTATTTAAAAATATCTCTGTTTTGAAATCTGAAAGAAATCAGTTTTTTTTTTAAAATGAATTTTAGGTTCAGATTGTTATTAATAATAATTAATCTTTTACTTGGTTCCAGTGGCAATGAATTTTGTATCTAAAGGATGGATTCGAGTTTTGTATATAGAAAAAAGTGATTAAGAGATCATATCTAACTAATAATGATAAATTAAATTTTTCATCATAGATTAGATTAGACATTGATGAAATCTATAAATACTCCAAATAATTAACGTGATTATATAAAATAATTACTCTTACTTTCTTATTGCTTGAGAGTTCACCTAAAAAAATAAAAAAATTCTATATCTTATAAACATAAAATAGGAAACATATTTTAACAATTGAAAAGATATTGTTACTTTTATTACGTCAAAGCCTGCATAAGTTGGTGATTTTTCTTAGGGGTTTAAAGTTAAAACAAGTTAATTTGGATTAAGTCGAGTTTGGTCTTGTGACTCAATCTAATTAAATTTGAATGGATTAGTTTAAATCAATTTTTTTTTTAAAAATGAAATTTAATTTGTTTGTAAACAATTTAAGTTGAATTTAGTCAACGAGTTAAAATATTTAATTTTTTTTTATTTTTTATAAATATAATATTTTTATAAGCTAAACTTTTTATTAAATAAATTAGATACAAACATTTCTTGTTAGATTTTTAATTAAAAATAAAATTTTGTGATTTTATCATACTTCACTCCAGTTACTCCTATTTATCTATCTATTTATGGGAATATGAAATTAAATATACCATATTTGAGATGAGAAATTTCATTAAATATATTGAGAATGAGTTTCAAACATTTTTCCTACCAAAATTAATGTGACATTGCGAGATCTATTCTTTATAAATAGATTTAAAATAATTTTAGAAACTCATGAAATAGCTTTAATCAATAAAATATTTGTCACTTTCATCCCAAAGGTAAATGATGCATTGATGATAAGTCTATATAATCAATAGTCAATAGTATTTGATTTTTTTAAAATTTAAAAACACATATTATATTAATAATAATAATAATAATAATAATAATAATAATTTAATATAAATAATGGATCAACATATTTAAATATTAAAACTCCTGATTTAGCCCAAAATTTAAAAAATTTGATAAAACACAAAAACTATCTAACTTTTGAATTGATTTAGATCAATTTAAGTTTAGAGGTAACTCATATTCACTTACACTCTTAACTGTAACCAATTTGAGGCCATAAGTCGAGAGGTGTAAATTGGTACAGTATTTAAATTTTAAATGCAACTTCCATATTTGTCTATTAAATATTGATTGATATTGATAAATAAATTTAGGTACTTATCCATACAGCACATTACAAGAAAGATAGAATGGCGACAATTTGAAATTTATTTCAGAATATTATCAATGGGGCTATAAAAATATATATTAGTTATGTTTTCTTTTTCCAAAAGTGGTAAAAAAAATTGAATGAGTGAATCTCATTGTATGGTCAAAACACGGCTCTATGATATGCAGAAGACAACTAAACGTGAGTTTTGGTTTTGTGCTCATTATCATGAACAAGAACACAATAAAACAGGACCCATACTTGTAAATTGATTTTGAATTCTTCAAATTTGGTGGAATAATATATTTTTTTTTTTGGAAAGAGGTGGAATATTTATGGTACACTTTAATTTTATTTTATTTTATGCGTTGGCGCATACTTATTTGACACTTTTTTGGTCGAAATATATAAAATTTTTATAAGGCGGTTAAATAAGGTTCAACAGGTTTACTGGGTCTTCACTTCTCGTCATCTATGATCAGATTCTTTCCATATTGATCATTTGTACACGCAAGATACAATTAATTTAATTATCCTCCTCGTAACTATTTGTTCATTTATAGTTTAATTATTAATAATCTACGTCTCATAGGTATGAACTAGTGATGGTAAGTTGCATTAACAGAAAACGTATCGAATGATAACTTCGTTTTATATGAAGTGTTAATTATTTGCTATGAATGTTTTTCTAAACGTGAAAGTGAGAATCGTAAATTTTAAAATAAATTAAATTACACTGTTATCAGTATTTTAAGCAAAGGAAAATTGACATAAAAACAAATTTGAAACAAATTAAACTAAAGTAATTTAATTTAATTTAAAAATAAGAAACCAAAATCATATGTCATTTATAATACAAGGACTAAACGTTTTTCTTTTTGTGAATATACAAGGACTAAAAGGTAATTAACCTTTAAAAAATTGTATAAAAAACTTTTAAAATATTAAATATCACATATTTAATTCAAAATTATAACCATATCGTAGTATATTATAACTTTAACATTTAATACATTTTATAAAAATTTATGATTTTATGATATATACATATATATATTTATTTATTTTGAACTTCTTTGATTTGTCCTGCTTAATAGATCTCTAATTTAAATTTTCAATTTACATAAAAAAAAAACATGGCCGTATGACAGTGACAATTTTTATAGGCAACAGTTAGAATTAAAAAAAAGAAATATTAAGATGTCAACGTGGATTTGAGTGAGAGAATAAAAGTTATACGTGTGGCTAGTTCGGAAATACTTGATAGGGAGATGAATACGGAGACTAGGGGGTCCACATAAAAGCAATCATATCCTCACCTTTCCCATTAGGCTTGATCATCAATTTTGTTTTAAATTATTTGAAAATAAGTTAATTTTCTAAATTTTCAAAAGATTCAATCAGATTTTCTAATTTTTAAAAGTTTTTCAACTAAATGCTTTTTCGTCAAATTGAAACTAATAACGTTACGATTAGAATTCTGATGATTTTTATTTATGAATACTACATCATTTTCTAGTGCTAGATATTAAATAAAGATGAATATCTATTTTTTATTGGATCTTTTAATAAAAAAAAGTGATAAATCTTTAATATAAAAAATAAATTTTCGGAAAAGAACTTTCAAAATATGTATATTATTAAAAAATAATAAATTTTTTTCTCTTTGTCTAATAAATCAGAGATTTATCACTAAAAAAAAATAAAAATATTAAAAAAATTTATCTTATATGAAATTATAACATATAACAAAAAATAGTCTAACATCCTAATTTGATATCTATGTTAAATATGCTAATCACCAATATGTTTATTATTATTCTTAAATTAAAATATAAAAATATTATTAAAAATGACACGTGCTCCATGGTTTCCAACAAGATCATCTCCTCCATGTACCAAGTCATCTTCAAGCCTCGCGCTCATCTCGTACTCTCCAAATTACACCATCGTCGGAACGAGGGCAAAAAAAAATATAATATAAATTAAATAATTAATTTGAAATCTGGAACAATTTGAAAACAAATTTCAAATTTGGAGCAGTCAAACACGTTAAAATGTCCAATTTAAGCGTGTTTCACTTAATTGTAACACGTATCATTTTGATGCGCAATATATATAAAATTTGAAAAATCATAACTTTTGACTGGAATATCCGATTGAGGCGAAATTGGTGTCAAAATCCTCGAAATTGAGAGGAGAAGCCCTAGGAAAATGCCCGAAGGGAATCTAGTCAACTCTTTTTTCCAAAAAATGCTTCTAAGTACCTCAAAATTAGGATTTAAGATTCAATCATCCAAAAATTTCCCCTTTGTCTACTTTTTTAATTATTTAATTAGTTAATTTAATGTTATTTTTTATTTTTCAATTAATTCTCTGAATTTCAAGCATTTTGACATATCGTACGCCTCTATCAAACATTTCTATCAAAAGTTATGACTGTTTGAAGGACATATCGTACACCTAATTTGAGCTTATTTTTTTTGCAGACATTAAGATGTAAAAATAAAAACATCAACTTAAACAATCATGGGTGAATTAAAAATTATATGCATATTTAATTATATACAGTAATGAATTTGAATATATTAAATTGAATTTTGACTTAAATCTTAAAAAAAAATTGAACCAAAATCAAAAACTCAAAAAGTGTATCCAGACATAAGACACAAGTTATTTTAATTAAAATTAATCCTTGTAAAATTAAAATAAATACTATTTTTATGGAATTCAGTTATAAAAATAACAAAGTAAATAAAAAATTAGCCCAAATTAAGTAATGTTTTTTTGGTATATCTATTTACCAAAATTATACTCTAAATTTTCAAACAATTTCAGTTTAAAAAAATTAAAAAATCACAATATTGTAATCGTAACACATTTTAAAATAATACAATATTATGTAAAAAAAGTGATGGCGATCGAATTAGAAATTGAATTAGAGACTGAATTAGCGACCGACTTTTAAAAAAACCACAACATTTTGTAAAAAGTATTGACGACCAAATTAGAGACTGAATTAACAACGGACATGAACACGTCCAAATTAAACATGTTTAACTACCCCATATTTTGAAATAGTTTCAAAACTGTTCCAAATTTCAAAATATTTATTTAGTTTGTATTTTTTTTTTGCCTCAGAATGAGTACTGGATCCATCGTCATATTCAAAAAAGCTGAAGTCAATAAGCGTTTGATAAAATTATATATTAAAATAATTAAATAATAAATATATTTATGTGATATTTTTATATAAATTTCAATTTAATTTTATGAATAAAAATACAATTTTAAGTGTTATAATTTTAATTTTAAATTAATTTTAAACTTTTATAATTTTTTATATACAGATGAATTATTTTAATTATATTTTTAATTTCAATTATTATATTTTTATATTATATATTCTAGTATTAATCTTATATTATATCTTAAAATATTTTTAATCATGTTTGAAATAAAGTATTAAAAAATACTTAAGTAGACTTTATATTTTCATTATGTTAATTAGTATAATGATTAAAATAAATCGTCTAATATAATTTTTTTAAAATAATAGAAAATAAAAAAATATTTATCATTATCAATTTCGGAATTGTATGTAACATGAATGAGTGAAAAAACAAACAAATAATAAAATCCTATTTTATTTAAAAGGTTAATAAGAAAATTTAATAAATATTTAAGGATAAACATAAAATATAAAACATTTGAAGTTAATATTTTTTGAAATATTATTTAAAATGATATTTTTAAATGCTAAAAATTATTTACCAAACTAACCAATAAATTTATCAACCAAGGAAAAAACAAAAGTTACAAACTAATTAAAATAAATTGTATAACATAATCAAAGTCTAATGATACCTATATATAGCATTACTAGGATAAGAATCATTTATCTCATATAGTATTTGTGTAAGGTTTGGTTTAATAGGTTCAACTGAAAATCAATCTATTAACAGGTATGATTTGTCTGCTTTAATCAGTATTTTAAAAATTATTCATTGAACTTGCGCTAGCCAAGAAGATCAACCTAACCAGCCCGTGTAATTCCCTATAAAGAACGTGAAACTTTCACGCTAAGATTCAAACTTCGTACCTACACCTTTGTCACCATGTTAGTTTCAGTCACCTACAGTATTACCTTTTTAAGTTTAGGTAAATATTTTTATATTTTTATTTACAAATTCAAACTTTATGCAAATTAGTAATAAGAATAAGTTAGATTACTCAACGGGAGGCTTAGCCAATATGACTAAACCTACATCAGGCCTATGGGTCAAATTTGACTTTTTCAGAAAATAATTTATTCCAAGACTTTCATTAAAAAATAAAAAACAAAAAGCACATATATTTCAAAATTAAAAAGAAAAAAGACAACAGTGAAGCCTTTGAAACTGAGAATATAGAATTTGAGGGAAAAATTTAATGTCTATTTATTTTTCATTTTATCAATTTGCACTCTTGTTTATAATCATGGAAGATCAGAAATGAAGCGATGGATATTCAGCGTTGTAATATTTTCACACATAAGCTTGAAACACTTGAGTTGAAGTTCATGCGTCAACTTAATTAATACGCATGTTAACATACTATTTTATTAGGTATTACTACAAGTAAATAAGCATTGAACTAATTAATCTATCTAATATTTCAAGTCGCGCGTGCGCGCGCATATATATATATATATATAGTGTGTATATGGACTAAAATTGCCAAAAAGGTTATAAATTATAATTGGGTCAAAGTAACTTATAAGTTAGTCAAATTATAACAAATTATTAGAGTAACCTAATACATATCTTAATTCATCATGTGTTAACTTTTTTTAGTTACAATATTGTTGGTATGAATTATTTATTAGTTTTTTACTTGTAATTAATTTTTATTTAAAAAATAGGTTGTTTATATTTAATAGAGTTTTATTAATTTCTCAATCGAAACATGTGTTAATTTTGGTAGAAGGAATTAATACTTAAAAAAATTAGAGCTTAAATTTTTGTCAGAAAAGACAATCACATTTATACTTAAAACAAAATGATCTCTTATAAAAGGTATTAGGGAAAGAAAAAAAAGAGTACCCATATCTAATTTTCCAAACTGTCTAACCCTTTCAAATTTTGTTGAGTGAAGAACCTGTATGACAGACAAGTAGCCAAACAATTCTACACAAATTTGAAGGGTACAAAAAATTGGTATAACTACCAAAACACTCAATCTTTTCTTTTCTTTGGTAGCTTTTCCTATATATTCTTTTATGTAGACTGATAACTAAACAAGTCAATCTCTGCCTGACCTTTCAAAACCATTGCATTTGCCAACAACCATCATCAATCGACGCATGTACACATTGTGGTGATTTTTGGCCCTACAAAAGTCTAATGTTTCATTTTCATGACCCCATAATATGTCTTCATTGTCTGTTATTTCCCTTTCATTTTGTTGATTCCCTCTTTTACGCAAAGAGTATTAAACAAAACGCATGTTTATCACGAGGTCCCTGAAAGCATGCGGTTGGAATCATTCTCCGCCTTGCGTAATGTATAAAATAATATATATTTTGAAGTTATTTAAATAAAACATGCGTTTACATTGATTTCATTTTAATTAAAAGCAATACGATTTATAAATGAAAATTATTTAATAGTATTTTTTATACATTATATGTTTTATATCTCTTTTATTTTACTATTTTATTTTATCGATCAATATTAATTTTTTTATTAGTGGGGGATTTAAATCAATATTAATCTTTACCATGATATCAACTTTATAACTATTTTCTCCCTTTTAATTATTATATGATTTAATTATATATAGTGTTAAAAATTAAATGATATATTACCTTAAAAAGTTGAGTGGACCTTAATTTATATGTATTAAATCTAATATGATGGATGACATTGTGGTTGGACACTCGATGTTCACATTATGAAAACAATTTATTTAATCGAAAAATTTGTATTTGATTTTCTTTCAAGCTAACTACAGTCATACTAACATGAGTGAGATTAACTTTGTCCCAATGTGATTGATCTAGATACATGTGGCAAGGAAAAAAAAGTGTATTGGGTCTGTATTTAAATATAAAAAACTCATGTATTGAATTTTGATTTAATTAACTAAAAATAAAAATAAGCTTATCATAATCCAGACAAAGCTAGTAATAATAGAGAACCGTCCGAATTCCGCTGTCCTTCCAAGTTCAAAGGATGTCAATTACCTTTCTCTGATAGTCTTATACGTTGATGCAATTTGATATTCGATGGAATGTAATGTCAGTTTTCTTCGGAATTTTTCACACACAAAAAAAAAAATTGCTTAGGTATTAATACTTCTAGATTTTTGGTTACTTTGTGATTCAAACACGTTTTTATTTTTGTCATGTTTTTTTTTTCAACATCTTGCTAATAAGAATTTTATAAATGTTAATTAAAATAATTAAAATATTTTAATATTTTATAATTAAAGAAAATAATATTAAATAATTTATTTTTAATATAATAATATTATTTTTCTTCTCGTAATAAATTTTATTACTAATTATTTAACTAACATTATACAAACGCTTGTAAATATCTTTTTCTTTAAATTCTTATGTAAGTATTACAACAAATTATCAAAATGTATACTCGATCGGGTTACTTCATGCTGCAAAAAAAAAAAAGGTTAACATGACATGCTAATCTCTCGCAGATCACATCATGTAGATTATCGAATGTAATCGAAGATCTTTCTAAAAGCATATTTGGCAATGTAGTTATAATCTTTGATTATAATTTCAATAAAGAAAACTATAGTTAACTTGTGTGTGTGTTCTTATATACTGTTCAACTCGTTCCCACGAAGATAACTAAAGGCAATGGAAAGTCGCCCTGAGAATCCAAGAACACATACATATCATGAAGTGACGTATAAACATAGTTTTGCATACCTATATTTTTCTTTTGATAGGAAAGAGAAATATATATATATATATATATATATATATATATATATATATATATATATA
>CM023956.1:25403643-25456795 GCA_013407115.1 Glycine latifolia
AACCACATAAGACATGCTGCTAGAAAGGTACAGAAACAAATTTTCCAACCGACCACCTTTGTTTTTCATACCTATCAATTTATGTGTATTTTATTTTAGATTTTAAATAATTTTTTTATAAACATTTTTTTTTCTTCTATATAACGTTAAAAAGCTGTTAAGTTTTTATGCAGGTATTAAGTATTGTGATAATTATTTTTTATTTGGTAATAACTTTTAAAAATTATTAATGTGAAAACGCCAAACATATTTAATAAATACATTATATTTAATTATATAACATTGTGTTTCATATCATTGTTGATGCTAATTATGTGTTACAGTTAATAAATATAACATGTAATATTATTTGTAGTATATTTTATTTATATTGTTCAAAGATTAATTCTATCAATTAAATAAATTAAATCTAAATAAGTTAAATTATTTTATTAATATATTATTCTAAAATTGGCTCTAGTATAAAATCAATAAAACCATTTCTTTTAAGTTGGAAAAATCAAATTGATAATTTTTTTAGACATATAAGACTATACAAAAAGAGATTGACTTTGATTATATAAAAAAGAGATATAAGACTACTTATTGCATATAAAAATAATCATAACCAATTACTAATAAAGATTCACTTGATTAAATCCAACTTTATTCATAAAATTTTTAATATATTTTAGTTCCTATAAAATGCACAAGTTTTAATTTTTGTTCTTACAATTTATTTTGTTTTTATTTTCAATCCTCTAAAAAATTTAATTACTATTTTCCCTTGTAAAAAGAGTAAATTTGATATCTAAA
Organism: Glycine latifolia; assembly: GCA_013407115.1. Lineage (NCBI taxonomy): Eukaryota > Viridiplantae > Streptophyta > Magnoliopsida > Fabales > Fabaceae > Glycine > Glycine latifolia. Next base: position 25,404,439 of record CM023956.1, read on the forward strand.
AATATTTTTCTTGACTTTTATTCCCAAAATCTGAAATATTTTTTTTAGTCCCCTAACATTCATTTTAAGATAGACATTTATTTTAGGGATTAAAAAAATTTTGAAGTGTCACATGCTAATGTGATACATACTAATTATCACTTGAAATATTTACTTGACATTTGTTAAACACGTAAATAGTTAACAAGTATCACATGCCAATAAGGATAAAAATAAGAATTATATATTTTTTAACAATGAAAACAAAATCATTACAAGAGTTAAAATAATAAAAATATCTCGTTGATTTTCTAGAAACTAATAGCATATGTAAGCTTTTATAAGATTATTTTGAATTTGATTTTTGTCGATATATATATTAATATTATCTTTAATACTTATTTAAATTGTTCTTTTGAATCTTTAGTATAAGATTTTGAGTAAGTATCTTAATTTAATATTTGATCTTTATTAAATTTCCTAATAAATGAGTTGAAGAGATTTTTAACTTCAACATGAAGAATAAATTTTTGTAGAAAAATCTTTAAGATTTACATATTGTTTAAAAAAAATAAATTATATTTTCTTTTTCTCTTCGTAAGATCTTAAAATAAAATTTACAACTAAAAAAAATAGAAAAATATTAAAAGATCTTTAATCCATCCTATGTGACAATAATATAATGTCTATAAAAAATTTAAGATCTCAATTTATTACGTTTTCTTTTCGTATATTTTTTTTGATATATTTATTCGTATTAACTTTTAGCTAACGGGGAAAAGAATAATTAAACTATAAGTTTCACATTGAGTCCTTGAACAGTTGAACAAGTGTGACACAATACATTTGTTCTTTTTTGACCGTGTCTAGCACTCTTTAAGATTTGAACGAACGAAATGTTACACTTTCAATTTCATGATGGATCCTACATCATCAGCACCCCCAAACACTTAATGATTACACGTGAATTAACATATTTTGGCCTTAATTAATTCGATGATGAACGTCATCAGACTTTTTTTTATTCATAGCAGTCACTTCTTAAATATGTGTCATGAAACACGTTTTATTATTGTATTTATTTATGAGTTTAATTTAATACATTATTATTATTATAAAATATATTTTAATTAATTAAAATTATTTTAAATATAATATTATAATTATCACAGAATTCAATAAATTTTAATTATAAAAAATTATGATTAGTTAATAATATAAAAATTATGTAAATTATTTATTTATTCATTCATTCTTTTAAAACCGTAGCCATTAGAATTAAATTTAAACCTTAAGTAAATTGTTTAAGTTCATATTTATAAAAACAATTCAAGCATGCTCTTTGAGAAGAAATTAATTGGTATTTTGAGAATCTATCTGCAATTAAATTTAAGTAGCTAGGCGTGCAAAAAATTCGTGTAAATATACCCAAAATTAATTATGGAATAAGCAAGTAAATAATTTATCTTCACAATTAAGAATTTCAGTGGTTTATTTCATAATAAAGTTATGTTTATTATTTAATTAAAATTTTCATACACTATTAATACTACAAATATATTTTTTAAACTATTAAATAATTATAAATTATGTTAAATATGATTTTTTAATGTAATTGTTATAAAAAATACCAATTAAATTATATACGACAATCTATAATTAAATAACAGTATTTTTTTAACTGCCGGTAATTTTAAATAAATTATTTTTATTAATAAGTCTTTTAAAAATATTAGTTAAAAATTATATCATGTTTTTTTCAAATAGTTTTTTTTTAATTTATGCCTTAAAATAATATTATTGAAAAATTTCTGATAATTATTCATTTTAAAGACAATGTATTTTTCATTTACTCAAAATCTGCTGGCCGTTTACACCAGATTTTAATGGAAGTAATATTTAAATATCTCACACGCGAGTGGCTGCTTTCTCTCCCTTTCTTCAAGAATTTGGATTACATTGGTAGTTAATTACTAGTACAATGTAGGCGTGATAAAGTAGTTGAATTTAGTTAACCCATCTGAATTTTCATAATTATTATGACATGACCCAAACAATCAATGTGACTGCTCCCACATTAGACGTTGAATAAACTTAATCATGATCGACATCATTAACTTTTAGTTTTAATTAATAGTTAAATTATTTTGATCCAATTAAACTTTTTCGTAAAAAATACGGAAAGAAAAGTTTGTTGAACTAATTAGTATTACCAGCAATTGCTATAATTTTATTATTTCGTATATTAAATATATGCCGACTAAGTTAAATCAGTTTGCTGTTTTTACAACTTCCCTCGTGGTTTAATTTTAGCAACAGCGATAATATACATAAATATCAATTAATTAAATAATAATGTATTGTGTTCAATTATAATGGGATCGACAGAAGGAGTGTTATTTATTATTTATAATAGTCCTATTATAATTGTCTTGTAACAGAAAAAAAAAACTATCTTAAAACAATTATTTTTTATTTTTTTTAATACAATATTAAGGATGAGTTTATTTAAATTTAAAAAATAGTTTTAAAATAAATATTTTTGTAAATAAGATTTCTTTCTTAAAATAAACAAAAAAATTATTTTTTTTAAGTAGAAACAGTTTAGACACACTAAAAAATAAAGAGCTACTTATTTTATTAAAATAAACATTTATTTTAACAAATAAGTTTCAATAAATTAACTCTATCTATATTTTTCACTTATATCTCTTATAATAAATTACAAAATCAATAAAATTATTACTTCTTTTTTATATATTAATTTATTTTTTGTATATATAAAATAACTTAGAACAGAACGGCAACATAGATATCACACATTAACATATCAATATTTAAAATACAACAATGACATTTCTTTTAAAAGTAATCTACACTCCCGAGTGATGCTTCACATGACAAATATTTTAGAGAACTAAACATAGTACGAGAAAAATATATGAAAACTTTGTTCTTTGAGTTTTACATTGTACAATATCTTTTTAAAGTTTTTATTTAAAAAAGCAAGTTCTTTTTAATTTATTTTTCTTCAAACACAAAATTAAAATAAGATCATAAAACTGTCATTGATATTATTATAATATTTGGGAAATTTGGAGGAAAAGAAAGGAAATTTAAAACATGTCAACTACAATGATTAAAATATCTCTATTTATGTTAAAAATTATAAGATATAAAAGTAAAATAATATTTAAGATATCTCTCATGCCTTTGTGTATTAAACAAGAGAAAAAAATTACCTCCCTTTCCCTTCATTAAAATCTATCCCCTCCCCTTCTATCAACTAAACATAATTTCTAATAAAATTTCCTTCCTTCTCTCCATTAAAATTTCTCCACCCTTATCTTTTGAACCAAACAACCCTTAAGCTCTTTCTAATAGGATTTTAGAAATTCTTGTGTAAGTTTACCGGTAACTTATTCGTTGAATTGTCCGTAAAGATTACAAAGTTTTAGTGAAGAATCTACGCAAGTTTTCTTAGGAACTTAGTTGAATTGTCCGTAGATCACAATGGTGGTGACCGCAAACATTGAGGTACCAATTCTGTACAACCCATCTTTTATTAAATTTAGGAAAAAGACACGTATATCCTCTAGCTTTTTATTTTATTTTGAAGACACTCATAATTCTTTTTGTTTTAGATTAGGATGATTAATCAAAGTAGACCCCGCTCCTAGCTTTCTTTTTAACTTGCATTACGGATAACTTAACCCCCTTGCTTTGCATCTAATTAAAAAGCAATACATTCACGTGGAGATATGAGAGTGGCTATATAAGATTTGTGGGAGAGAAAAAGAATAAGAAGGAAAAAGTAAATGAATGACATGGATAAGTACATATATGGGTCCTCACTCATATTAGTGACCACCAAATATTCCACTAAAAAAATAAGGAGCACCCAAAAATCTCGAAATAGGAATGGGATTATTAGGTTGTAGCTTTGGTGACTTGAAAAGAGAGGTCGAGGTCAGGTTCAATGGTCAGATCTAGAAGGGGCCCATAGCAAGATCAATAGGGAGACCCACAACTTGACTTGATAGTTGATACTTGATACATACTTTTCTTTTAACACCCTAATTAAGTAATTAAGGTTTTTGATAATTATGTTAGAAATTGAGTATTTTTACAAATTTCGATGATTTAAATCAGTTATAAGACTAATTTTTAATCCTAATCACATTTAAATTTCTTCTTCTGTCTCTTAAAAAATATATTGTGAGAGTGATAGTTGATACATACTTTTACATTATAGTGATGGAAACTTAAGATGTATGGGACCAAAACGTGGAGGCGTGCCCAACACCCAATTCTGAGAAGTTGCCAAAGAAAGAGGATCCATGAAAAGGAAACACTGATTACTCGATGGAAAATGAGCCACAATATATTGGCGGCAAACGGCAGGGAAATCAGGACAAGAAAGCGCGTTTAATTGCTTTTGTTAGTTGCTAATTTTCTTTTTTATGAATAATGGGGATGTTGACCATACCCATTGCAAAATATGGTAATGCAATGTGTACGGAATTATTTGGTGTATTTTACACGAGAGGATGTGGTAGAGTTTTATTTGGATGAATGTGCTGATTAGACAAATGAATTGATACATTATTCCATGCTTTACTTAGAGAAAAGATGTAAGAGCAACTTCAATACAGTTTCTTGAGTTGATTTTTAAAGTTAAATAGGTTTCAAATACCATAAAAACAAATTTGTTGTCATAACTTTTATGAAATTGTTTATAAAAATAATTACAATTAAAATTTATTGACTATTAGGTTAAATGAGAGTTCTAATCGGAGTGAAGAAATAAAATAAAACTCATTATTAAAAAAGACTAACTTAATTGATTATATTGTATGAATTGTTATAAATTTATTAGTATTTGTTTTTTATTTTTAGAGATAAAAAAAATCACTAAAAATAAATAAAGAATTGAAGTTAGATTCTATTATTGAAGTAACGATCTATAAATATTCTTAAATATTATGTGAATGTGATAACAAGATAGCTACTAAAAAAATTAAAAATACAAATTGAATTTTTGCAGTAAAGATACTCAAAGATAGGATTTTTCCTTCCTAAGGGAGGGAATGATTTTAGATATGGGGATGATTGTCCATCGCTGTGTAAATCTAACCCAGTGATAAAATTAAATTATATTTTGATGCAAATATGTAATTGATTTGAATTTTTAAAATTGCACGGAGCATTTTACATATTAATTAGAGCATAAAAATATATATTGGTTGAAAATTGAGTGTCAACTCATAAAATCAATATAATTAACTCAGAAAAATATATTTCACCACAATCAATCTCAACAACTAATATGACTAGCCAACAACCATAGATAGAAAGTTAGTTATTCTATTATATGAATCTAGGACATTTTCTTGATACAGGACCCGGCCAAGCTAGATTTTCATTGTATGAACAATTTTATCTCTGATTTTCATGGCAAATAATGCTAACAATCCAATTGCAGATATTTTAGCAAAATCTATTGACCCCACTTTTAGATCCTAATGAAAATCCATCTACGGTTTAGGTTCCCCTGACCATACAGGCCAGATCTATCATTGGTATGAGGTTCAAAGTCATGAAGAATGTTGTTATGAAAAAACTGATATAACTTTTTGATTGGTCGATTCTAATGCCTGTGATGGATTGACAATGACCTAATTCTTAGCCTAGTTAAGAGGGAAGCAATAGTACGTTCTATCATGGCTCACTCATCTTAATTACTAGTTGTTATCACCATCAGTTGCTAAAACTTTCTTTTGTAATATATGCAAGGATCTTTGAAATTAATCGGATAAATTACACTAATTAATTTATCCCCCACATACAGTTCAAAACTTCATGGAGTTATTTTGTTAAACATTTTTTCACTAGAGAAGTTTGAATTAAAAGTTTAGAGAGAGAAAAAAATGTTTGCAATAACAGCTCTATTTTCGGGAGGGGGGGGGGGGTTATCTTATTTGTGAGCATTGTTTTGTTTACTTTGTTTTGACTGGTTATTGTTTGTGCATTTGTTGGAGACTCTTTTAATTATACATATAGATCATATTGAAATTGTTTTTGCAATATATTTGTTCCTCTTAGTAGATTCTTGGAAGTTGGAAAATGTTATTTCTATTATTTATTACTTTGTTATTGAGTTGACATTTCCCGTCAACATGAACTAACAAATTAAGTTGTATTTATTGTTATTTTCCTTTATGAGAATTGTTTTGGCTGATTATATGTATTATTTGTGTACTTTTTTAAGAATCTTTTATTCATACAGATTGTTTTTGTTAGGAATGGGTGAATCACTATTTCCTTTGTTAAAGGGTTTTTTGTTACGTCGAATAGTCTTTCCGATGACAATTTGTCAATCTGGTGTATATGAATCCGAAAAGGGGCATTTTTTAAAAGACACTTCAATACTCAAGTAAGAATTCGGTTTAAAATTGTAAATGGTGTCAAATGAATATTTAAGTAAACCGTGGTTTTTATCTGGAGGAACTCCTCCCTTTATATACTAATCTTATTGGTGGGCCTTAAGTCTATAGGCCTACATGTTCTGATTACCAGTTAGATAATACATTTTTTAATCTTGTTTAGGTGCTTAATTATGACTAGATAATTAGCTTTTAAGTGGATTTATTAGCTATAAGTGTCATCAAATGGTACTTTGGTATTGAAAGATGAGACATGTTGTACGGACTATGTAATCACATGGCCAATAAAGTATTTGGTTTTATAGGACATGTTGTGTACTAGATGTTCGTATAGATCTCTTATCGTCCTATTTGGTAAAGAGATCATAGTAAAATTGGTTTTGCACTATATTTATTACTCTTAGTAGATTCTTGCAAGTTGAAAAATATTATTGTTACTTATTACTATGTTATTGAGTTGACATTTCCCGTCAACATCAGTTAACAAATTAAGTTCATGCTAGGATTTACCCATAATTGAGTCACTTTAACTTAAAAATAATTAAACTTCATTTAAAAATGAAAAGCAATGTGAATGGAAAACCAAAGGTACTTTGATTAGCGAAGATGAAATTACATGTAGTACGAACAAATTAAAGTTGTCTAGAAAAAGAAAACGGTGGGATTTACTTTGAGTTCCAGGATGGTATCTTACAAGGAACTAAAAATGTACAAATGAATCATGACAATGTGGAAATATGCACACGTACGTGATATTCGGAAAGAGATTAATGTGTGGTGTATTATATTGAAGCTGGTGAGTGATACACTGATACTATTATTCTTCCACGCAGGTGGACCATGATGAGTTAACTATATATGTATGGGTCCTGCAAAAGCTGCTTGACACAAAGACCAAGCTTGATGTTAGAACTACTTCACTCAAAAAGTTGCCACGTTGTATGATTCGTATGATTATGGTGCTTTTCTTTCCATTTTGGCAACATGTGCAAGGCTTAATGATATTTTTGTCACGTTCGAGACTCAAAATGCACGTGTTTATTTTTTGCTGTTTCTCTTCGAGTTGGATTGGCATGTTATAGATTTTGATTTTGTATTTTGACAGTTTATTCTCTAGCATAATTTCTTTTGTAATTAATTGTAAGAAAAATTTCTTTGGACACATAAATTTAACTTAAGCCGTTCAAGTACATTCATGAATGAGTGCATGTTTATGTAGTAGACATTTCCAACCGAATTTACATCATTCCGAGACATAAAAATTACAAAAGATTTCAAATATATTACGTTTGTGTTTTATTCATTGGAAAGAATGAAAAATGGTAGCAACGTGGAAACAAACATATCCTGCGTTGAGTTGAGTTGAGTCCACATGTTCAATAAATTAATATCTGATTAATTAATTCCATCCAACTCAAATAAGGGTCTTGATTATATAAAGAAAAATGTTTCTCTAACATCAAAAGTGTATAGTAAAAATTATCTTCTTTTATTTTTGCAATGTGTGTTTATGAAAAAAGTAAAAGTAAATAAAAAAATTGTTCTTATACTATAAATTTAAATATTCATTTTGGACAATGAAATCCCGACTCTTTCAACTCAATTTACTTATGTTCGTTCGAGCACTTTTAACTCTATTTAAATATTATAAATTTACTTATTTTCGAGTATAACAAATAGTAATCTTAATTTACACAAATTTCAAATACAAATTAAATCATATTATATTGTAATTGATTTTCTAAAAAATATAATAAAATCATTTTAATTCATGTAATTAATTGATCATATTTGTTTATGAAAAATACATTTAGCTCATATATTTGCATAAATTAAAATACTAATTATATATATAATGTCTCATCTTAGAATGTGAGTTTGAACCTAATTCAATCCTAAAAGTTAACTCATAGGGTGAGGGTGATCCCCACTTATATACTCTATCTTAACATTATATCTAACCGATATAAGACTTTAAGTTTTCTTTAATATCCCATACCATATGTTGAAGTACCAGTACCAAAATTTGTCTCCAAAAGAACTTAAAAGTCACCTGATGGACACCTCCTCAAAATTATGTTTGCTCTAAGTCAATTGATATAACATAATTAATAAATAATTTTGTCGTTTAAGTATATGTTTAAGAATTCGATATATTATATCTATTTGTATGAAAAAATATTTACAAGAAACAATTAACACCTTAAATAAATTACCTTGAGGAATTTGTTTTTTTTTTACTTCCGATCACTAAAGGATACCTTGAATTCACAAACAAAATAAAACAATATTATATCTTCTTGATTACAAATTTTTATATAAATTCTCTTACTACTTTATAAAGAATTTCTTAAAAAAGTTATAAAGGATATATTAAATGAAAAAGTAAATGCATGCATTGTCTTAGAAATATAAAATACATTTAATACTTAATTATCATACAAAATAAATAAGAATAATAGGAGAAGGTTTTTAAATTATTCTTTTCACGATTGAAGGAGCACATTGTTGAATTAATCAATAAGCTGATTACAACTCTTAAAATTTGCTTTGATATTCCACAAGATTCTCTTCCCAAATCTAGAATACTTTTTAAAAAATGTAATAATGAAACTTTTTCTTGATAGCCTTGTCATTCACAAACCCTTCGGCTCACTCTTTTTGTACACAAGGTCTAGAAAACCTTTCCTTTTCTAGAATCATAAGCTGTATTAGGTTAGATGAGTTCCCCTTTACTATCATTATCATTCATGATATGCTACGCCTGCTGTCTTGTCTCCCTAAGGTCCTAGATCATACTAATTAAAATTAGTTATATATATACATCTAAGTTAAATGAACTTAATCCACTTATAATCTCATAACGAAGTTCCAAGTCCATAACATCGGCTAGGAATGTGAGTACGTGACAAATGTAGAACAAAATTACAGTCAAATAATAAACCTCGTAAATTAAGAAGAAGAAAAAGGTGGTCAGAAAACTCTATATATCTTAAGGCAAACATTAATTCAGTCGATGTCTTGGGCTACTTTTTTTATATAAGAAAATAGTAAATCTAATGAACTGACATGTAGTATATAAAGATGAACTTCATCCACTGATATCGCATGACAGAGTTCCAAGTCCATAAAATCGGCTAGAACGTGACAAATTCAGTACAGAATTATAGTTAAACTTAAAAATCAACCTGGTCGTGGTACACAGAGACACACACACAAAAAAGGTTGATCTATAAATTCTCTTTCGGCATATAAATAACTCAATGTTTTGTGATGCTTTAAAAAAGAGAGAAGGCAATTAAGGAAAGGTATAGTTATAATTAGGATAATTAAAAAATATTAACAACGTGTTTTTATTATATTTTTTACTGCATTTTTTCATAATTTTGATAAAAAAATATTTGTTAATTTTTCTAATCATTGCTTTTAAAAAAAAAACTTGTCAGAAACAAAAAGTTACTCCCTCCATCCTAAAATAATTATTATCCTAAATTGTTTTATTCAAAACAAGAAAAATAATAAATAATAATTTTACAAAATTAACCTTATGTTATGATTATTTCATTTCTAAATTTTATAAATCATTGTCTCTTATTATTTAAGCGATGAAACTCCGTAGAGAAATTTTTCCACCTTTTTGCATGCAAATCCTACTAAAAATTTCACATAAATTATGTAACAGATTGATATTATCATTAAAACAATCTCTAAAATTTTTATGCAGAATTTATTTATTTTAATAATAAGAGATAAATGAAAAGTTAATTAATTAATTATATTAAAAATTTAAAATGATAATTATATGGAAAAAGTTATTTTTTCTTTTCATGACAATTATAATGAACGGAACGATTATTGAATTTAATAAACCGTCATGTATTACTGTCTCCACAATCCTCGGGATTAGAGCGCGAAAATTCTTTAAAATTACACCTTTGTTTTGTTTTAGAGGCGTGTCTATGTGAGATGTCTGTCGTTACAAATCTCTCTGTCATTCCTTGCTTCAGGAAAGGATCTGTCTTTTTTTTTTAAAGAAAAAAAAGAATTATTTTTAATTAAAAAAAAATCTAGCAACACATTCTGTTTGTTCTTCAAAAATTTAGGGCCAATCAAAGACAGGACAAACTTCTGGGATTCAAAAATCGTTTATATGACAACATTATTCTTTTCATAATCTTTTAACACTTAATATATTATTTTATGGGTCACCATATTCTAACTGTAAATCAACATTTTTATACCAATAAATGTTAATTTATTAAATTTTGTTAAAAATATTGTAGGTGTAAATTAACTTTTATCATGATTAATTTCTATAAAAATTTGATTAATAATCACTTCTACATATGATTTTGTATATTTTAATAAATTTTATTTTATTTATTTTTTATTTTTGAAAGGTCTAACTTTGAAAAAAACATGTTCTTATTTTTGTATTGACTAGACTCATCATTCACTAAAAATAATCTTATTTAAAGTAAAATTATTATAACATAAAATAATAACATTATATGCGTTCTGAAACATTTTTACGTTCTATAAGGAAAACAATATTGCAAAGATAGTGAAACATGGAGCATTAATAGATACAGTGTATCCAGCAAACCTTTTTCAGGCCCTAAAAAACCAAAAGAAAATATTCGAAAAGATTTTAGACATGTATATTTTGATTCAAATTGCAAATCCATCTTTAAAAAAAAAATCAACATTTTTTAAATAAACAACCAGTTCCCCCTATAATGTTGTCGACTTGTCGTTAATATTATTTATAGATTTTTCTCATGCTGAAGCCTAATATAAAGTATATATGTTTTCACTCTGTCTATCCTTGTCTTACGTGTTTACATATACATATACATATATATATATATATATATATATATATTCACACACCGACACACGTGTAGTGTATTTAACAAAATGGTGTGTGTATGTAATATTTTAATAGAAGTTTTAAGAAATTTGATGATATCAGCTATACCAGGACCACCACCTGTATGTAAAGATATCACTCATAATACACATGTTTATATATGACAATAAAAAAGTTATAGACAACAAAGTGGCCTTGCTTTCACTATTTTTTTTTTATATTTTACAGTTGTTATTAGTTTCTTTTTTAATGTAAAAGTGATATTTGAATTCTCGAGTTTAGAGATAAGATGGACCAGATAAAGATCGATTCAAAACTTTGAACAGGACCTCAATTTTTTTAATAGAGCCCCACAAAGGAGACATTTGCGTCATCCTCCTTCCACATTCTCCAAATTTAATACCATTTTCAAATATCAAAGATAAATTATTGCCATATTTAGCACTCGTGATAATATTGAACGAGTTTGGAAGCGAAAATCGAGTTAAAGCCTAGAAAGTTTGAAACAAGTCTATGTAAATAATTAAGTGGAAAATAAATGGAAACAAAAAAAAATCTCTAAAAGCTATTAATTAATCAAGTGTTAGTTAGTTATTCTACATGATACTAAAACATATATAGGACAAACATTGTTAGTCGTATTGTCTCTCAAATTTATGGTCTTCTATTTATGCCTTTCTTTTCCACAACTAGCTACTTTCAATGGTTGGATTCTGGGCTATCTTCTTACCCACGAGTGTGTTTGATGTTGCTTTTTCTTTACCAACTTATTCGTTCACATTGTTGAATGGAATGAACGTGTTATAAAATTGATTGTCATAAATTTATAGGATGGCTTATGATAAAATTAAATCGGGTCGTTTGTATTTGTCGACAGTTTACAACGTAGCTCGTAACAAATTTAGATAATGTCAAGTCTATTTGCAAATGTGTTTAATCAAAGCCTTTTAAAAGTCTAATAGGTTTAAAAAATTATATTTTAAATCATTCAAAAAGTCTTAACCAAATAAACTAGCTTATTTAATAATAATAGTAGTAGTAGTAGTAATAATTCTCTTCGTTTCATTTTGTCACTTAAAATATTTTTCTAATTCATATTATTTGCAACTTTAGAATACATAAATGCAGTAATAGATGTATAGTTGCAAGCATAAAGTACAGTTAATCATTTATGGAATAAGAATATTTTAGAAAGATAATATTATTTTATAATAGAAAATCATATGATTAATCATTTTTGTTAAAATCTGTACGGTAAACGACAAGTAAAATGAGATGGAGAGTATTATTAGATCAAATTTATAATATAATGTTTCTAAATTATACATTTGTTGATCTACCTAAAAATTTGAACTCACTAATTTACATATAAACTTAAGCCCATTAGTTAATTTAAAACATTTTTCAACCTTAATAAAAAGTCTTACCATTATGCTTTTTAAAAAAGTCAAGTTCAAGGCCTGAAATAATAAACCAAAGTCAAGCATGTAAAACCTAACTCAACCCTTTTTTTTTTACCTCTAAAAGGCCTATTTGTTATTTTAGTTTTGTATATTTTAATGTTCTTAAAATCACTTGCATTAATGAGATAAATTCCCAGAAAATCAATGCATTTTTTTTTGGCAAGAGAAAACCCATGAGATTAGATACACTGAGATTAGGCTGCGGTTTGTTAATATGCTCTTCCAATCGATTCTAACAAATCTTGTTAAAAAAACAATATACGCCCTTTCACTTAGTCATGGGAAGAGAAAGAGAAAAAAAAAGAAAGAAAGGTGTTGAATACTAAATTAATTTTAAATTTGAAAAAAAAATTCTATGCACTGACTCTTTAAATTTATTCATATTTGATTACCATGCATATATTGCCTGGCGGTAGATTCATTGGAGCCTAAACCCTTTACACGATTTTCACACAACCAAAAGGATTAGAATAGAAATGGAAGTAGGTACAACTTGGGCCTAAAATAACGACATAATAGTGGTGGGTATCCACAAATTTTAGAATCAGAATATAAAACAAGTAGGACAATTAGCAAGTAGCAATCAACATAATCAACCAAAGTACTGCAAAAGATTAAATTGAACACTTCAGCATCATGAATCAACGTCAACTATAGCCTCATTGGGTAGAAAGTATTGCAACTTGTCCTTTTCGGCGGTTTTCGCGTTTTATCTTCTCGAACCTTTTTATCCGGTTCAACAAGCACCACACTAAACAACTTAGACCACTCTTTCATAATGCGATATTTATTAAATGGTCACATCCTTTCAACCCACACCACAAAAGTCTTGTCTTCCTTGTATATCAAATTTGCTTATTTCAAATGTCAATCATATATCTTCACTAACCTGTAGCGATTATATTTTCTAAATACTATGTCTCTAACTCCTTGTAAAGGTGATCAATAGAGATTATTACTTGGGAATGTACAAATCAATGGGTTAATTATTGTGCAAAATTTGTGATCAAAGTATCTAGCGGACAAGTACATAGACAAAATTATATTTGTTTTGAACATAGGCAAAACATGGCACGGTAGAATCATTGATCCTCCTAGCACTCAAAATCTACTTTGGATAAAGAACTAAAATACAAGCATAGTTCGAGTAGAGGAAGAAACCTACCTTGACAAGTGACAACTTTAGCACTCTACATTATACACATGACCTACATCTGAGTATAATAGTAAGTTGGTGCCTTAATGAGGCCACTTGAATTTAGATGAAGCTAGTTGTACATTTCAGCATAATGGTGAATGCAAGTGTTGTGTGAATAGTATTATTCCTTGTAGAATAACTACTAACAAATGGGAAATTTCTTAGGAAAAGGATAATGTATAAAGTAGCTTGTGCATTTGGCCAATTGAAAATGATTATTCGTCTGACATTTTCAAAGTAGGATTCCAGCAATTAGATTTTGTCAAACCAACTAAATCCACTAACTGATCCCATGCAAAAACTGACTATGCACCATGTTTATCTAAGAGCTTGCTCCAAGCAACTAATACAATATTTATAACAATGATGTCTGTAGAAGTAAAATGAAGGGGCAAAAACTAAACCTATTAGGTAACATTTATAGTTTGTGAAGCAGTCCAGTACCTTTCAAACTCAATTCTTATATGCCTCAAATGGCAAGTTTCCTTGGATACCTCAAGATAGATTTTGAATAGTATATGTTTAAGTAGTGAGTCTTTCTACTTTATTCCATACTTATCCTTCAAAAGCCTGATTGCGTTGCTATCACAAACTAAACCAATAAATTTTCATTGTACAACTCAAACATAGTGGGCAATGATATTTGAAAAAGACTTGAATAACATTCCATCTCTTGAACTCAAAACAAGAAATTTTTTAATTGATTCACATGTTTGTATCCACATCACATTTGACTTATGCGATAAGATCATAAAAGAAATCCAAGTCGTCATAAAAGACACCCAATGATATTCCACAGTCGGTTTGGAGTGGACAAATGAACCATTTCGTGGAACTTCTTTCCTATCATTATCAAAGCTTCATAACTTTAGAACTCAACCCATGACTTCAGTTGTAAGAAAAAGATCTTACTACAAAAAGTAAAATAAAGTAACAAAAAATTCAAATGAAGGAAAAGAAAACTAGCTAAAAAGAAAAAATATTAGCAGGAATGAAACGTACCTTTCATGGGGACCAAGGAAATCTGTAATTCATTGTATATAATTCTACACATTTGACTTCTGAACAAAAGCAATATCCTTCCACTCGTGACCCATCATTCTGGTACACCAAAAAAAGTTAAGAAAGAAAAGTCTTCCATTTTTGGCCCGCTCTAGCTATGTCTAAAGTACCACACCAACCAAACTAGTGTCATGACCACTATGTCAAGCATAAATTTTCAAAGCTCACTTCCTTCAAAGAATACATCAGTTATCAATCTCATATCTGATTATAGAATGTAATTAAAGAAAGAGGAACATACACTTATAACGAGATAAATTATGTAGAAATAGAAAGTAACTAGAAGGAAGTATAGGATATGATCGATTAGTCCAAGCTATGTGAGACAAATTATCCTAAACAAGTATCAAAGACCAGTTACACAGGTTTAAGGTAAAAAACAAGTCTTACAGAGAATGGTCAATTAGTTAATAGATTTTAACACCATGAAAACACATGAAATAATTGGACTGAAAGATGCTAAAGAAAGGAACATAAGGATTGTCATTAACCATGTAACAAGAATTACATTCGACTCTGACAACTAACAACCACGGTCATATTAACCCAAACACCAGAAAGGAAAATTTATGCTTCAAAATTATTCCTAGTTTATTTTATACTGAACAATGATTTTATATAAGTGGCACTTATCTTGAGGGAGCACCTACCTTAGGAAGAGGGAGGGGGGAGTTAGATTAACACCAAAAATATTTCCCTTATGATACTTGATGATTGAACAAAAACGACAATTTGGATTTTGGCTTCAAACATATTGACTCCACAAACTGAGATTCTGAAGTTAAGCACTTAAATAGTAGCGTGAATTTTGTTGTGGTCTAGAATAGTTATTGCCATTGGATATTAAGTTCCAAAGATTGATGTTTTTATTATTGAAGTTCATTTACATTGTTTTAAGCTGTTACTTTCAAGAAAACCCCTATTTATCCGCATATTTTTGCATACTTGTGATAGGTAAGATTAAATACGGTGAAAAAAAGAGTTAAAAGTACCAAGTTCAAGTAAAATTATCTTAATATCAAACATATAAATAATGCATATTCTAAATACCAATGAACTAAATTAAATTGTCCAATAAAATGCTAAATAAAAAGATAATTATCTTTATTTATTTTTACTTTTTAATACATTTCATAACTATTACTTTTATAACATACGTGCAGGACATATGTCTATAGCTAGTTTAGGTAAGCTAAATGATCCTATCAAAATTTTAATTAGGTAGAGACTAAGACAAATTCGTCCCAACTTGCCTAAAGAACATATTTACAAATAAGAAAGGGAGTCCCCTCGCACCCCTAAATTTACACAGTCAGGCTTCTAAAAAGGCTTCATAAGCAATATTCAGATAGCCTTTATTGCTAAAAGCCTAAAACATCGTAAACAATTTTAAAATTAATCAGTTAGTTTTCTCAGTAGATAACAAGCTAAGCATCTGTAATATATATACAAATCCATCAAAACTTACATGTACATAGTCAACCCCTTCTACTTCGTTGAGCAGTAGGGGGTAATTTCTCAGATGGACCAGTAGGAAGCTTCTGTCCAGTCTCTTGTTCAATCCTCTTCTTGAGCTCCCTCAGTATACGAACTTGTCCCAACTTCTCAGGAGACAACTTGCCCCAATAAATTCCTGCAGGAAAGATAAGATGTTGGTTAGTTTTTGAACAAATATCATTAAGTTATGAACATCCAAAAAGGGAAAGAGAAACTGAAGCTACAGCATTCAAGGTTGAATACTAGTGCACAAATTACATCTTTGCAAGGGCATCTCAATGATTTACAGATTAAAAAGTAATAATAAAATGCGAAGTCAGATAGGTACTGGATAGCAGCATTGTTTAACCAACCTTGAGGCTTTGGGATAGATGTATTTGTAAAAATGACCTGTGTCGGGGTACAAATGATATCCACTGGTACATCATGGATTAACAGCTTTTCAACTGGAATATCATCCACCAATTGGCAGTCATGCACTGCAAGGGTAGTTCTCATTATGTTATATACCAAAAGACAAATTGCAAATTTTACACATGGCAAGAATAAACAGATAATGAATATGACCGCACATTACAATATGGTATGGAGGGACTAACTGGGGAATATATAGCATTAAATTCAGTTAGCATATCAGTACTAGTACAAGGGAATTATTTTACTTTCAGGTGCTTCCCCTGCCCCACTGTCACTTTCTAAAACCAATAAAAGGATCATTTTGCAACCAAGATATGTTCAACCCAAATAAACCTTTATATAATATAGAGGCAAGATAATCATGTGAAAATAGAAATAATATCAGGCATCCAGGGTATATTATTTTTTTAAAATAAATGTTTTTTTAATATAAAAAAAATGAGGTTCCATAAACAAGTAGTCATACCCATGTTTGAAAATTGAAACATGAAATAAGTACGTATATACATGAAGTTACTCTATCTGTTGAAATTGTGTTTTCAAAATGTTCAAGAGAAACTAATGGCTAACAAAAGTGGTAAAGGCAGGTTAGGAACCAAAACTACCAGAGGTAACAACTGGTGTTGAATCATCGATGGCTCCCATGTACCTCAGCATACCATATTCAAGTTCTGCAAATCCCTGCAATTCAATCCTCTTAGTTGAAGGAACATTCAAGTTCAAAGTCTGTTAATAGATTAAAAATTCACTCATTTGCTAAATTAACTATTTTGTACATTACTGTTGGTATACAATGTCAACCCAACACATGAGTCTCCCACTAACTAGTGAGGTCTCGGGAAGTTAGATATACTCAGCTCCACTCTCATAAGCTGAGAGGCTGTCTCTAGGATTTGAATCCATGATCACTAAGTAACAAGGCAGCAACCTTACCGCAGTGCCAAGGTTCACTCATACAATGTCAGAAAAGAAGGGAATCTATTTTTTTTGTTTCATAGTAGGTCTTGAAACTAGACTGTGGTTGGTTTCCATCCACAAGCTATATTTCATTGGCTAGAAATTTTATGATATCTAAACAAAGTAAGTCAAAGAAAACTTATAAACCCTGGATCATAAAGGTTCCCAAGAAATATAAATCTAATTTTATAGTTCTACCCTTTTAATGGATAAGTAAACAAAGATTAAACATGGCCATAAGAGACATAAAAGACATCCAACTTTACCTCTCCCTTTCCCAATCGAGCACCTGTCTTTGGATCAACAGCAACAGATCCAATAACAATAAGATCCACCTTTATCTTTTCGTCTAACCCAATCGGCCGCCCATGCTTGGCAACCCCAACAGAAGTGCAGGCTTCCTTGATGGTATCCAAAGTTAACATATTGGAATCAAGTACAGAGAAGAAACCTGTTCTCAGCCGAGGTTGAGGAGTCAACAACTTCTTGCCATCTGCAATATGTTGAAGTTACAGTCAGAAGAGAACCAGAGGAGAAGACAACAAGAACCACAAGTCTTGAATTAATTAAATTCCTAGTCTTATTTTATTAATTACAATTTTTTAAAATTGATAAAAAAATCTGCTTTAGCCTGTTAAAGTTCTTAATGTTATTCTCATTATGCTCAGTTTTGATAATAAAGGGACAGCAACAAATTAGTCTCATACTCTTACTTATCAAAATAGTAAGGCAAATCAAGTGCAAGTACAGCAGGCCATAACAATCACCAAAAGGCAGATATATCAGACATTCAAACTTAATAAAGTTAAATATAACACTTTCAACAAGATAGAAGGAGCAATCCTGGAACAATAAAATGTTGAACAACTGAAATCTTATTCATTGCTGTAGGATGCATAAGTTCAGTAAAAGACCATCATGGTAATAGATACCTTAACTATCATAATCAAAATCTCACTTTTATTGGCAAAACTAATATAGTTTATTGTAACAACTAACAAGGGATATACTGATCTGCAATAGCACTTAATAACTGACGATCATTCACTGCTTGAGTAATGTCCTAACACAATTTTTGTTGCACCATTCACAAACCAATACAACTTTGCATGTGAAACCATCTATGTTTAGAAGGAACAGTTCAGGTTAAGGAAGATGCTCCTGAGCTTACATGCAACCCACTAGTGCAGTCATGCACGCAGTTTCATGTATCTAATTGTGGTAACCTTGCACTAATTAACTGTCAAGCAGTATTTATTTTTTATTTTGATATTTTTCGCTTAGAATAATGCTTCTATTTAGACTACTCTTGCAATCACAACAGTAGCAACTGATAAACACCTGACTGTAAAGGTGAGTGTTAATAGCATTATTCTTATTATTATAAGCATATACCTTTTGTAAAATCACCCTCTTGTTATTTCTCACTTATCTATAATACTAACACATTTCGAACTGAGAAAATTTGCTACAAAATCAACAAGGCATCAATCACACAATTTGATCATAAATAAGATTCCCCTCCCCACTCAGCACCACACACGAAAACAAACCCCAAATCAAGTTTCTGACCTGAAAGAGTGAGAAACCTGACTTGTTTCTGAGGAGAGTCTGGATTAACCTTTACACATTGTGCAACCTGAAACACATCTAGCTCCCTCATCTGCCAAAACCCACATCAAACAATTCAACTAAATCAAATCCAGAGTGAATATATTCTTACCTTTATTTTTTTACTTCGCGGGCTTTCTTAGTGGATCTAAATCAAATCTAATTCTATCTCATTCATTTCATGTTATCCTATTTTAAACAATGTCATTTCATACAATGTCCCTATACCTGATCCCCTATAAGAACGTTTATTTTCTAAACAACAGTTACATTTTGTTTCAAAAGATGCCAGCTTAAAAAGACAAAAAATATAATTTTTATTTTTTAAACTAAGCTCAACTAACCACACTCTAAATGTAAAGGGATTTGGATCCTTTCATTATATTCGTGTAAATTCCATAAATTTGAACTTGTAGTTGTATTATGTTCCCTACTAACACGAGAGTAAAGAATTTTATTAAAGAGTTTCATTTCTATGGTACATATGACTTTTAAATTAGTAATTATAAAGAGTAAATAGTCCGCGTAGTGTCCAAGTAAAGAGTTTTTATATTATCATCTAATCACAAATGGACATGTATAGTAAGTTTATTGATTTTTAGAATAGCTATCTAAAAGTTTATACCAACAATTACGTCTGATTGGTTGAAAGTTGTAAACTTTTTCAAATTCACAATGCATAGAAATTTTTTTAACTTGACTTTAGGCTATGCACCCAGTGTAAAGCAATTTCAAAGAAAATAACTGCCTTGAAGGTTGGCTGACTTAAATAATCATTGCCTTGACAGTACATAGTCATTAAACTTTTATTACAAAAGCCAACAATCTCATTACATATAGAAAAAAGACGGTGTAAAGCAGTTTTACATTGTCATCCTTATAACAAACCATTATGCATATGACAAGTTTGTTGAATTTTACAATAACTATCTTAAAGTTATACTAACTATGATTTTTTATTAGATAACAATGTAAACGTTTGTCCCGTGCATAGTCATTAAACTCATATATAACAATATGTGATTAGACGCCAGTATAATATGATTTTTACACTGAAAATGTATAGAATACTTACTACTCTTTATTAAGTGTGTACCTTTTCAGCGGCAACAGAGGCGCCAACGAAATTGGGAATGCGGTGGTGAACGGGCCGGGGGTTGTTGGCAACGTTGCGAGCTTCCATCATATCCCATATTCTCTTCCGGATTACCCATTTCCAGGCCTTCGGGTCGGCGGCGTCCGCCATGGCTCGCCGGGCCTCCGCGTCGAGGGCCAGCCGCTCCGCCTCGAACGCCGCCGCGTCGAAGGCCTTGTTATTGTTCTTCTTCTGGCTGCCGCCGGCGGCTTCCATCTTGAACCACCTGTTGCGAGGATTGGTGGAGAGGGAACGGAAGGTGCAGAGAGAGGAGGGGCTGTGGAAGTTGGTGCTGAGCAGAAATGAATGTGATAAACGGAATGCTTCCATTTTGCCAAAGAGAACGTTGGGTTTGGTCTGAAAATATTTAATTTTTAACTGTCTTGCCGAGTTACACGTGTACAACTACAGTTTGAGAACAGTTGGCAACATATCTTCTGAGGCTTTAAATATAAGTAAGTCTCGAATTAAGGATTAGTATTGTAATTGATCCAAAAGATTAAAGTTTGAAGGATGTATGGTTTCATGGAGGAGTAAAGTTTCTAATTACGTGGTTAGGAAAAAAATGATAGAAGAAGAAGAAGAAGAAAAGGAAAAAAAAATAGCTAATGGTATTTTATTCAATAACAAATTTGAAGATTTTAATATTTCTTTAGTCGATGACTAGATAATTTTACTTACAATAAAGTATTTTTATGATTATGTTTTTGTTATCAACAAGTTTCTAATTCAAAACATGTTTAAGAAATCTAGAATTAATTCATTCACCAACAACATATTAGTTGTAAAATTGCATTTTTTTTTCATATTTTTTTCCTTCTTGTGAATGAAATTTAATGGCAACCAAAGAAATCATGTTTTTGTCCGGATTCTAAGTAACCAAATCAATCAAAAGTTTGATTCTATCTAAATTATCCATTTTCAAATGATATTCACAATGTTCACAAATATTCTTTTTTATTTAATTTTTTTAATAATTTAATCCATAAGAATTTTCACATTCAATTCACAAATACTTATATTTTTTACTTTTATCAAGATTATTACATGAGTTATATATTCTAATAAAAAAATATGTTTTAATCTTTCACGTTAAAGTTCTTCATAAAATGATGATGTGGTAAACAAAAGTTTGAAATAAGCTTAGTATTATCTAAATATCAAATAAAATAAACTAGTAATATATTAAAGAACATGTATTAAAAAATTATAATTTTATAAGAATTGAAAGAATTAGGGAAAACAAATGACGGAGAAATGAAGGAAAATTAGACATAGAGATCAAGTTAGAGAGAATCCAGGTTAATGAATAAAGTAACACGTCAAATGTTTTGTTTAAAAAATTTTAAGATATAAAAAAATGCATATTTTAAAAGAACTTAAAAAACATTGAAAATTGTTTGCTACTGACTAAGCTACTTTTAAATATACGTCTCTCCATTAATATCATGTGATGTGAGTAATCAACAAGAAATTTGTGTAATCAAAACTTAAGTGGGCCTATGGTGGCCTTATCTCGTATTAGGGTAATTAACTTACGCAAGTTCAACGATTGAAGTTAATTACCTCGTTTTGAAAACTAGAGCAATTCAGGATTGCATGTGAAATATTAAAAGAAAACAATAGAACCCGTCCATATCTTGCAAAGACTAACCTAAGAATCTCTAGGGAAGACTACATAAAATACAAGGACACTTTATTTATCTAATGTCCTTTTTTTTCATTTTCCATTGGAAGTAGAAGTATATATGGAGAGTAAGAAGAAGGATAAGACGTGAATCTCAAGTTCAAGGAGAAGAAATAATGAAACATGTTCTCAATTCATGAGCATTCAAGAAATATAAGATTGATTGAGTGATTTAAAAAGAAGGAAAAAAAGGAAAGATCATAGGTTTGATCTATCCTATTGATAAAAAAATTAACAAACTGATAATTAACATTTATCAATAAAAAAAATTTATGAATATTCAAGAGATATAAGATTGATTGAGTGATCAAGAAAGAAGGAAAGAAGGGTAAGGTGACAGGTTTGATCGCTCCTATTAACAAAAAAACTAACAAACTGACAATTAACATTTACCAATAAAAAAAATTCATGAGCATGCAAGGTAGAAGAAAGAAATAGGAGAAAAGGGAAGGAGAAAAAGGAGGAAGAGAGAAACATGCAACAACAACAAAGTACACACTGATTTAGTGAAAAAAATTAACAAACTGACAATTAATATTTATCGATAAAAAAATCCATAAGCATTTAGGAGATATAAAATTGATTAAGTGATCAAGAAATAAACAAGGGAAAGGTCACAAGTTTGATCCCTCCTACTGACAAAAAACAAACAAATTGACAATTAACATTTACTGATAAAAAAATCAATGAACATGCAAGGTAGAAGGAAAAAATGGGAGAAAAGAGAAGGAGAAAAAAAAAGGAGAAACATGTAGCTACAACAAAATACAGACAGACTAAGTGGCAAAAACTAATAAACTAACAATTAACATTGATCGATAAAAAAAATCCATGAACATTTAGGAGATATAAGATTGATTGAGTGATCAAGAAAGAAAGAAGGGAGGGAAAGGTCACGGGTTTGATGTCTACTAGTGACAAAAAGCTAATATATTGACAATTAACATTTATCCATAAAAAAATCCATGAGTCAGCAAGGTAGAAGAAAGAAATGCGAGAGAAAAGGGAAGGAGAAAGAAATTGAGGAAGAGAGAATCCTACAGCTGCAACAAAATTCAGGAATAAATACGCCAAAAAAAATGTAGCATTTTTACTTAGTTGGACAGGAAAATTGAAATGGATTGAGAATACAACAGAAAGGCCTACTTAGCCTGAATTACAGAACATATACAACAATCATTATAAAAACCATAAGCAATCCCTCAACTCTGAAGAAGGTAGTAACTTCCCTCTCCACTTTTCTATTCTTCAAGACTACATCCATCTGCAATAATAAAGCTTGCCCCCACAACATTATGTTAGAAACCTAAACATCTCTAGTAGAGGCAATGGAGATGAGAAGATAAATGATTCAAAGAGAAAAAAGTAGTGCAGGTTTTATCAGTAAATTAACAAGCGAAGAGACCATTACAATGACAATGAAGGTGACATTATCCGCATAAAAATTATCCTTCCCAAATTCAGAATTCATTGTCCCTAATAAGCTTATGAAGTAGCAACCATAAAACTGTTTCCCTTCAGACCTTATCAAAGTCTGCTCATATATTCTGCAACTGGGAAAAGGAGATGCGAACAACCGATCCAGAAAGTGGACTTGCATGCTTGCACACAAGGGCTTCAGTAGCCTGCTCCTCAGTCTCAAACTGAACAAGTGCCTGTTTTTTACCGTTCATCTCAAAGACCTTGCTGTTGACAATGGTTCCATGCTCCTCCAAAAGGCTTACAACCTCCTCTTCAGTTATGTCTTGCGGGAGGGTGGACAAGTGGACCATTTTTGTCGGTGAGCAGCAGTACCGATAGTTCTTGGCAGCATTACGATTGAATCGATTGAGATTTGAATTGACATACTCGTGTGTATCAGCACCTTGGGTTATGTTTGCATACTTCGAATAGTTGACCTCCAATCGCTTTCCAAACAACATGGCTCCCTATATTTCAAATTGACAAGGTTTTAGTGACCAGTTCAAAACTAGAGCAGAAAAAAATACATAATGATTAATCTGCATGCCACAATGAGAATATATGTAGAATAAATATATCAAATCAGCAAAAATAATGCTTTGTAGATGACTAAAGGATCCATCATGAATTCAGTCTAATGTACACGTCAATCCAATTGGCTATCAAACCAGTCTGAATGAAACAATTATCCATTTTCTATTTTCTCATGGAGCAGCACAACCATAAAAAATACATTTTAACCGATTCAAATTTTGCATTAATTACAACCATAATCTTTATCAATGACATGCTTCTTGCTATCAGCTAAAAAAATTATGGATCATTTCCAATCATTTGAATGAATCAACATTGCATACCAAACAAAACCAGTAGAATCAATAATGAAGAAAAAAGAATGAGCTAACATTTAGCAGTACAATGTCTATAATAAACAGACGAAAAATATCATCTCATTATAAAATAGATATTTCAATTTCATTTTTGTTACATAAAACATACCAAAGCATCAAGAAAATAAAACCACTACTAAATTAAAAATAAAAAATATATATAGATGAAAGTTGGGTGAAGTTTTCATGGGCAAGTGGAAAAAGTATCAGGACATATAGTGATGAATTTCATTTTACTTTGGGGTGTGAATGACCCTACTAAATTAGAAATTAAAAATTAAAAAATATATATAGAAATGAAAGTTGGGTGAAATTTTCATGGGCTAGTGGAAAAGTATCAGGACATGTGGTGATGAATTCCATTTTACTTTGGGTTGTGAATGACCAATTGTGAATACTTGGAGGAAGATAAAGTTTGAAGTACATTTATCATTAACAGAAGAATAAATGTTCTGATAAATATTCAGGTAAAACCTAAAATGGTTGTTGAATGTTGAGCTGCCACTGGAAGCATTGTCAGACAAGAGGGAAGGGGAGCCGCAACCAGGGAAGAGGCAGTGAACAAAGGGAAACAGAGAATGTTTTTCCACAACAGAAATGACATAATTTATATACTATTAGGATAGACAAAGAACAGGATTTCAAAGGTAATGAAAAGAGAGAATATATAAAGAGTTCTATGAACTCGAGTCTGTAGAAAGAACACATCTTCTCAAGCTGAATGATACCAGTCTAATGCATTTAGTACTCTTGTCATGGGCATTAGTGTCTAGGATGTTGAACTTAATTTATATTAGCCTAGTAATGGTCTCCACAATCCAAATCCAAGAGACTATATATATTGGTGATATGCAGAACCTATGTACCGCGTTTCTACTGAATAATAAATATTTCCACTTAGAATATCTCTCTAAAAGTACCCATCTCTCTATTTCTCTCCCCACATTCTCTAAATTCAACATAAGGGAAAGATAGAGAAGGACAGCTAACAGTAGCACAATGGAAGTATAGTTGATAGATGAAATGTGTTCTAGCAACATAACCTAGTACTCCTATTTATACTAACATCTAAGTCAAGTACTAGTAGTACTTGAACAAAGCTCACTAGCAATAAGAACAGACTAATAACCATAATCTTCTTACAAAAATAGTAAAACCGATGATTATCTCCAGGCACAATTATAACAAACAACAATATAACCTTTCACATTAGTAAAGATATCACAAGATCTAGTATAAGGTGTACAAGAAACAAACCTTCAGAAAATGTACTGCCAATTCAGCTTGGAAACCATCTCCCATCTGGATAAGTGCATGATCTGGCTTATTTCGGAGAAGTTTAATTCTGACAATGTTCCCATAAATGGAGAACAAGTTGAACAGTTTATCCTCGTCTATTCTCTGGAAAAAGAAAAAAATTTTAAAAAAAATCAAGCCAAAATATATTTAAACAAATGGAGAGAAATTTCTAGAAAAAAGGCAGAAATATCCCGACAGTGTACTTACATCAGGATTGAGATTTGCAACAAGAACTGTACACCTTTCATTTGTTCCAGTTATGCCAGGAGGCAAACCTCCCCCAAAGGCAGCTGCAATTGCTGCAGCATTGGCCATCTAAAATTCAAAACAAATTAAAAATAGGATTGATTTAGCATATTTTGTGTTTGGTATGGCTTATATAATCAAAACCTACTAAGCTTAAAATAAAAACTGATTTTTTTTTTTACAAACAATTAAGATAAGCCAAACATGCATTAAATATAAATGAAAAGAAAAATTCATTTACATGCATGTCTAAAGTCAGCTTATAAACCAAAAATTCATAGCAATGGTTTTTTTTTTTACACAAGTCATAGCACTACGTTAATAATATAATGATTGTCCTTTACCACTAAATGAAATTCCAAACTGTAAACAAAAGAGAAAGCCCAACAAATTCCTTTTTTCAATGAAACTCCATTTTGGAAAAAAAAAATTTAAAAATATAAAGTCCCGTCATGAAATTATTTTGCAAAAGATCAGCAAACTCAAATTCCCCCATTTGGTTGGGTACAATCATGGAAACCCAAGTATTCAGATTTAAGAAAATATATATAAAAGTAAATGAAGAGAAATCAACTACTAATTCACTAGGCATTTATAGTGCTACTTTTCATAAGATGCAGATTGATAATAAGTTAATAATTTCATCATATGTTCAACTGTGTATCAATAATTGCAAATGAGGCTTCAACTTGGCTTGAAAAACACCCACCTGAGAGAACCCACCTGTAAAAAGAAAATAACAAATATTAGTTATATACACAAAAAAAACAATAAGATAAACAAAGCAAACAAACCAAAGAAAATTAAAACATTTAGCACCTGCCCTGGGTCCAGAATACATGCCTGCTGCATCACCATATCCAGGCTATTCATAGGAGACGAAGGATGAAGTGAATTAGAAACAACTTG
Organism: Glycine latifolia; assembly: GCA_013407115.1. Taxonomy (NCBI): domain Eukaryota; kingdom Viridiplantae; phylum Streptophyta; class Magnoliopsida; order Fabales; family Fabaceae; genus Glycine; species Glycine latifolia. Next base: position 25,431,569 of record CM023956.1, read on the forward strand.
ACAAAGGTGAACAAGAAGATTTGATTCATAAATACACAAAGAAAATAACCATAAAGAACATACTTGTGAAGATCGACCTTTCTGCTCTGTAGGCAGATTAGGGTTTGTGAAGTCCCTGTGAAACATGAGTAAACTCAGTAATAATGATTACAATGTTATAAAAGAGATTTAAGTTTAAAAAAAAAGAATAAATAAATAAAGAACCAACTGAGTCACCTTGAACGATCATTATTGTAGTTCACTTGTAGTTCATCAAGGCTGCAATGAACATGAATTAATGTCCAACAATAAATAAATAAATAAAAGGCCAAGACAGATAGATGGGGATACAAGATTCATCAACAACATAGAAGCATAACATAACTCTCTAAACCCAGAAACCACTAAAGGATGAAATATCTGAGATAAATTAAACCTACTTTGAGAACTGAATGTCCAGCTGACAACAACCATCATAAATATTGCGTCCCTAGAAATTGCCAGAGGTACAATCATCATATCAGAAAATTAATAATAGAATTAACAAACCAAGTAATGCAACAAGCTCCATGTAAACGTAAAACAACCTGAAGAGTACTTCTGGCAGTAACAGCACTTTGACGGGATTGATACTGGATTAGAGCTTGAAAGCCTACACAGTTTTTAAACGGGATGAAACAAGTAATAGAACACATCCACACAAATCAAATATAAAGATAGTCTTCTTCCATAAAAAACCAGAAACATAATTTCGTTAATATCAAAGAACTCATTTTCCTATTTATCTACAAAAAAAAAAAAAGCTTTAATATTTCAAAATAAATTATTATACATGAACCAAATATATCCTCAATTCACCCCATTATGGCCCCTAAGACAAAAAAAAAAATCTTAATAGGAAAAGAAAGAGAGAGGAAGAATTCTGAATCTGACCAGCTGACTTCTGAAATGTTACAATCTTTTCCACAAATCCATGAGGAGAAAACACTTGATGTAGCACATCCGCTGTTATAGGATACAGCATGTGATGAACTGTAACTAAGAGAATTCGATTTGGCTGTGCATCCAGAGAGTTGCCGACAGCAGACAGCATAGAGAAAGAGAAGAGAGAGAGAGAGAGGAGAATAAATAGAGAAGTTTGTGATAAAGAGAAAGAAAACTACAGAACAGAAGAATTTAACACTAAACTTATTGCAATGGAAGCCTAAGAACAATATTAATATTATAGGGGAGAAAACGTGACATATAAAATAAAGAATACAAATGTTTAAAGAAAAAGGGATGGACAATTTTCTGTTTTTACCACAACAAACAAGTTGAGGCATATATTTTTCCATTTAAATAAAATAAATAAAAAACATCAAATACCAACCTCGTCTTCTCGTGCTTGATTTTGATCCATTGTAGTTAGTTCTTGATGAGAGGAAAACTGGACATAAACATTCCTCCCCCTAGAATGAAACAATAAAATAAGCTAACTATGTGAAGAATAATGATTTCTTAACATCAACAGGAACTAATATCCCTTCCAAGATCAAGTTATCAAAACACTACCTTCGGTCCTAAATATAAGAAATAAATACCTAATTCATCAAGACCAATAAAAATAGTTAAACTAGTTAGTTTTAATTAATCAACATCAACAACATATAGAAGGGGGAAAGAAGGAGAGGGGAGATGAGGAGGAAAAAGACTAAAAAGGGAACATCTAGAACATATAGATAACAACGGGTCTAACCCTCCACCAAGCTTATAGCTTTTCTTTATTCCGTCCTAAAACACATCGTCCGCTAATCTATATATCACTTCATTAAGTCTTATTTAAACTACCTTTCCCCATGTAAGTTTCGATCTACCTCTATCTCTCTTTGTGTCGAGCTCTTCGTAACAAACTTTTGTTCTTACGATAGAATCCAACGATCGTCTCATTACGTGCCCAAACCACCTCAATTTATGTTCCCTCATCTTTTCACTCACCGGTACTACTGCTAACTTTCTTCTAATATCTTCATTTCTCATCTTATTCATCTTCGTATAACCACATATTTACCTTAATATACTCATTTTTGCTACCCCTATTTTATATTCATGTTGCCTATGTGTTGGTCAACATTCAGTTCCATATAACATTGCACGTCTTATAATTGTTCTATAGAATTTTCCTTTTAACTTAAGGGGAATTTTGTGATCACACAACAACCCAGATGCACTCCATCATTTCATCCCCCTGCTCTAATTCTATAATTTACATTCTCATCAATCTTTTCACCTTTCTGTAAAATTTATCACAGGTATCTAAGAACATCTTTCTTGAATACCTCTTGACCAAGTAGATGCACGGAGTCTTAATCATCATCTCTTACGAGTGAAAACTCATATTTCATATACTCAGTCTTGCTCTGGCTTAACGTGAGTCCTTTAAACTCCAAAGTGCTTCTCTACAATTCAAATTTCCTATTAACACCATCTTTGGTCATCAGTAAGCACAATATCATCTGTAAAAAGCATACACCATGGCACTTTCTCTTTAATATCTTTTGTTAGTTCATCCATTACTAAGACAAAGAGATAAGGACTAAGAGCCGAACCTTGATATACACCTACCGTGATAGGAAAATAACTTGATGTTCCATTACAAGCTTTCACATATACTCAGAAGTTAATGGTTTGAGTAGTGGTTTATTTAATTACATTACTTGTAAAGTTGTAATTTAAGGGATAATTTTTCAATCAATGTGTGACTTTTATTGCTAATAACCCAAAGAATGCATCCACTTTGGCGGGAAACGAGTCAATGTCCCATTAATAGACTTCATAGTAAAAGGAAATTACCAATTAGTACATTTGAAAATAGTTGTCAATAGCAGCAGTGTTGCACTAGTGCGGTGCAGAGCGGCATTGGACAACCACAAGGAGGCCGTAGCGTCTTAGTTTACAGCGTGGCGGTGGCAGCTGCTATCCCAAAGTGGAAGAGTTGGTGAAATCGTGTGGAGCATACTATGTTGAAATATTTTTCGAAATATCTGTCAAAGTTCTTTTCAGATCCGTCGAAATGGTTTTCAGATCCATGGAGAAAAAATTAGTTCCCAAAAATACCCTTATTAAGTAGTAAGTAATAATTAGTGGGGGTACTTTTGGAAATTTTCATGCTTTCAAGAAAGAAAGAAAAAAAAAACTTCAACCCTTCATTCTTCTCCTCTAAAGCACATGAGCAACCTCTCCAAGCTGTCTTCTTATTCTCCAGCAACCCACTCTATTGTCTGGCAACCACCCTCTCTTTTCCAATGTTTCCTCTTTCTCTTTCACCCATTACAAATTTTTTTTTTCTTTTTTTTTTTTACTACCCAGCAGCAGCTACTTGTATGTTTTGTTTAAGTAGTAGTACTGTGAATTTTAATTTTAATTATGAATAGTTTATCAATTTTGATTATTTTTTAGCATGTGTGTGTGTGAAAAATATTAAAATAGCAGTTGTCCCACTATCCCAATTCCAGAGTCAGCCCCATGCAGCTATCCAAGATTGACAACTATGCATTTGAAAGTGGGCTATGTTTCTTATAATTAGGCCTAGAGGTAGTAGTATTCAAAGCAATCACAAATTTTAAAAGAGAAAGTAAATAATCTATTTATACCTTATGCTTGGCTGGACATTTGCATAAAATTGTAAAGCATTAACTGCAGAAGGAATATCTTGCATTTGAAGAAGAGCCTGCAAGAGCAATAGATTATACAAATAAAAGAAAACATTTAGTAATAATTCAGCCTTGAATTCTAAGAATCTAAGGAAAACAGAAAATAATTTGAAAGCATGGAGAAAACCTGATTTTTGGCACGCAACATCACAAGCTTTGTTATTACTCCAAAAGGCTGAAATAGTTGAAGCAAATCATTCTGCAACCAGATGAGTTATGATTTATAAATCACTGAAGAAATTTGAAAACTCATGAAAGTGGGAAAGAATTGTTAATTCAGCCATCTTTGAAATTCAGCCTGTATCATCTTTAAGTGGACACCCCCCCCCCCCCAAACACACACCTGATATATTAAGAGGGAATCACTGAAGCTCCTTTAACATCATTAAATTTGTAAGGACATTCAAAGTTATATTTTTTAGAGCTCTGGACTGTCCATGAATGTTTTATGCTTCAACAGTTTTTCTTTAATTTTTTTTAAGAAAACTGCCCATCCTATATCTTCTTTACTCTGTCCTTCATAAATTCTATCTTATATTTGAAGAACTTCAAAATTCAAATAACTGACAACAGCAATTGCAAATTGATTCCTCCCATATAATCAAAATGATTTGTTTGCACATCATCAGACATACATTCCATTCCAACTATCTCCCCCACTCCAGGAAATACGAGAGTAAACAGAAAAACAACATAGCAGTATTGATTGTTTGCATTCAATTACTTTATGTCTCATGGAATATCGTGACTATAAAAATAAGCAATTCTAGAAAATGTTACTAAACACTTTCCTTGTCATAAATACAGTAAGCAAACACCCTTGTATTTTACTCCAGACTGGCATTATGGATTTATGGTGTTTATTGTCGTAAATCCTTCTTTCATTTTATCACCTAGTCTCAAACCAACTTGTTTTCTTTTTCCTTGACCTGACATCTAAAGCCCTCTTGAAATAAGCAATTTTAGAAAATGTTACTAAACACTTTCCTGGTCATAAATACAGTAAGCAATCACCCTTGTATTTTACTCCAGACTGGCATTATGGATTTATGGTGTTTATTGTCGTAAATCCTTCTTTCATTTTATCACCTATTCTCAAACCAACTTGTTTTCTTTTTCCTTGACCTGACATCCAAAGCCCTATCATAAGGTTACTGTTTCATTTGGACTGCAGTACTGAACAGATCAGTGCTAGTAGACTCCTACTAAAACTACGTACCCCATTGTCCAAAGGCTCCTCGCTAGGCGAAGGTAAGGGGGAGGGATATTGTACACAACCTTACCCTTGCATATGCTAAGAGGCTATTTCCAGATTCAAACTCATGACCAACAAGTCATCAAAGCACAACTTTACCGCTGTATCAGGACTCGCCCTCAGTGCTAGTAGACTCCAATCCTATAGAATACACTTCATATCAGAACATTATATACACAATTTCTGAAACCAATGTGCATTTGCTTTTACATTTCCCTATTGATAGGTGTGTATGGAATATTTAGATAATACTAAGCTTATCATCAGAATTTAAAGAAATTTGTAGATTTGTTTCAGGGGTATTGGTTGTCATAATTTTTAAAAGCGTCTTGGGAAAATATCTTAAAGAAGTTCATGTCTTTGCCATTGCTATGGAATAGTCTTGTAAGCTCCTATCTTCAGGAGTTTCCTTCTTTCGGGAGGGGTGTTATATTGCATTGATTTCATTTGTCTCATGATTTCTATGTCTGTATATTCTGTACTCTTTCAACTTTTACAGTCCCTCTCAAACAAACTTCTTCCATTTGACAGGACAGAAATCAGAGTGGCCCAAAAGAATCTCCGAAAGACAGAAGAAATATAGAGGGCAGAAGCAACTCACATAACAACCTAAAATAGTTTTTGGAACAAACCATGCAAAGCTTTAACAATTAAGTATATGTGGTTGGCAGAATTTTCTTTACTGACATGATCTTGCAGCTTCCTTTTATAAACATAGTCATTAAAGTTGAATAGAACAAGCAATTCTTTAGTTAATACTGTCCAACTTTGTTTTATATACTCAACATCAATACTCTACATAATATAAAAGGCTCAGAAATCAAGGAATGGTTTTACTTTTAAATCTAGAGATCCATAGTAGAGCTAACAATAACTGTTACAATCAATAACAGAACCAATAAGAGAAATAGAAAGTGTAGAACTGATTACATGAAGGGCTAAAAATGTCACTTTCTTTCCCAGATGAGTAAATACTACAGAAATAACCATTCCGGCCATGACAGAGTTAAAGCTAGTGCAACTGAGCCATGGTAAAACCATGACACTATCATATAACAAAAACAAGTACAAACATGGAGCCAAAAAAAGAGTAAGAAAGAGAGAAAAAGTTTACTTCAGATATCTCATGCCCCACATTTCGAACGTGAATGACCTTGGAAGGTTCAGCCATTGCAAATTACCTAAACAAAACACAAACAACAAAAAGTTTTAAAAAAATCACCAATATCTTTGAATATCTAGCTGTTTTGTTTTCATTACAATTCAAACATGCAAGAAAACGCTCACTCAGAAACTCTCAACAATAGCCCCCCCCCCCCCAACAAAAAAAAAAAAGCTCCAAAATATTCATCCATTCCAATTGTTTTCCAAAACCCAATTCACAGCAAATCAAGATGCAAATGGATAAATTTTGGGGCTTTCTGAAACCAAGTGCGAATCGCGTAAAAAATCAAACTTTATATCCTACTCAATCGTACTCGCGAAAAACTCAGATACCCAATTGAGGAGCTGAATCTACGAGTGAGTACAAGAAAAAGTGGTAAACAAAAGAAATGCCACGCGGCAAAGGGCATCACCGAATCACAAAAAAGAGCACAAAAGTTCATCAAAATCGCGTCACGTTGGCACACGCTGCAAATCGTACAGAATGAGAAGATAACACTCATAAGCAGATACAGAGGGAGATAGAAAGAGAACTTGCCTCGAAAGAGTGAGAGAGAGACAGAGAGGGAGAGAAAGAGAGGAAGAGAATGAAAAAGAAAGAGAAAACAAAGTTAAATAGAGAAGGTGCTAACGGTGTCGTGGATTTCTTGCCCTATGTATATTAATATTTTGATATCTGGATCGCATAAGAAAAATAGTGAATTATAAATTTATTTCTTAAAATTATAATGGTTGCTCAAATTAATTACTAAAACTAATAAAATAGTAAAATTATGTTTGAAATTCTACATTATCAATTAATTTAATCTCTAAATTTGTAATGAATGGTCAATCAAATATTTATTGAGTGAATCATAAGTTTGTTTCTAAAAATATTGTTGGGTAAATTCATCTCTAAAATTAATAAAATAACAAAATAATCTCTAGAATTGTACATTATCAACTAATTTAGTCTTTAAAATTATAATGAATGGTTAAATTAGTCTCTAAAATAAATGAAATAGAAAATAATTCCTAAATTAATTTATAGTAATATTTTAATTTATGAATTGCATAAGACAGATATTTATTTAGTCAATTATTAATTTATTTCCTGAAATTATAATGTCAGTCAAATTGGTAGCCAAAATCAATAAAATAACAAAATAATTCTTAAAATTGTACATATGGTTATTTTAATCCTAGATTGGTAACTTGTTAACAGTCAAACAATTATTTATTGGGTGAATCATCAATTTATAAATTATAATGGTTAAATAAATTTATCTCTAAATTAATAAAATGGTAAAATAATTTTTTAAATTATATATTATTAATTAATTAATTTCTTGAAATTGTAATGAATGGTCAAATTGACCCCTAAAATAAATAAAATGGCAAAATAATTCCTAAAATTATTAATCAGTTTAGTCTCTAAAATTGTAATGATTGGTCAATTTGATTTCTAAAATTAAAAAATCCTATAATTTTTTTTTTTTTTGCGAATTTTGTCCATGAAATTGTATAGTTTTGTAAAGTTTATCCTAAAGTTATTATCATTAATTGTCTTTTGATGTGGCACTTCGTTTCTTATATAGCAACTTAGACCAACTTCTTTCTTCGCAATCACCAAAGCTACTGTATATTTTACTTTTTCAGTTTATATTATATTATATTATATATATATATATATATATATATATATATATATTAATGCATTGTTGATTGTGCTCTTGGTTCTCCAAAGGGTGTTAATAATATTAAAGTTAAGTTGATAAATTTATTTATTAAATAATTTTATTTATAAATAACTCTTTTACTAATAAAAGGGTGAAATTTATATATAATTAACAATTTTATGTGGTTAGATAAATAAAGTTATATAGAAATATTTAATAAATAAATTTATCATTCTAACGTATAATATTTTTCATATAAATATAAACATATACTTAGGAGATAAAATTACAATTAACAAACACAATAATGGTATTACAATAGGTAAAATGTTCTTAATTTGAACTATATTTTTCAATGTTTATTGGGTGTAATTTGATAGCATGATGCATGGAAATGTTTTCAAGTGGTTGAGTTTGTGCACAACATTTGTATGTGACATAATAGCTAAGCTACTAAAATATTTTTCTTATTTTTGGTCCTAAAACGTTTTGATTATTATGAATATTGATATTTTGCTTTATGGAATCCATTGCTATGGCCATAACTTTATGAAATTAGTTTCTAATCCAACTAGAATTCTATTTTTCTTAAATTTGTGTGAATTATAGCAATTTTTATATTGTATCACATTCCTTGGAGAGACAAAAATGAGGTTAATGCTTTACGGAATGGATATGTCTCAATGTAATGTGTTAAATATTCTGCATTGCATGTTTTTGTGGAGTGAATTTAAGGATGAACTTGACAAACTTGGAAAGATGTTAGTTGATTTAAAAGTGAGTCATTTATAAATAAAAAAAATTAAGAAATGACTCTGAAATGATTCCAACAGCAACAAAATTTAGTTCCATGGTCTTGAGATCCATATTTAATTTTTCTTATTTCTAAACTTTTCACACCAAAATTGTCTAAGATTTTGCTAATTTTAAACCTATTTCAATTTTTGCAAAAAGTTATACATGTTAAGGTTTTAATAAAGTTTGGTAAAAATGGAAAATACATTCATCATAAATTGAACTTTATTTTTACTTAAAATGGTTAACGGAAAAAAAATTGAATATTTTTATTAATTTCCAAAAAAAATGTTGCAAGTTAGTGTCAAGTTTTTACTTTGGTAAATTTTTCATATTATTGATTGTGTATATATTAAACTAGTACGTTTTAGAAGTATAATTATTATTATTTCATGCTTTGATAAGTGAAATTTAACTGCACATGACTAAGAAGATTTATTGAAATTTCATGGAATGTTTAATTTTTTTTTCCTCTTTATTTCTCCCATTCTCCTTTCATTATTCTTTTATTTTTAGCTTATTTTTCATTTCTTTTGTCTTATTTTCCTTTTTTCTTCCCATCTTATTTTCTCTTTCTTTGTCTTATTTTTATTTATCATTGGATTCATCTACCACCGACCTCAATTAACTTAGGTTAAAGGTGTTATTAATGTTGATGTTATTTAATATATTCTCTAATTATGAAGTGAAATATCTTTTCAAATATTAATCAAACACATAAGTAGTATTAATATGGCTTAATTTCATCTCTATTTTTACTAGTATATTGTCTTGAAGTAATTAGGAGCTTTAATAAATGAAACTCATTTCTTTTAGAAAATTGAATGTGAAAGTAGGATGATAAGGTACATTATACGAGACATTGTTGTAAATTAAAAATATGAAATGCATCGTACCATCCATTAATAAAGAAAAAAGTGATATAATTCTCTTATACATCTTATGTATAAATTCTCTTATGGAGTGTATCATTGTTCATGACACATGTCAACCTAAAGTTTGTAAAGGATGATGACTTTGTTGAGACGTGCACCTTGTGTGCATGAGGAGTACTTTGTGTGCACAATGAACATTGTGTGCATGAGAAGCACTTTACATGCATGAAAAACACTTTGTGTGTAACATGGTGTAAAGGCAAATATCACAAAAAGGAAAGTTGAATTGTGATTTTAGTGAATTTTTAAACCTTTTTCATAATTCAACAAAGTTTTTCATTTGATAAGGAAACTTTGTAAAACATATAACATATCTTATGAAAAACACACTCAGATGATAAAAAAACAAATATGTAAAGTACAAGATGTTTTCAAAAATCTAAAAACCAATTTAGACCCTATATGAATAGAAAACAAGAGAATATTCAGCATAGAGAGCTATACAGGTTTGTATTTTCCACTAAGACCACGTCCAATTATTAGCAAAATTACCAAGTTTTATTAAATTTTCACAAGTTACAAGTATTGTGTTACTATCACTTTTTGCTCTACAAATCAAGCTTTATGCCAAACTTGATTAACACTCGATATTATTTGTCCTACCGAGTCATTATTGGCTCTAAACAAGTCATAATAGATTTGTGGTTGAAGTTTGCTCAAAGACTAAATCTATAATCATCTTACATATTGATATACAAATAAGTGCTTTGTTTTTTCTCTCTCAATGTGTTCAAAGTGTTTTGAAAGATTTTTCTAACTTTACAATAATATACAAAAAGCTTTTGCATAAAGAATAATGAATGTTTTTCGCGCAAGATTCTTGTCTTCAGTCTTCAAAGCTTATGATTTATATAGACCCCATATTTGTTGTCTCACAACATGTAGATATTTTCACTTTATCTTTGTCTAATGAAAATGATTGTTGGGAGCATTTAATGCAAGCATTAAGTGCATGTTCTTTCCACATGCAAAAATTCATTTCTTCAATGTTTAGGTGTATGAGAACTACAACAGGTAGTCAATTCTTTGTGTCAGAGTAGGTCCTATGTAGTAGAACTCTTCTTTTGATGGCTATTGAGGACTTCTAGATCTTAACTTCATTTATTTTTATAGAATTCAACAGGTCCTAAGAATGTTTCTAGAAATAAAATCTCAAACATAGAATATTAAATGAGATCTTAAATGTCATCTCAAATGTTGTATCAAATAATGACTTCATTTGCTTATCGTTTGATGCCTGAAACATCAGACTAATTTTTTTTTTTAAAGTATGTTCTAATAACACATGAAATACAAAAAAATATATGCATAACAGATAACTTTTAATCTTTGTATTTGTTTACATCTAATCAAAATAATTAAGGGTATTGATTTGTCTTTAATACATAAATGTCTTTTGAGTCAACCCACGGTGTTTCAATGTATGGATCTTTTTATCACGTAATACCAAATCAATTATTAAAATATTATTGTATGAAATATTATGTAGTGTTGAGATCTATGTAACTTTTATATTCGAGATATGAAATAAGTGTCACATACTTTTCTAACCCGTAAAATGATTGTGTGGTGATGTGATATATACATATATGTTGAAGTTTGATAAATTCAAATGTGTAAAATCGAGGTATTATATAATGAAAATATGCATGTTGGGTTATTTAAATAAGTTGTGATATCATTTGTAGATGTAGTAGATCTATTTTAACCTTTAGAAAAACCTTGTGAACTCATAATTGTGAAATAGAGTTTAATCTAACATTGAAATTTGTTTGCATTAATATATGAGTATGTGTGATGCGTAGTGGAACTCATTTGGGTATCAAAAGGCCCTATGCATTTGTGAGCACATAAAAAATTGTTGATTCCTTTCCTATTAGCACAAAAAACAACATCTACAGCCAAATCCTGTAAATTTGTATTTACATTTTGATTTGTGACTAACAATCTCTGTGATTGAACTAAAATGTGGTAGATACCACATAGAGGCTTTGTGTGTGATAGATATAAACATGATCATTCATTCAAACACACACCATGATTAACAAAAGATTGTTTTTATAAGTGGAGTAAGTACATTATATATTGAGAGTGCAAAAGTATTTCAAACTATAAGAAAAAAAATGAAAATGAAAGGTAGAGTCAATCTTACTGTGCATAAGACATAAAAAAAAACTTCAGGGCAACCAATGGAAGAAAGAAAAAAGATGGAAGTTAAGTCTAAGTTTAATATGTATATACTTTTTCTATGTGAATTAACAAAATTATATTTTAGATCTACTTGTCTTAGAGATTACTTGTACTTATTAGTGCAACACCTAATAATGTAAAAGTAATTTTTTGTAGCCTCTTAACAATGCAATATCATTTTGTGATAACAACTAAACCATTTTTTGATTAAATTTAGAAATCATCTTCTATCAATATATGTATATTTAGCACAATATACAAAAAGCTAAAAAAAGTGTGATTGAGAGATACAATTATTTAATCAAAATATTTAATTGTATAGTAAATGTAATATACTGAACATAAATAAACTTCTGAAAATGTTTAACACTTCATATTAATATATCATTGATTAACACATCAATACATTACCCTCCCGTGGAAATAAATTTTATCTTTCTTTCTTATTGATTTTGACTTCTAAATTATATATTTAAAAGAAAGAATAATGACCATATATATGTTATAAATATTGTTAGTCCTTAAGACTAATGTTTAATTTTGAAGTTGCAACACTTGCTTGACTATATTGTCAACCTTCTAAGCAATGTGTTTATGCATGTATTTTGTGTTATATTAAGGTATCTACATGATTTGCAAATTAACATATTTATTTAATGTTTGATTCCATTTTCTGAATCAAAATGATAAATTACATAACGAAATATTTAAACTGAGATGTTAAATAACTAAATAGAAATTCAACTTCTCATAAGAATAAAAAAAACTAAGGGATAAATTATTAATAACATGCATTTTTTCATCCAAATCCTATTTAAACATGTGCAACATCTAAAATAAGTCATTCTTCCCTCAAATTATTGGAAGAGCGAACAATTTTTTTATCAACATGTGCAAGAAGAAAAATTGTTGATTCATAGGTTGGAAAATAGTACCAAGAAAATAACACAACTAGGGAATCCAATTGTTTGTAGGTAAATTTTTCACTGATTTGCAAGAAGTAATTGTGTCAGGGGATCGTAGAAACACAAATGTAATCTTCCATGATGGATTCCAAGTTAAAATTCAAGAAAATGTTGTTGATGTTAATTATTTTAAGTTACATGGATACAGTTTTAGTGGTGCAATTGGTAACAATGTTTTTTACTTGAACTTATTTTTTCTATTCTTATGTTAATTTACTTAAATAAACTTATTTTTTCCTCTTTTTCAAGCATCATTTCTCATTTTTCCCGTTTCACCGCACCCTATGAAGCATAACATATATACTATACACAAACACTCTAACACAATTAATGTCCAAAATATAGGACATTATATATATGTGTGTGAGAGAGAGTGAGAGAAAGAGTACATAGAAAGATAATTAAATTTTTACATGTTCACTTTCTAAAAGTAAAGTTATCAAGTTTTACAATTTTCATATGACAATGACCATCCCAAAAATAATAAAAAATACTAAAAAGGGTTTGAGCAGAAAAAAATGAGACATTACAAAAATGTGTTTAGACTCATGAACAAGGTGTGTTGGAGATTGTCCAAGTTGTGTCGTGTTTAAGTAAAAAAATATTTTTAGTTACAACACAAATGAAGGTATTTGACGCATGTGGAAGGCGTGTCTGATAATTGTCTTTTTAATTTCATTTGAATGATTATTTTTAGGTAATTATCTTAATATTCCAATTCTTAGACTCTTTAATTGCTATTTTTGATAGTCTAGTTGTAAATAAATAATTTTTTTATAGACTAGTTGTTTTAATCAAGTTTATACTAATTTAGGTTAAATTTAGATTTTACTATCATGATGAAGAAATGATGGATGAATGAGCATGAAGGAAATGGACAAAAATGTCAAGATTTCAGCATTTGGTTGTGGATAAGCAAATGATGCTTGAGCCTAAAGTTATTGGGGCTTAAGCACCAGAAGCAAGATTTTGGCAAAGAGGAAAAACATTTGGCACTTAAGGGCCAAGTTCCTTGCACTTAAACATTAGTTTGGAAGCAACCAATTTTAATTTTATGGAACTTAAATGCTACTCTAGGTGTGCTTAAACATTTGTCTGTATGTGATGAATTAATTTGGCATTTGTTGTACCTTATTTAAGGCATTTTTGTGTTTTTGCTTTGCACTTTTTCATTTTGCAAATTCCCAAAACCCTTTTGCTTTGTAATAACTATAATAATGACCTATTGTGACTTATTCTCTTCAATTCTTCATTCTCCATGAAATTTCTACAACTTAATGGCTAGGAGTAGCTAAATCTAAAGTTGTTGGGGTTAAATCTAGTGCAACCTACTCACGTATTGCTTGTAAACCCTAACTTTATTTTCATTTCATATATTTCTTTTCTACATCCATGCTCAAATTGCTCTATGGCTTGATCACCCATGATATGTGTTGAGTTGCTTTATGGTTGAAAAACTCTTTTTTAACTCTTAAACTGAAGTGGAATTGTCACTAAATTCAAGCCTAGGAATGGTTATAAATTTAATGACCTCCTTACATGCTTACTATTATTGCAAATTCCTTTGTTAACACCTCCTAAGGAATTAGGGGTTTAATGGTGAAATTTGATCTCAATTGTCTAAGGAATTGGAAATAATTGATAAACATTTGTGCATAGAGATATATTGAATGAATGTATGAGTTAGTGTTTATTTTATTATTGTTATAATCATAATGAATGGTGTCTCATGAAGTCCAACCCCAACAACATTTTCTTATCATTTGTTAATCAATTTTACTGCATATTACATGTTTGATAAAAAACCTAAATAATTATTCTTCTTTTGATTATATTTAAATTGTTTGTTAATGAATCTAAGGATAAAATAGTGTTAGTTTTAATTAAACCATCTTTGAAAACTCAATTATTTATTCATTAATCTTAGTTGACAAATTGTGAACAAGTGCTTGATATTATGTGAGTCCTTTGGGAAATGATACATGAACTTTTCATTTTATGCTACTTGTGTGATTTGGTTCACTTGTTAAATATTGTTAACAATGCCTGACAATTGTTGGTGTCAAACATGCCAACTCACCATTCAATAGGTGTATTTTTGCTTCATAGACCGCATTTCTTTGATTATGCTGTATTCATGTGCTTGTGGTTTCACTTACTCTCATTTTTTTTCCTCTTAGTGTTTTTCAACAATCCCTTTTCTCGAGTTATGCTCCAACAATGTATGCATTAAAAATGACATAAAAGTAGAAAATGTGATAATATTTAAAAGGATTCAGACTATATTCCAATGAGGTATGCATTTCTTAAGCTACAGATAAATAAGTTTCTCATAAAAGTTTCTCACCACTTCTCCACACCAACCGTAGGCTATAGAGTGTAATGCCATCTCTTGGCCCCATTCCAAAATTGCTTCTCCCATCAATTCCCCCTTTTCTCTTCTTTTGATTGTCTCTTTAACCCAACAACACCATTTTTGCCACATCTATGCCTACACCAAATACCCCTTCCACGCCACATCAACTAATTGTACTCCATTTAATAACATCCATTCTAGAAAAACCAAAAACACAAAAACCATCAATTTTCACAAACTTGGGACTAATAAGAGTTTATATTAACTTAGACACCCTATTCAACCAACTAACACAACATTCACACCAATTTTCACATATCTTTCCTCAGTGCAACATTAGCAACAAAGTATAATACAATATTTTAATTACTCACCAGTGAAAATCATCATGCTTCATGCTCCTTTATTGCAAAGAATTTGTGGCTCTCCCTCTTCTCAAAGTTAAAGTATAATACAACATTTAAAGATGAAATATTCTGCTTTTAAAATTTAGGAAATTGTTAGTCAAGTGACAATAAAAATTGATCTAAAAGGTAGAAATGCATATTACTTTTACCAAGTTTCATCCTCTTTCGTGACAAAAGTTACAAAACCATTTCCTATGGAATACAAGATGTAAAACGAATAAGAGATAGAAAGATAAACAAAGATAATATCGTGGATCCAAAATATAAATATATATTACTGTGCTTGGTAACCGGTTTTCTTCTATTTCATTTGATGGGATATATATGGCCCCAATTTGATGACAATAATTTCAACCACTGGGTTTTGTCGGTGGAAACAACAAGGTTACAACCTCAGTGGTGAAGTCACAAATCACTCACAACTCTATTCATTCATTCATCCATTCACAAATAAAAATAATACTACTTCTTAAATTTTCACAATTCAATGCTTCAAATACAAATAGAGTATGGAGAAATCAAATAGAAGATGAAGACATTCAAAGGAAATTCAAAAATGTCTCACACAGACACTAATAGGTGAAATTGGAGGTGAAAATGTAAGGGAGATACTTGAGATTAGGGATTCTTCAGCTTTGCTAAAAAAAATCATTGCGTCAAACCTAGGGCTTTTGCGGAATTTTGTGAGAGAGGAACAAATTTGAATGAGTTAAAATCCAACAATTTTGAATGTTAAATGAGATAAATTAGTTTGAATGCTACAATTGATAAGAACAAAAGTCTTTGGGAGAACTCTACGAGAGAGGGAGGGAGGGAGAACTCTACAAGAGCTCACTTATGGCCAAATGAAAAATCTGAGATGCCGCAAGTATTTTTTAATATTTTCTCCTCTAAGAAAATGGTATTCAAGACAGATGTAAGCATAGATCTAGCTATAAAACTTACACCTACAATCGATTGGTGTAGATAAAGTTTAAATTTTTTTAACCTACATAAAATAACTGTAAGTATAAGATTTTTAAAATTTTACCTACACATAACATTTGTAGGTAGAAGTTATTTTGAGTTTTACCTATACCAAACAATGGTAGGTATAAATATTTGAATTTTACCTACGTCAAATAGGTGTAGGTAGAAGTATTTTTTGACTTTTCCCTAATATGATTTATGTCTGTAGGTAAAAGCATCCGTAAGTATATGTCATTTTTCTTGTAGTGATACCTTTTAATTGTCTTCTTAACACAATCAATATTAGTTGTTGAATGCCACAAGTAATCCTTAAGCTTTAAACTTTGTTGTTGGACTTACTGAGATATTACTTATATGATCGATTTGGTTTGTTTTCCAAAGAGACAGACATATCATGATTAACAAGCAAGTCCTTATGCTTTTAATATTATTTGTGCATTTTACTTGTATATGAATATCATATATAAATAATTTAAGGGATGTATTGAATTATGATTTATATATATAGGGATAGAATCAAATGACACTAAATCTCATCCATTCACTGTAATATAATCCAATGGTTCTTATTTCTTCATTAAAAATCTCACGTGAGGATATAGTCTCTCATGCGATAACCTTTCCCAAAACAGTTTTGGTGGAATACACAAACATTGACGCAACACTTGTTGGCTCCGCCGCTTCGCACCACCATGGGTCGCAACTCCGAACTGCTAAGGATGGCCCCCAAACAAAATCAATGTCATACATGGTGAATCTTAGCGACCTATCCATCTGCACCATGACTCGGTTGTGATTCCCAACTCGAAACACTTAGGCCAACACTACTTTTTCTCCCTATAAATTTTGTACACTTTTTAGAATTTTTCTTTTCAGTATCCAATAACATTTTCTAAAGAGTACCTCCATACACTGTTTATATGAGATTTGGCCAAAGTGCACATGGATAAGCACCAATACAATCTTATAGTTTCGAGAGTAATAAAGCAAAGAAAAAACAATTCCAATCCCCTATAAAAGTTAAGCTTTGGATCATTGTTCAATGTTCATTATGCCTAAATTGAATGATAAGAAAACTACTAATATACACAATAAGATAATTAATTTGAACGACCCCGTGATTTATAAGCCATTATTATCACTAATATAGCCTCATTTTCCTTATATTAACCATTTATTTTCTTTTCAGGGACTGTTTTTTTAATTGGTCCACGTTCATGTAAGTCCATAACATATTAGAGAAAGATTTGGTGATTCTGTTCTATCGCTAGGACAAGGCCTCACCTTAACATGTGTACTAAATAGTACCTCAAACTTAAAGTAGAAAAGTCAAAACGTCATTTTAATTTCTTTCTTCTCTTGTAGGGAAATATTTCTTTCTTCTCTTGTAGGGAAATGCGGTACTGACAGTAGCATAGGAAAGGGGTGCATGCACATTGAATAATTAATAATAAAACAAGTAGACAATCGAATGAAAACCTCATATGAATTGGCGATGCGACAAATTTAGCGATGTAAAGCGATGGAGTAATTCTTGTCTCAATGGTGGTATTGATTATTTATTTTTTTTAATAGAAGGGAATCATGAATAATGGTAAAGGGTCACGTGAAATTCTTAGTGAGGAGACACATGAGTTTTTTAATAAGTTAATGAAAATCATTAGATTAAACTAAAATGGATGAAGGTGATTTAGTGTCAAAGTTTAGTTTAATACTTTGTTTGAATTGATTTTATGCCACACACACACATATATATATATATATATATATTATATTAAAAATTTAAATATGTTGGTAACAAATAACTTAGTTTTTTTTTATCTCTATCAATCTATCACTCAATTTGAATTTTAATATATTTTTTAAAAACATCAATGATTAAAAATTAAAATATATCACAATAAAAATTATTTTAATAAATATATAATTTTCAATATTGTTAGTTCTAATTTGAACTTCAATAATTTTAAAAATATCAATGATTAAAAAATAATACATCATAATATAAATTATTTATAATAAATTTAAAATATAATTTATTTATTAAAATATAAACTTATCATATAATTTACATATTTAAAAATATTTATTATAAATTTTAATCACATAAAATAAATATTTATTCTATATAATCCATATGCTAAATAGTTTTAAAAATTCACTTAGGCCTTGTTATCCAATCGAGAACCGGTAGATTAACTAAGTTTAGTAAAATAAGTTAGATTTGATTTGCTATGCTTTTGAACCACTTTGACCTTGTACTAGTTGGCCGAATTTGGAGATGGGTCCGTGAATCGATGGGTTAATGTGACCAAGACTTCACTCAGATTTAATTATTTATTTTTTCATCAAAATTTTGGAACAATGTTGTTTAGGATGAAAAATTAAAACAACTAAAGAAACAAACAAAGGAATAAATAAGTGGAAATATAATTATGAAACTCAGATGGACTTGGCTGAGTCGACTGTTAGATTGAGACTTTGGTGTCTAATCAGGTCAAATCTTATGTTGAAATAGTGTGCATGGGATCCATAATGGCACCTTTAGTACTGGGTCTTGGGGATGAATCTCCAACTAAAGATATCTCATTTCCCAGATCCAACAATAAAGAAGATTTCAAGATCTCCACGTGGAGATCCAGTTATTCCACAAAAATTGTGAAGATCTACACATCTTTAAAAAAATGAAAGTTTATTCATCAACAACTAACCAAAACGAACACGCGCAAAGTAAAAGCCAAGTGAGCCAGCAGACCAAATGAAAAAAAAAAGTTAAAAATAAAACATATCAAGGGGAAAGCAATGTCGCGCGAGGGAGGAAGGAGAGATAGGGGGTCGCATGACGGAAGGGAAAAGGGAGATGGAGGGTCGCACAGAGGGGAAGGGGAAGGGAAATAGGGGTCGCATGCAGAGGGAGAGGAAGGCAAAGGAGAAAAAAAAAATGTGTTGTAGACTGGAGATAAGAGATGGTTCTGGAAGGAGATGAGAGAAGAGAAAAAAATTAAAAGGAAAGGGTTCTGGAATATTGTAGAGAGGGAAAAAACAAGTAGAGTTGACGGAGGAGAAAAAAATTGAAATAAAATGTTAATAATTAAATTTAATTACTTAATTAATTAAATTAAATCATCTATATATTTAAAAGTGGGGTCCATGTGAGATCCATTAAAAGTTATTTAAGATTTTAAAATGAGATATATCATTAAAGGAAAAAATGCAATAATCTTAAGAGATATTTAATTCTACATGATAATGTTGGTCCACAAAAAGTAGTCTAAGATCCCAATTTAAAATTTATCACTAAAGATGCTTTAACAACTTAGACAATGACACCAAATCTTGCTATTGATCTGGTACCCATATTGATCGTAATGATTTGATTGGACCTGTGTATTTTTATTAGAAAAAAGAAATGGAACAATGCCATTTTTATGCCTTCAAATTTTGAAATTAATTTTTTTCAAAGATTTAAATATATTTTAAATTTTTTATATTTTAGTTTTTTATCATGTAAATTTATTTTTTTAATTTTAATTTCTACGATTTTTATTCTCCTGATTGCGAACTTACGAAGACTTTAAAGTTTAAATAAAAAAATAGAATCTTATAATATCAAAATTAAAAAAACATAAACTTAAAAAATTAAAAATGTTTTTTTTTATAAAAATCAAAAGTCGAAAACACTAAAAAAAACTAAAATTAGAAAACCCAGAGGAAAAAGAAATTAAAAAGCGTTAACCTAGGCGGCTACGCAAAAAATAAAAACCATATTTAAGCATTTCCCAAATACTGATGCCATCGTTTCCTTCTCCTCACTTCATTTAGAACCCTCACCCGCGCGCCTCTCCTCCCCGCAGCCTCCATCACCGCGCGCCTCTACTAAAGCATCAAACTCAGTCGTCTTTTCCGTCGAACTCGAACCAGCAAGACTTGCAAGAGCGAACACCAGGCAAGTCTTTTTGAATCTTCTTCGGAGAAATATACCAAAAGGCACACTTTTGAAGTTTTTCTTTAAGAGTTACTCACTACTATCTATTCGTCAGAGAAACAAATTTTAGAATAATGAGTAATTTGATATGATTGAACCGAGTGGCAGTGTTTGCTTAGTTGGGTTGGGGGATTGCATTGCTTGCTATCTATTCTGACCCTCCCTCCATGAACACATTTAAACATTGAGTTGGTTGTACCTGTGACATATGTGGTAAGCATTTGTGTTCATCACTATTATGAGGGAGCTTTTACAAATCTTCTTTAGTGTGAAGATTTTAAATGTCGTGTTGCAGTTTCATTGCTTTTGTTGATATTGTGGACAAATGCTGCCGATACGGTCCCAATTGCGGTTGTGGACAGTTAAAAAACCCTGATGTTGCTGCCCAAATCACGGTCGTTGACTGTTTTTAAAACCTTGAGTGTGGGAGAGGTTTTGTGCCAATGTGTCCTATGTCTGTGTGTCATGGGTCCTGGGTTTGCGTAATCAAGGGGTTTGTGCTAATGTGACCCCATTTCACTGCTTTGTTTGTCTCAGTGCTGCAAAGAAGTGAGAAGCACCACCCACTAGAGAAAAAAGAAGGAAAAACCCTATTTGTAAAATGGAGGCTGAGACAGAGACTATGGTGGAGAGGAGGGAGATAATCAACAACGTGATGTGCCTTTTGACAGACCCAGATGGAACTCCTTTTGGTGCTCCTATGTACCTACCTCAGAATGCTGGTCCTCAACACCTCAACCAGATTGTTAATAAGCTTCTAAACAATGTAACTATACCCCTGCCTCCTATTTCCAAATTTTATTTTACATTTTTTTATTGTTGTTGTTATTATTATTATAACATTGAGTGATTATCTATGCTCTCATTTTAGGAGGAGAAATTGCCGTATGCTTTCTATATATCAGATGAGGAGCTCCTTGTACCTCTTGAAACATACTTGCAGAAAAACAAAGGCATGTTTAGTTACAACGAATTAGTCTATTTTTCTTAATTCACTGATTTCATTCACTTATTTGCTTGACTTGCCATACATTTGGTTCAAGTATTTTTTTTAGGAATAATTTTTATTTTTGTAAAAAATTGAGCCGAAGAAACTATACACTTATATTGATGTTTTTCTTTTCCTTTGCAATGTTACTTTAACATTATTTCAGTCTCCGTGGAGAAGGCATTGCCTATAGTTTGTCAACCTCAAGCTATTTTCCGGATTCGTCCTGTGAATCGCTGTACGGCTACTATTTCTGGTAAGACATGATGAATTGTGTTTTTCCATTCATATAGTGGCACAATGCTGTATGTAGAATTTTTATCCTAAAAAAAGGTTATGCATGCTAAATTGTGAAAACAGTCATGTGGTTTGGCTGTTGAAGATTTAGCATGAATTTGTGTTATTGTTATATTCTCTGGAATTCATGTTGTTGGGATTGTTTGTATTCTGTAGGTCATGCTGAAGCTGTACTAAGTGTTGCCTTCAGTCCTGATGGGCAACAACTGGCAAGTGGTTCTGGTGATACCACTGTTCGATTTTGGGACTTGACCACGCAGACACCATTGTACACTTGCACAGGTTTGACATTTAAAGATAATAAGTTACTCTGTTATCAGCTAATTAAATCAAGAAAAAGTCAATTGATGTTTTGTTATCCTTCTCTCAGTACAAGAATAAAAATGATCAATTTAACTCATGCAAAACAAAGTTAGAATTGTTGGAAGTTGGTAATGCAAAACAAAGTTAGAATTGTTGGAAGTTGGTAATGCTCATGTTTGCGTTGCTAGAAACACAAATTCTCGATAGTTTGTATGATCTGTTATTACCCAGTACTATGCTACAAGGGAGGGGATGAGAATCAACACGTGGGTAAGGAGAAAAAATGAGAAATAAAGGGAATGTTCATGCTATTAAATCTTGGGAATAACCAAATGTTGAGCTGGCAAGGAATAGTGGGAGGTGGGATTTTCTTTGCAAATTAATGAGAAAATAAGAGGGATGGATAGGGAATGTGAAGGCAGGAAATTACAGCATGAGAATTTGGTATTGGGAATTGCTGAGGTCTGTCTCTGCTGTAAGGAGCTATTCTTCATTGTTCCCTAAATTAATATCAGTTTCTATAGTTTCATGATGTTTTTGCAACTTTAACGAGTCATATATAGCATTATAGCTGTTTACATTTTATGCAGGACACAAGAACTGGGTCCTTAGTATTGCATGGTCACCAGATGGAAAGTATCTTGTAAGTGGGAGCAAGACTGGAGAACTTATTTGTTGGGACCCACAAACTGGAAAGTCATTAGGCAATCCACTAATTGTAAGATCTTCATTCTTGAATACCAATTTCTATTGAAAAACTTGTTTTGTTTTTTCCTCCTAATTTTACATATCATGCCAAACTTCCAAGTTCCAACATTCAAAGATTCGAACAATTATTTATAGAAAGTTGTAGCTCTGAACACTGAATAGTCAAATGTGGTAATGAAGATTGAAAGCAGTAGAGGGCACTGGGCAATGTAGCAGGGGCAGCACTTATTTAGTTATCAGAATTACAGAACTCTGGTTAATACTGATTGAACTTCTCTCCTCTTCCCTACTACACTCCCAAAATAAATAAAAGAACATCAAACTTTATTTTTGATATTTTTTCGATGAATTGTTTTTTTTTTTTTTTTTGGGTACATAGTGGAACTATTATTTTCGTTTTTTGAGTATTTACTTTGACAACAGATGTTAATTGAAGAGTTTCGGGTCACTATAATGTTTCTTGGATAACAAAATTCAAAGTATACTAAATGCAGGGCCACAAGAAATGGATTACTGGTATCTCTTGGGAACCTGTCCACCTGAAGGCTCCATGCCGTCGCTTTGTAAGTGCCAGCAAAGATGGGGATGCTCGTATATGGGATGTTTCTTTAAAGAAATGTGTTATGTGTCTCAGTGGCCACACACTTGCAATAACATGTGTAAAATGGGGTGGAGATGGCGTGATTTACACTGGGTATTCTCTCCCTCTTGCCTTCCAGTTTCTGTGAAGTTTAGCCCGAGTTTTTATTTGTAGTAATTCTTATTATTATATTGCATATTCCTGCATACCCCTGTTGGAAATAGAAACTCATTTAGGTTAAATTCTCATTTTATGATTTTAACTCGTGTTTTTATCCAAGAGATCTTATTTTCAGTCCTTTAACTCAACTGATCCTAATGTTGATTGATGGCATGAAACAGGGTTTTCCCCCTCTTTTTAATTAAATTAGTGTCTTAATTATCACTCTATATTTTTTTAACTGCTTGGAGCTTAATTATGTTGTTTTATTACAGCTCACAAGATTGTACAATCAAAGTCTGGGAAACCACACAAGGGAAGCTAATCCGCGAACTGAAGGTGAGCCTCATCCCTTTGCAGTTTAACTTTTATCTGCATTTTTTTAAACATGGTTTTAGTTATGCATGACTCCTGTTTCTCATCTGGTGTCAACTTTTTTTTCATTTGAGTTATTTGATAATATCTTTCATGTCACTTTTATGCATACCATTACCAGATATAGCTACTAATTGGTATTTTACTATTTCAATCTTGAAGGATTTTACATAGGATATGTTTGTATAAACGTTGCATTCCGTTGAACGGTGAAGCAACAATTTTTTTGTCACATTTGCTGCCTAGGAAAGTGTAAAATTGCTTTTGAAAGCGCACAATAGGGTTCCTAACGGGTTTCCAAACATACATTTAGTGTTTTATTTTGATTCATTATTCATTGTTAGAATGTCAATGTAAAATTTTTATTCAATGTGTGGATACATCTTTTAAAAGTTTGATTCTCCATGTATGATGACCAAACTTCTGTTCATCCATGTTGCATGAGACTTTTTTCTTTTGATTTTATTTCAATTAATATTTTTTATGGAATTCCTTCTTTTCTTTTCCTGAAATTTTAATAAGAAATTATGTTGGATTTGTTATGTGTGGAATTATTTTATCCATGTATCCTCCATTCTCCTTGTAATATTTTCTGAGTCTACTCTACATGAATTTCTTTGTTTATGAAAAAAAGAAAGCCTATCATGAAATAACAAAAGAACAATTCTGGTATAGATGGATATGACAATAAGTTTTTTGTTCTTATTTATGCATCAGATACATGCCTTGCATTTTCCGTCTAAAACTTCCTGCTGATATTCAACTCCTATCTTGTTCTAGTGATGATGTCATTATACTGTCTTTACTTTCTAATACTTTTTCTTATTAATATTTTGGTGTTAATTCTAGGGACATGGGCATTGGGTTAACTCTTTGGCATTGAGCACCGAGTATGTTCTTCGTACTGGAGCTTTTGATCATACTGGAAAACAGTATTCATCTCCAGAGGAAATGAAGAAGGTAACTGTTATTTTGTTTAATGGTATTGTTGGCTCTTTTAACAATAGTTATTATTTACTAGACTTGGCTTGCCTTGGCTGGCCAGATCAGATTGATAAGCCCAATCTCAGACTGTGCATGTCTGTTGAATTGGATCACAATTCATGCGACCATGTCAAACCCTGTGGTTTGGACTGGGAGGGTTGCATTAGTTCTACATGCAACTATTGTAATGAATCAATAAAATTAAGAATTTTAATAACTACTTTAATGTTATTTAAGTTTGTAATTTTGTATACTTTAGAGTTTAAACTCTTGTTCTGCTTTATACTTTCCATAAAGTGATTTGCATGGTTCTTAACTTAGAAGGAGGCATTTTGTTCTTTTATATTACATTTTTCTTATGTTGCTAATTAATATTTTGGACCTTTGGGGTAAGCTGATTTATCTCTCAATTCATTTCTCCTTTGAGTTATGTATTTTGCATTCATAATTATTATTAGAGTAGTTTCAATCCATTTTTTTTTT
>CM023956.1:25456895-25471494 GCA_013407115.1 Glycine latifolia
TATATATATATATATATATATATATATATATATATATATATATATATCTGAACATTTTCAAAAATATTTATACTACCAGTGAAGTCTATGGATCAGAACATCTTTAAAACTGTTTAATGACTCAGGTTTAGTGGTATAACAAACTGGAAATCAAGAAATATAAACAAAATGGTGAGAATTTTTTTATAAAAAAAATCATGTCATTCCTAATCTGCGATACATGTCAAATAGTCATGTATATTTCAATATGACATGTTTCAACTTGTGCCATGTAACAATTTCAATCCAATGTATGATAAAGGGCTACAGGAAACACAATGTTTATGCAGAGAAAAGTTATTCAAGCATAAAAGAAAACCCTTGACACAACAGTTATCATAAACTAGCATTGTATTCTCTCATAATAGATACCGTAAAGTATTTTGGTCATTGAGTTAAATATGTAACCATCAAACTAAAACAGTATCATTCACTAAACTGCAGACAGAACCCAAAACTTCACTGGCTGTGGAGTTCAGTTCTGTTGAAGATCTTGTAAAGGCTTCCTCTTAGGAAATGCACTCCTTGATATGATCGTGCCAACTTGCTCCTTCTTTGCAATTTTAATGTTTTCTTTCATGTCACTAGCCCCAAGTACATCCCTTGCACGTTTCACGGGCTGACTCTTTACAATCAACTGCATTGATGATTCAACATTAGGATAAAAAATGACGCTGTCCTCTGAACTTGGAATTGGTGTACACTTTGTTGGTGTTTCCAACTTCTCTCGAAAAGTACCTTCATCTCCAGAAACAGTGTCTAGAAATCAAGATTAAAAAAAATATCAATTGAGTTCTATATATAAACAGTCACTTTGTATTGGTAAACTCTTAAATAGACGTTGCAATGCTTTAACCAGAACTCATAATTTACCTGGTGCAGAAATTTGTTGAAGGTTAAAAGTGCATGAGTTCATTTCAACAGATTGGGGCACAGTTGGAGCATACTCATCTGGTTTCTCATCTGAATTTTGTCCATCAGCATCATCAATAGACTGGAAATCATTCAGCAAATATTTCTCAATTCTCTCTATGTCACTCTTTATATAGCATTGACTTTTGTCTTCTGCTTGAGTTCCACCAGCATCATCATGATCATCAGAGTTGTCAAACAACCTTGTAACTTCTCCTTCCATTGGATCACTCTCCTCCATAGATCTCTGCAATTCATTTGCCATATTCAAAACTTCCTGACTGTATTCTTTCTCCATCTGGTCACTTTCTATGCTTTCTTCTATATTGCAAGTTTCCACATCTCCAAGTGTACTTGAATCAAAATATGTTTCAGCCTGCAAGCCTTTAGTTGCTGAAGGCTCAAGGTTATTGGGCATATATCCAATGCATTCCTCTGAATCAGCAAGCAGACCTGACTTCACAACTTCTTCCTCCAACAAATTATCTCCAACTTCCACTGAAGCAACCTGTACAAGATCCTCATTGTTCAATACCATTACACTAGATGCTGAATGTATAACTTGCTGACTGTCATCAACTTGCTCCATCTTGACACTTTCCGTTCTTTCTTTCATGTTACAAGTTCCCTCAACATCTTCAATTGCACTCGGAAGAAAATAAGTTTCAGCCTGAAAGCCTTTAACCGCTGAAGCTTCAAGGTTATTGGGAGAAAATCCAATGCATTCCCCTAGATCTGCAATGGGACCTGTCTTTTGTGTTTTTAACTCCTCTTCACAAGTATCTGTATGTGCAGACAAATGTTTCAGAAATCCAGCTATAAGAGATTATGTAATCATAGTTAGACATAACCAATAAATTTGAATACCAAAACTGCACTATACCTTGATGAATATTAAGACCACTAGACTTGACTTCATTTTCTGGATAAGTTCTCTGAAATAGATCTGGTGTTCCAACCACATATTTATTTAAACTAGAAGGAACATCATCTACAAAATGTTCAGCAGTTAAATTGGTCTTTCCATCAGTATCCTTGGCAGCAACTTCAGATCCACTGTTTTGGAAATTGTAGACACTGCCACTATAAATATTGTCATCAGATTTCTGAACTTCTTCCACCATAGGGTAACCAGATTCTTCTGGAGAAACATGTAAAACATTCACATCTTTCATGTTCAATGCTTGGGTTCTATTCTGGTTGCCTTGTTCCGCAGCTTCATCTTCTTCCACCATAGGGTAACCAGATTCCTCTTGAGAAACATGTAAAACATTCACTTCTTTCATGTTTGATGCTTGAGAGCTACTGTGGTCGCCCTGTCCAACAGCTTCTTCTTCCACCGTATGGCAACCAGATTCCTCTGGAGAAACATGTAAAACATTCATATCTTTCATGTTTGATGCTTGAGGGCTATTGTGGTTGCCTAGTTCAGCAGCCTCATCACCTTCCACCATAGGGTAAACAAATTCCTCATGAGTAACACGTAAAACATTCATATCTTTCATGTTTGATCCTTGAGGGCTATTGTGGTCACCTTGTTCTGCAGCTTCATCTTCTTCCACCACAGAGTAACCAGATTCCTCTTGAGAAACATGTAAAACATTTACATCTTTCATGTTTGAAGTTTGAGGACTATTGAGGCTACCTTGTTCTACAGCTTCATCATCTTCCACCATAGGGTAAACAAATTCCTCATGAGAAACATGTAAAACATTCATGTTTTTCATGTTTGATCCTTGAGGGCTACTGTGGTCACCTTGTTCTGCATCTTCATCCTCTTCCACCATAGGGTAACCAGATTTCTCTGGAGAAACACGTAAAACATTCACATCTTTCATGCTTGATCCTTGAGCTCCATTCCGATTGCCTTGTTCTGCAGCTTCATCTTCTTCTTCCACCATTGGGTAACCATATTCCTCATGAGTAACATGTAAAACATTCTCGTCTTTCATGTCTGATCCTTGAGGGCTACTGTGGTTTCCTTGTGATTTCTGAACTTCTTCCACCATAGGGTAACCAGATTCCTCTTGAGAAACATGTAAAACATTCACAACTTTCATGTTTGATGCTTGAGGGCTACTGTGGTCACCCTGTTCAACAGCTTCTTCTTCCACCATATGGAAACCAGATTCCTCTGGAGAAACATGTAAAACATTCAAAAAATTTATGTTTGATGCTTGAGGGCTACTGTGGTCTCCCTGTTCAACAGCTTCTTCCACCATATGGTAACCAGATTCCTCTGGAGAAACATGTAAAACATTCACATCTTTCATGTTTGATGCTTGAGGGCTATTGTGGTTGCCTAGTTCAGCAGCTTCATCACCTTCCACCATAGGGTAAACAAATTCCTCATTAGTAACACGTAAAACATTCATATCTTTCATGTTTGATCCTTGAGGGCTATTTTGATCGCCTTGATCTGCAGCTTCATCTTCTTCCACCACAGAGTAACCAGATTCCTCTTGAGAAACCAGTAAAACATTCACATCTTTCATGTTTGATGCTTGAGGGCTATTCTGGTTGCCTTGTTCCACAGCTTCATCATCTTCAACCATAGGGTAAACAGATTGCTCATGAGAAGCATGTAAAACATTCATATCTTTCATGTTTGATCCTTGAGGGCTACTGTGGTCACCTTGTTTCGCAGCTTCATATTCTTCCATCAGAGGGTAACCAGATTCCTCTTGAGAAACATGTAAAACATTCACATCTTTCATTTTTGATGCTTGAGGGCTACTGAGGCTACCTTGTTCAGCAGCTTCATCTTCTTCCATCATAGGGTAAAGAGATTCCTCTTGAGAAACATGTAAAACATTCACATCCATCATGTTTGACCCTTGAGGGCTATTGTGGTCGCCTTGTTCTACAGCTTCATCTCTTCTCTTTCCATTTTCACAAACACCTTCAAGAAGATTATTTTTGTAACCCAATTTCTCAACTTCTCCCTCCACCAAAGGGCTGTTAAATTCCTCTAAAGCAACTACAACTGGTTCTGAATGCAAACTTCCCTGACTGTTAACAACTTGTTCCTCATTGAGTCCACTTTTCATGTCTTCCTTAACCCCACAAATTCCAGAATCTCCCCTTGTTATTTCCGGGGAGGAATTCATTTCAAACTCCAACCTTTCAATCTCCAAACCTTTCAAATTCTTGGCAGAAACAACACTCCTTTCCTCTAAACCCGGGCTAGGAGTCACCAAATCAACCATTTCCGCATTTATGTCTTTGCCACCAACACAACGAGGGGTGCCTTTCTTTGTTCCAACATTACCAGAACCTACAGAATCTTCTACTTCCTTTACCTATGTGCAAAACAAAACCAAATTACACATACCAACAACACAATTACTAAATAATAATCAAACAAATAAAACAGTCTTAACAAGCATTTTCCTAGAAAAAATTGACAAAATATTGACGTAATTTGTAAAGTGTTTTTAGTACTATTGTCCAATTAAATTTTATTTTTTGGACAAACTCTAATTCTGAGAGAATAACAACACCAAAACCAACAAAAAAAACCGTACTTAAAGAAAAGGGTATAAATATAATGATAAGAACCTTGAAAATGAAGGAGAGTCTGTCTGCCATTTCCTTGTTCTTCAAATTTGCAGGGATGCCATGTTTCTTGCACAAAGCTTGTAGTCTCTTCCTTTTCATGCCGTGAAAATCCAAATCCATCACTCTTTCAGTTTTAGAACAAACAGCAACGTCAGCAAATTCAAACCTTTGAAGATTGAAAATCACACAGAAAACGAAAAGTAAGGAACTTGGGTTGGTTGGCTTCTGGAAATCAAAAATGAGGAGTTTCCCGCTACTTTGTTTGGTATTTGTAACTTGGTGAATCTACTTTATCGATTCATTTTTTTAGTGAAAAAAAGTTATGGTAAGTAAATCAAAACACTTACTTAGGTACACACGTTTGATTTTCGTGCAAACAAGTTTGAATTTGAGTTCTTATTATAGCAACACAAAAAAAAGTTTGAATTTGAGTTTCCAGAGCATTATCCATTTTGAATTTGAACTTTTTTTACTATGAATATTAGCCAATGGTCGGTGGCTTTACACGTGGACCACCAATGACCCCGCTACTGCACGTGGTGGCAAGTGGTAACTCCTTTATTTTATTTTGTATTTATTATTTATTTATCTATTTGTTGCGCTTGAGCTTATTTTTGTTTTGAGCTACGATGTTACTATTATTGGAACTTTAAGTTGATGTAATCTCAATTTATTATCAGGAAATATTTTCCCCATGAAATGAAGGTAATTAAGTGATACTAATAATTAAGAGAGATTCTACATAAATAATTAATGTATTAAAATTAATATTAAATCGTTTATATTCAAATTTAATTTTTTGATAAAATAATTTTTTGTCATACATTAGTTACTTTCTTATCAAATTCCAGATTATATAATAAAATCAATTTAATTCTTTTTTTCAAAGTTGTTACAAACAATTATTTATTGAAAAAATGAAGTTCTTATTAAGTAAATTTTGATAAATATTCAATATTGGAGTAAGTGTTTAAAATTGATAATATTTTTTGGGTGATTTTTAACGCGTGTTTCTTTCTCCTAATAAATCGGACTATAAAAAAGATACTAATAATACTCCGAACATCAACTACATGTGATAATGTTTTGCATTTAAAAAATTAATATTTAGAGAATTATATTTGTAGTAATTTAAGCAATGATGCATGTACAAGAAATCTATAAATCTAAATTGTAACTGATATCTAATTATATTATATTATAATATAATAAAAGTTAAAGCATTAACTATATAGTATGTCATTGTTGTAAAAAAAAAGTATATATGTCATTGATATCTTAGCAACTTTTCAGGACTTCTTTTGGTAACATCGGGGGATTCTCTTTCTATAACTTGCTTCAATTTTTCCAAATAATGTGAGTCTGTTACATCCTTCAAAACATTTATTGGTTATGTAAATTTCCAAAACAATGAACCCATTAATCATTACTAGGGAAGCATCCTCCCAATTCATGCAAAGTTGAAATGAAATTGGTACTATAATCACAACCGTTTAGATTTGACAAATTGAGAATGGAATAGGAGCATATAGACCGGGGAGAAGAAGACGGTGTGAGAATTTTGAGAGTAAGAAAAATGGTCCAAGCAAGAAAACTGTTATATGTGAGAGAAAATCTGTACAAAGTACAAATATTAACTGGGAGAAGACAATTACACAACGATGGTATAAGAAATCAAGAAGGATGGTTTAGAGAAAGGGGAAACCGTGAAGTAAGAGTGGATAGTTGAGAGTAGGAACAAATTTGTCTAAAGAAATATGCTCATTAAATAAAATATTTCTTTTATATATAATTATAGATTACAGAAACCACTGTTTTAGATTTTTCATTTTCTTCCATAAAAAAGTCATTTTCCTTTTATTTTATGTTGTCTTTCCCAAGTTCTAAAAACAAATGTTATCTATCTCAAATTAATGAGAATCTGTTACATGCTTAGTTAATTGAAGTCTTTATTTCACGTTCTCTAAAATCCTTCTCATTTTATTTTATTTCTATGACACCTTTTTTCTTTCTTATAGATTTGGAATCTCGAGCAATAGTTTAAACACGATTGTATTAAAAAAAAAAAAAAAAAGACATGTGACTTAGATTTAATGTCATTTCTAGTCCATTATATTTTATGATTGTTTCGCTATTTAAAAGTTTTAGTATGGTCCTTTATGTTTTCAGAAAATATAATTTTGGTCTTTTTTAAATTTTTATAGAAACATTAGTATTTTGTTTATTTTTAAAATTTAAAAAAGAACTAAAATGATACATTTCAAAAATATAAAGGATCATAGTAAAACTTTTAAAATTTAATATATCAAAACAAAACAACGGTAAAAAATAATGGATCAAAAGTGACATTAAATCTTTTAAAAATAATTAACTTTATATGGTGGTAGCAAAAAGTCGTCACTATCTTGATTTTATTTTTTAATAAATAAATAAATAAGTCATCATCCCCTCCAACCTCTTCTAGATCTAAAAAGAGAAAAAATGTAGTGCCATATAGATCGAACAATATGAACATATAATCTTATTGGAACCACAAAAAAACCTTGTGCTCCTCACCAAAAAACAAAAACCTTTCATATAACTATGCTTTTGGAAACAGAAGCAAGAGAAATCGGATGAAGAGTTGTCTTCGGCAAAAAATAAAACATGACTTTAATTAACCAATTAACCTAAATTTGAATGAGAAAATCACAATGTGGCTCTTTGTGATGTTTGCAAGCAAGACCTCATCTATCGCTCATGGTAGGGTCGGACAAGTAGAGCATTTTTCATCCGACATCTACAATTGGACGAGGCAGAGATGAACAATGCATTTCATTAGAAGATGATTTTAACTAACACAACTGGTCAAACCCCATTCACAATCGAGCGTTGTTGATCTTCTTCTTCACCTTTGTTAATGCCTTGCGACCAATGACAACGACGATGGGATAGTTGTTGTCATTAGGTGATGTGGCAATTCCAAATCATCTAGGAAGGTTGTGGCATAGACAAAATCAAGGGTGGGGCAACATTCTTTATGGGAGGTGGTGTGGTGGAAGGAGAAGGAACCCTTACTCATTGTGATTAAGAATAATTGGTGAATAAAATTATTATCGTTATTAAATAAATAATAATAATATTATGAGAGTGAAGGTGGTTGTTAATTGTGGTTTAAAATCCATTTGTTCTTTATTTATTTAGTGGTTTTTAATTTTTTAAATAAAAAGGTAGTGTAATTTTTATATGTCACTATGTTAACTTAACTATTTAAAATTTAAAACACAAACAAAAACTAATATTTCTAACAGAAAATTGAAAAAAAAGTCTAAAAAGTCTAAAGGATACCTTCGAAAATATAAAGGAAGAAAATGAAAGTTTTAAATAGAATGTATCAAAACAAAATAATTGTGAAACATAATGAATAAAAAATGATATTAAACCATTTTAAAATTAACTGAACATTAATAATGTTTCTAATTAAAAATTGAAAAAATATCAAACTGATACATTTCAAAAACATCATAATGAAATTTTTAAAACTCAATTTAACAAAATGATATAACTTAAAACATAATGAATCAAAAATAACATTAAACTATAAATGTATGATTCTAGTGTTGTGTTGTACGGTGGATCGAGATAGTGTACACACACAAATGTATGATTAAAAATATTTTAGAAATATTCAGTTAATTTAAAATAATTAATAATATTTATTTTAATTAATAATTAATTATAGAAATTTAAATGAATAAAAATTAAGAGATTAATCTTTAAAAATTTCAAAAATGAATTGACAATATAAAATATTAAAGTTTAAGTTTATATTGATTAAATAACTTCCAACACATGTATTTTATATATTATTCAAAATGCTTATACTCTTAACACTTTTTTAATCTAAGATTGTAAAGAGTTTTTTTTATTTAATTATAATTGTCATATAAAATAAATTTATTAAATTTTATAATGACTATTTTAAAAATCATACTTATCATAATTTATAACGGATTGATTGATAATGTAATTTTTCTATACTAATGAAAATAAACTCACAAAGTATATAATAATGTATGATTATGTTAGTGATATAATATTTTTTGAATATTTTTTATTTATCATGACCATATAAATTTAACTTTAAATCATTACAAATTGTTTGTTCCATTCTATTCTTTTTATTGTAATTAAAAGTAATGATTAATAATAAAGGGTTTCCCTTTGGAGATCTTCGACATTGAATGGTTGAATATGCATAACATTCTATTGGAACTAAATGCTATGTTTATATGAGATATATTTTATTATATGGTTTTCTATTTTTAATAACTTATAAATCTAATAATACTTTCTTCTCAAATTTGTATAATAGTAATTGAATCTAATTCTCACAATTTTTTTTAACTATGTATAATCAAATCATCATAACTTTAACGGTAAACTAGATCAATATTTGTAATTTTATATAATTTTTGAAATTATTATATATATATATATATATATATATATATATATTAATTTATTGTTTTTATATTAAACATCCATGGATAAAAAATGAAAAAATAAATGTTTGATCAATTCATATTATGAATGTGAATCACTCACAAAATTATTTTGGTAGAATCACTCACAGAGTTATTATGATTATACGTTAGAAAACTAAACCCATAGATTGAATGATTATAGAATTATCTGGTAAAAAAATGATTGTAGAATTAGGTTGGTTATTTTCTATTTTTACTTTTTTAAAAATATTAATAGATATGATATTTAATAAGTATAGAGAAATAGTTAATAAATTTCCTTAATAAAGTATAATACCATAATTTGATATATTTAATACTAACAAAACATGGAAATAAACTCATAAAAATATAAATAATATATTTTATGTTAGTGATATAACACTTTTTTGAATATTTTATTTATCGTGATCATATAAATTTTAATTTGTAACATTAGAAATTATTTGTTCCATTTTATTCTTTTATTGCAATTATAAATAATAATAATAAAGGGTCTCCTTGGTGGAGATGACATCTAATGGTTGAGTACACATATCCATTTATTGGAATTAAATGTTATGTTTACTAGATATATACTATAATGAATCATTAATATATGTTTTTATAACTTATAAGTCTAATGTTACAAAATATTTTAAAAAATAATTTGTTCCAATATTATTTCTTCTCAATTCTATATACAAATAATAGAATGCAACTTTCACACAAAAAAATTAAATTTAACTATTTTGTATAATCAAAATAGCATAACTTTAATT
Organism: Glycine latifolia; assembly: GCA_013407115.1. Lineage (NCBI taxonomy): Eukaryota > Viridiplantae > Streptophyta > Magnoliopsida > Fabales > Fabaceae > Glycine > Glycine latifolia. Next base: position 25,466,674 of record CM023956.1, read on the forward strand.
TTAAATCAACTCAACATGTGTAATTCTATATATATTTTAAATTATTATTTATTTGTTATGTGTTTATTTTAATTTACTATTCCATATTAAAAATACAGGGATAAACAATGAAAAATAAACTTTTGATCCCGCTTTTTCTTTCTTATTTCCCATTGATCATGTATGACTCACAAAATTATTTTGGTAGAATCACTCACAACATTATATATGTTATGAAAATTAACTTATACCTTTAATGATTGCATGATTAGGTTAATTATCTTTTGTTTTTACATTTTTAAATATTACAAGATGTATAATCTATGAAAAAGTATTTAATAAATCGTCTCAATAAACTATAATATTTGATATATTTTATTTTTTAATCATAGTTTCATGAAAAAATTGACAACTAACACTTTTAGTGTTAATAAAAAATTACATAATGGACTGTTTGTTTAAATTTATCTTTTTAAAATTAGTTTTTTAATATAAAATACATTTTTTATTTTTTAATGTATTTTTTTAAATTATTTTCTTTATTTTTTTAAATAAATCATACCTATTTCTTAAAAATATATTTTTATATATTTAAATTATATTTTATATTTAAATAAACTTTATTTTTTATATTTTTCTCAATATATTTTTATATACTTAAATGATCCAAATGCATGATTATTATATCTATTAAGATTACAAAATCAAGACATCATTATCCCTTTTATCAACAAAAAAAACTCCTCTTAATTTTCAAAGCAATAATGAAACATAACATTATAAAACAACGTATGATCTCTCCAACATATTGATCAATCAGCATATTCAAGTTACTCCTCTATCATAACAGTGCATGCACATTGATATGATATAATTGTATGTAATATTACTAAATGCTTCCTCAACATCAACATAATGTAACTTGCAATGTAACAACAAAACCTTGCCAAAAATAAAAAAATGTAGGGGACAAAACTTAGTTGAGATGGAGCACTACAGAGATCTTTTTATAAAGGTGAGAAACAACAAAAATATTGGGGAAAGATTGGAAGGGAAATATAATTAGGATAAATGGATAAATATTTAATCTTACAACTTATGTTCAATTTTTATTTGAGGGAGACGACATTGAAGTGAGTAAATATGTTTTGACACTCTTATATATATGAGTTTTGAGTATGATATATTTGATATATCTTTATTTATATAATGTTCTCTTTTTTTATTAAAAAATAATCAAGCATAATAAATGTTTTTCAGCCCACTTTACATACAATTTTATAATTGAATTTGAAATAATAGTAGTTTAAATTGAAATTTAATTAAATGACATATCCACTAAGGCTAAACAATTTTAGGAAAATAGTTATGGTTCCACATGAAAGATAAGAATGTCTAATTAAAAAAAATTCATAAATCATTTATATATGTATGTTTAAATATTTATTAACATACTCCAACAAAAATGTTTTGTTACTTATCCACTGCATATAATGGTTTTCTACCGAGTTCCATGCAACAATCATGTAAAGTTCGAAACTTTAAAAGGCTATCTAGCTCTAGCAGTTGAGACAAAGGTTTTAAAGATTACATGATGCAATTGTAACCAATTAATCAACCAAAAATTAAATATTTCTCTCTATGTTACTATGTTCATTTGGATTTTAGCTATCCATAACAATAATTATATTATATGACAGTACATATAGAGGATATATAATTAAATATCAAAGACTTGTCTTTAGTGGCCGAAGAATTTTCAGTTTTAGTTTTTATTTTATCGTTTAAAATTAAAATTTTTAAGTAAATGATCAATTTAATATCTCAAATTGTATCTCGTTGTCATAATACTCTTAAAAAAGTTCCTAAACAAATTTAGAATTTTATTTAAATCCCAAAACATTGAATTTGAAACATGTATATAATAGTATAATTAGTTATATTAATAATATTTTAAAATTTAAAGACAATAGCATTCGTGAGAACTTAAAATAAATTAGAATTTAAATTGAAAATAATAGCACTCACATAATAATAATAGTAATAATAAATATAATTAAAATTAAAATTAAATATAATAGTACTTGTTATATAATTTAAGATAAAGCATTTTATAATTTTAAGATAAAATCATATTCATAATAACAACAATTTAAAATTGTAAAGAATCAATCCCACTCTCATGAAATGTGAGTTAATTGAAAGGTTAATAGGGATGGACGAGAGTTGTTGGATTAGATGTTGCCTAAAGTGAAATCGCACGTTAAACAGTAATACAAAAGTTAAATACAATATAAATAAGGAAAAAAATACACAAATATTTTATCTCTTAACCTTAATATTTAAATTTATGAGTCTTCACTCAAATTTATATTTCTTAAGATTAAGTATTTCCTTTTAAGGCTATTTTTCTATTTTTTAAGAATGATATGTGTGTTTTCAATTTTTTATTTAGTTGTATATTTTATTTTTGCTCTTTATACACAATTTCTATGTAATTGCATTTAATTAATTCCTTTTATTTCATTTAACTTTCAATATTTAATTTTCTTGTTTGATGTTATTATTTTGACTTCAATACTTATTCTGTGTGATGAAGGTTACTGTAACACCCCGTATGCATCCGGTGTATTAACAGTTTACTTACTCAGATTAACGCAATAATTAATTTAAACCAATTAAGTAAAAACAAATGAAGCGTTTTCAATAAAAACATGACATCATCATCATTTCCTTTCAAAACCATGTTTCCTGATTCATTATGTATGGAAAGTATCCAACTACCAACTACCTATTACGAATGCCAAGGCAGCACAATAAGCATTTTCGATCCAGATAACATAAAGAAAGACAGATAAACAATAATATCCAGCAGATATATCAGGAGAAACATAAACCACATATATCATTATGGGTATAAACATATGTACATTATCAAAACCACCATTGTGGCTATACAAAATAATAGGCACCCAGTGCCATGATCTCACTGATCACATCCTCACAAGAGGGTACAAAATACATCATAAAACATAACATAGTGAGCCACCATGCTCTCAAAACACTACCAAGCAGCTACATAGAGTCTGTCCCCACTAGGGCCTTCCGCCCTGGGATCCATCATCTCTATCAGATGCATCACCTACAAAATAAACCCCCACACACTGGGTGAGAAACAATCTCAGTAAGCTCAGGATTCTTGGAGGTTTCTCCTCCTCCCTGACTGACTTCCATGATAACATATCATCAAAGGCATTACAACCCAGGCCTCCTGGCCCTCACAACAACACATAGCATTCTCTAGCTCTCATGTGTATCTGCGAAACTACGCCGCCAAAGATGCATCATCATCAGTATCTGGACTCTCAGTCCCCAGTGTGAGGCCGGAACTCACACTCGTGTCATTCCATCGGGAGCTACCCCTTTACACATGGATGCACGTATATGGCACCTCCGAGAATAGGCTTCAACCGTGACAGGACCACCTATCTCTGGTCTTAAGGGATCATACACACTTTACATGAGCAAACCGACTAGGAGTTGCGCTCTACTCCTAGGGAGGTCCATATCTATCTAACTGGCCATAAGATCTATCTGAAAGGCAACCAAACACAAAGCACATAAACAAGCGTACATATTATCATGAGGAAAGTTGTAACATCCAATTCAATGCATATGAATCATGTATGCAACCATCGCTCCCTCGGAGTGTGGTGAAACTCAAGCAGTGGGAAACACTCCCAATAACCACGAACTTACTTGGCAAAGCCGTGCTCTGTTGCTAAATCCCTGTCTCCGCCACTGACACCCTCGGTGTCACGCCCTATACAAAGGCACACAAGCATGGATCAACAATCATCCTATCCGTACAAGGCATTTAATTATACCAAAACACACGGAAAACAGAATCTTCTACATAAAATTATGCAGATTTTGTACCCACTTAGAAATATCATAAATCCCTGTAGGAAGCTCCTAAAATCAAGGAAATTTAGAGTCATCTAGATTTATCTCTCATCTTTCAAACAAGACTAATTACATCCAATTGCATAAATCATAGCCTCTGTAATAATTAAAATACCAGAACTGTCACGCACTATATCAGTGCTGACAACAACATATCAGTCCAACCAGCCATTTTCAAACGCCCGCCAACACCAGGCTACTCATCCAAATGACCTGATCTTTTACAGGTATAAAGTACACATACACATCTTTCTATTGCCACTGAAAGAACCCAATTTGGATCATCCTAGATTGAGATAAAATTTCTGCAAGATTGCCCTCTGCACCAGTAAAATTTGCTAAAAACAAAATATAACAGCATGTTATAACTTTGCACAATAAATTCTAGGAACCTCCAAAAATAGCACAAAAATTCCAGAACCTACTTAAATCTCAGCTTTCAAATGGCACCATTTTTAGACCATTTGGATACCGATAGCTCCTGTTATGCACAAAACATCAGGGCTGACCAGATCGGTGTTCTTTGCTGTCATGAACCTACACGTATGTTTCATGCATGGAACACCATTTCAACCTTAAATCAACTTCTACACACTCCAAATCATACTTTAAAACTGTCTCACCCTCCCAATACTCAACATTTATCAATCTCACTCAAAACCCTAACCCTAACCTTAAGAATCAAGGAGAAATAGGAGGAGATTACCAATCTTAGAGTTCAATTGATCAAAATGGAAGGTGGACCAACTCTCTATAGCTTCCAATTTCGGCCCAGCTGCTCCAAACGAAGTGGGCAGCTCCTAGCTCCACTCTTTTCCTCAAATCGCTAACAACCGAACTCAACAACACAAAAGCACAAGGAGAAGAGCTTTCTCT
>CM023956.1:25481494-25541204 GCA_013407115.1 Glycine latifolia
GATTGGAGAAAACCACCAAAAACACCCAAGCATCTACATCTAAGTTTCATCCTAAAAGAAAACTCGATCATAATTAAAGGGAAGCTGCTGCAATAACTCGACTTTCCTTTGGTATAAACTATGTTTGTCTGTTAGTCATATTTCATGCAAATTCTATGTTTGAAGTTTAAGGCTTTTCCATTTGGTCAGAATGACATGATAGTAACAATTTCAAACCTTAATGGCACGACGTTCTCTTATAAATGTGGCATCCACCTTATCCTTCAAGTAGTCAACCTTCTGAGCAAAATACCATTCAGGAGCCCGTGGTTCAATGCAGAACTGCTTGCAGAATGGAACCCATTTCCTTGCAAACTCAGAAGTCTCAGAGAGTGCTTCAAATGTAAGCATGGCAGCACCATCATCTGAGACATAGCATGCAACCTTGTCCACCGGATAATCCACAGCAAGGATAGACAGAACTGTGTTTGCAGTAATGAGTGGAGGCTCCTTCATAGGGTCCACTGTACTTACAAACACGTCTATATCAGCTAACTGAGATGGCTTTCCTTCTTTCTCATACCTGTGAAATTGTAAAGTATTAATGAATAATGTCTTATGTCCCACACACACATAAAAGGATAGGCAGAGAAAGATCAAATACCTAAGAGATAAACGATCAAGGTATGTTTCTCGCAGAATTGGGCTCCATTTTGGAAACTGATCAAAAATCCATGACACAGCAAACCAGATTTCACAAATTACTGACGTGAGCCACAATGCATATGCGTCATTGACTGGATGGAGGATTCTATAATGAAAAAAGAGGCAAAGAATGGCAATCCGAAGTACTATTATGATTCTGTATGGATTTATCCTGCTTGAACTAATTGGCAACTTTCTCCAAAGTGGCTGTCTGCCTTCATCCATTCTGTTAACAGGAATTATTCAGATTACATAATCATAAATTAAACAAAAAAAAGAAACAGTAAATGAATATAGAAAGACAGTATGACTCTGCAAGTGGTGCATTTTCAGTTGCTGTGATATATCTAGACAGGGAAAAAATGCCAGATAATGGAGGAATTAAAATTGTTATCCACAAAACAGATAAATAAAATTAGTTACTCAGAGTCAATGGATTAAATAATTATTACATATTTTTACATGGTGGAATGGAAGTTCAAGTTGTGCTCATTTTTTTTCACTCTTTCAAGACAATTGACCTAGACACTCATTGTCTCGTTTGCAACATAAAATTTTCTCGTTATACTTTTTTAGTTACTTAGAAAAAATTCCTAAACTTATTGCTTACTAAAACCATCTTTTCTCCTTTTTCACCACTTGTCAAGCTCAACAAAAGGAGGAATTTGGAACCTCTCTCTCTTGTGAGCAAGACAAGATACATATAGAGGTAGGGAGAGGAGAATTTCAAGATAAGGATTGTAAACAAAATTTATTGTGTAAATTTTAATATGAAGATGTTATGTTTGTAAAATCTTATTTGTTTATCATAGATTGGTGATTGTTCAGCTGATTAGTTATGAAAAAGTTACAATTGATGGCTTATTGATGAGTACAAGAAAGATCACGATTATGGTAAATTTTGTTGCCAAATTAAAGTAGAAAAATTTAAGATATAACCTTACATAGCTCATACCAAACCTAGATAGGAGAGAAAAAATTACAACAAAAATATACTGATGTTGGTGGTAAAATGCTTAGTAAGTATATATAAATTTTAAATAAAAAATTTTGAAATTTAAAATAAGTATAAGGAAATTTCATAAAAAAAATGTTATCTTAGGTTTTTAAGAAATACTTCAAAAAAACTGTAAGGAATACTTATCCCAAAAAATTTGAAAGAAATTTCAATAACAATAAATTATAGATAAAAATTAAGTTTACATAAGAAAGAAAATAATGATGATTCACGGATAAGCTTAAGGTAGAGACTAATCTGTAAATACTAAAAAATAATATTTAAAAGTAAAAATTGTTAAATGATCTTTAGTAAAAGAAAGATTAACTTAGAGATTAAACTAACCTTTATTAATTGCAAAATTAATAAAGAAATCTTAATTTAAACCTATTAGTTTGATTGTAACTTTTTGAGAAATTGCAAATATAGGTCTACACATAGGAAGATGATAGAGTAAAATTACATAACAGTCCCTACCTAATTTCTAATAGGCTCCTGGAAAAATCTGAAAAATCGCTCATTAGTTCTTAGTAAATTGCAAACAGATCAGTTGAGCGTTGCTAATAAATTCCTGATATAATTATTAACATCACAAATAAACCCTTTTTGTTACATAATACAAACTACAAAAGAAAGCCAAAATACTGATAAAATATTATTTTTACAAAATAAAAATTAAATTTTCATCTTACATAACTAGGTTGTCTGAATTTGAGTGAGGAATATTGATTTAGTAATATTAATTAAATCAGATTTTCATAATTATATTTATATAAATTTTATTATTAAATTTAGAAAATTAATCAAATGCAAATATTATAAATAATTCTATTTTTCTTATTAGTTTAAAACTATAGTTTTAATGAGTAATCTTGCTATCATTTTCAGTTTAGCATTTAGTTGTTTGTAAGAACTAAAATAAATTAGACATGCTCTCAGATTGAAGCAGCCAATTTTGGCTTTAAATAAATTAAAGTTGACAAATGAGAACCACAAATAAAATCCAGCAAGTTATATGATTAACTTTCAACGAACAAATGATAAGAATTAGACAATATCACCTACTTTGGTAAGTCAGGATCATCCAGCTCATCACTATCTTTACCCCCTTCATGTCTAACAACCTGAAGTTTTTCACTTTGTTTTTTCTTCCAATCCTCCATCCGTTCCTTCCATGCAACACTTCCATATCCATAAACTGCAATATCCTTTTTAGGATCCATAGGTCTTGGTTGAACTGCATCACCATCATTAATTGTCACATTAAATAAGGACATTGAAACCAGGGCCAACTAGGAGCAGCACAGTCTAAACAATGTGCACATGCAAACCAAGACAAAAATTGGACAACAGCAAGGTGTAGTTAAGTACTTTTTGTGATATTTTCTTAATTAAAATTGGAGTTTTACCTCAGTAACTTGTATAATAAAACTTGACCTTTAAAGTTGGCATTGAATAGAAAGGTGACATTCCAATCTTGATTGAAGAACAGTACAATAAAATTACTTACCAGCTACAGATGAATCAGGAAAAGGCATGGGATGAACCCGTTTCCCTCGAGGCGTGAATGGAGGAAGAATAAGAGCATGTTTATCAGCAGAAATGCCGACATCCTTAATTGACAAAACCATCATCAGTCAAATAGGCCCAAAAATAGCATATTCAAATTCAGAAAAAAGACAACAACAGACACAAGTGCTGAAAATCAACTAACCTCTTGACCATATGTTAGGAGAGGGATCTCAGAAGCCACGGAAGCTGCATCAAACTCTGATGGTGCGTGGATCACTGAACCATTCACCTGTGAACCATAGTTAAGGCGAGCAGAGAACACACTCCCAATATCAAACTCACTTTCTAAATCATCAGTATCATCCTCTTCTTCATCACCCTCAACTCTAGGACTACCTGAAATCAGTTGTAGTGTTAGCCAAATCTATCAAGAGATTATGCTAATAGAACAAGAGGAACTCTAACCATTCAATCTCTAATACGCTCTCTAGTATTGATTAAAATTTATTGATAACTAGACAATCACGAGTGAAACTCATTAAATACGTAGGACCCACAAAATTTTGTGAATTTTAATAATTTTTTGTCAATATTAAAGAGTGATTAAAAAAAATATGTTGTTAGCTTTCCTCAATATAACAAAGGGAACTAAGGTGGAAAAGAAACACAAACACACACACGGGTAAAAAAGAAACATATACACAAACACACAAAGAGATCAAAGTAAAAATTGGTTGAAGCTTATTCACCTTTGATGCGCTTATATCTAGTTTTACATTGAGGACAAACTTGGTTGCCCTCTCTTCTTTCATACTCATAACAAGGTCTGCACACAGGGAATGCACATTCATTGCAAGCAACAAATGGCTCCCCATTCACAGTAACCTCCAGCTCATCCCCACAGATCTGACAAATTTGACCACTTAATTCTGTGACAGATACCTGCAAATAACATTGATAATATAAACCTTGATCAGATCATGAAAATTGGATGGTAGTGCACTATGTGAGAAGATGGACGGAGGTCCACTTCTTTGTGCAAATAAGTGCACATGAGCTTTATTACTTAAAATATGAAGAAACAAAGTTTATAACTTTGATGCAATAAATCCACAAGCTCTGAAATTTATAAATCAGAGCTCTGAATTTTATAAATCAAGGCAAAAACACAAGAACATGTAACACACAGAGAACAGCACAAGTACCAAGTTGAATGAACTCAATTTTTCAAAGGTAAATAGGGGGAAAAGTGTTTTCTTTTCCTGTTTATTTCACCAAGTAGCTGGAGAGAAACTGAAAAGTGTTTGGATTGGGAAATTTTCCACAATTAACACAAAAACAAAATAGAACTCCCCACCCCCAAGAGAGACAAAGAGAACTAGCTCAATTATTTCAGGTTGAAACTCTCATTGTGCTAAAAAAAGGCATTTTCAAAAGCCATGAAAAGAAAAACACATATAAGGATCTAAGTGCCCATAAGAATGAAATGATGTACTCAAAATTCAAGCAAGAGAACCCAATTGGGTCAGAAATTCAGCATGCAAAATCCAAGAAAAAAAAGACCCCAATGGGGGTATTTTCTTCTTCAAACTCTTGACGTGGCTTGGTGAGATGAGTTGAAGAATAAGGACAAAGGTCAGAAAAGAGACTATTTATTTGAAGGATATATAGGTTCAAAATGTTCAGAGGAACCGAGAAATCAGAGAAATAGAGACAACTCACTCTTGCAGTTTCATCAGCATTGATAAGAACAAACTCATTCCTGTTATGAGACCCTGCAACTAGTCTCCCTTTGGTGTCCATTGAAACTTTAACTCACTCTTCAAATATCAAACACCACTCCACTTCACAAACCCCCCATATATGCCTCTTCCATGCACATAGTGAAAGAAAGAAGCAAAAATAGAAAGGTTTTTAAACTAAGAGTGAAATCAAAGAAAGCTGTTTCCTTTGGAGGGTATAGTGAATGAAATGATTATTTCCTTGAGCAACCAAGTTTTCACACAGATGGGGTGCCAGGTAGCTGCTACTACCACTCTTTTCTCATTTGTGAAAGACACAAGCTTGCAGCATTATCAGAAAACACATTGATAAAAGGGTAAAGAAATGAGAGTGTGGAAGAAGAAAGAGAATATCTAGGCAAAGCACGGGTTGGAAATTCGACGAAAAAGAGAAGAGAGATGAAACAGAGACAGAGTCAAAGAGAGACAATGTGGGAGAGTGTTGCTATGTACGTTTATGTATATGTGTGTTTCTGCAATGTGTTGTGTAGTAGTAGTGGTTGTTAGATCCATAATTGTTTTCCCTAATAATACACTCGGGAACTAAAATTTATGAAATAAATTAATGTTTTTTGTTTTACCTTTGAATTAGTAAGTAATGTTAGCTGTATCTTGTATGTAATGTGCAAGCCTCCATTTGGTTTTATAATTTAGTGAAATAATTTTGATATCAAAGTTGTTTTTTAAATTACGGAATCTAAATAAGATATATGCCTAAATTAATTTAAATTATATATTTATATTAAAATGTTGAGCTTTTAACTTCAAAATGAGTTTAATTAATTTCAATATATTATTATTATTATTATTATTATTATTATTATTAAAAGTTGAGTAAAATATATTTTAAGTCCTTCAATTTTTTTTTAAATTCTTAATTCTTATAATTTAAAAATAAACTTTAGTTATACTTTAAAAATAAACTTTAGTTCTCGTATAATTTATAATTGGTAAAATTCATATCTCAACTTAATGTCCTAAATTTTGTAGAGAGATAAAATTCTGCAATTATAAAAAATGATAATCAAAATCATATTTTTTAAATATAAGAATCAAAACTAAGACCATTTTTAAATGAAAATTAAATAAACTAAAATACATTTCATCCTAAAAAATTGTAATTAATTAAAAATAAATATAATTTATAAAGTAATTATTATAAAACAAAATAAAATAGATATATAATAAATTAATAATTCATGACTAAGCTTCCTGATAATAATAACATAAAAATTCATATTTTAAATATATTCTAACTAATGTTTTAAAACAAAAGAAAATTATGTGACATTCAAATAAGAAACTATAATGAATGACGTCAAAAATAAAAGCCACTGACTTTTCTTGCAAGCCAAAGCCGAAGAAGAGCGGGGAGTAAAGTCACGTGAGGCAATACACCAAAAGAAAAGAGTCACGTGAGGTTCGTGCGAGTGTCGTATGAGATGTACAAAATCTCGCGATACATTGAATTAAACTATCATACGAATTTTGAAACAGTAGCAGCGTATCATCATCATATAATAATAAGAGTAAATTCTCGTGACCGTTGAAAAAGACAAAGTAATGAAATGTAAAATATTTTCCCTCGAGTCCTTTTTTGAAATTTTAAATTTACTTTTGTACTTCTTATTTTATTCTTCTTCTTTTGAAGATGCACTGAAAATGGCAAAGCTCAAGCTAGTCATGAGTCATGACTCACGAGGGTGCATGAATAATCATGATGATGATTATTCATTATAGTACTTGTTGAGTTACCAAATATTTCAAAACAGCCAAAAAAGACCATAATATTAGAAAAGTAAATTGTTTTAGAATCTACACGTAATTACTTAATTGCAGTAATGACAATGAGTTGTGAAAATCTATAGATTTTGAAAAACAAAACCTGACTATGTCAAAAATAGAATCAAAGACTTTATAATGCCAAAAACCGATCATTATTTTCTTAATACATTATAAACTCCACTTTATCTTCATGGATCATTGTACATATTGAAGTAGAAAGTTGCATTAGAAGTTGAAGTTTCCTTCCCGAAATATAATTAGCTAGTATTTTTCTGATATGTTGGCAATTCCATCACATCATAGCTAAAGGCATTAGACATTTAGACTAGTAGGAAAATTACTTGATATAGAGATCCATTAATTCTTTTCTATTTTGTTCTTTCTTCCTTTCCTGTTAGCTAAAGAAATCCATTTTACCTCATTTATTAAGGAGTTTCATTATTGAGAAAAGAATATAAACCGTATATTAATTGGTGCTATGTAGGGAAATTTGCGGGTCCATTCAGAAAGAAAAAAATCAGCAAAAAAAAAAGAAGGGAAATTTGGAGAAAATAAAATAATTAAATGTGATGAGTTTAATCATATATCTTTAAGAATGGTTAATAATATAATATAGGAAATTATAATCATTTAATAATACTGTTTAAATATTATTTATTTTCTTAATTAATTTCCTTTTATGGTAGTAAAGTATCTTTCCTTTCTATTAAGACTAAATTATAATTTTGATTTCTTATAATTTTAAATCCATATTTTTTATTTTTTATTTCTAAATCAAAACATTTAGTTCTTCATTTTTTAAATAAATAATTTCAATTCTTCAATTAATTTATCATACAAAGTCAAATGACAAACTAATAAATCATTAAGATACTTATTTTATTTATTTATTTTTATAAAATTATTTTATATGTATCATTAGTTAAGAGTTATTAATTTTTTTAGTTATAAAAAATTATAAATTAAAAATAAATTTTTTAATTTGCTTTTATATCATTTGTATATATTTTTTATTTTGAAAAGCTTATATAATAATTTTTTATTTTACCAATTTATAATTAAATTTCATAGATTAATATATAAACTATTTACATAAAATCATGTTATAAATTGATTTTAAAATAAATTATTTTTACTCTAATTATATAAATTTATGTAATTACATCAATTATTATGTAAATCATTTTTATTCTAATTATATAAATTGATAAAATTTTAATATTTAATTTTTATGAAACTTACATCTTAATATTTTTCTTCATAATTTTAAAAAATTATTTAGCAAATAAGTTTTTAATAGGAATTATATAAATCAATCAAATTACATAAATGAATGTCTAAGTTATTTATAAAAATTATGTAAATTTATTTTTATATATAAATAATACAATTATTTTTAATTATAAATATTAATAAATTTTTAATTTTTAGAAAGTTTTAATATTATTTTAAATTTACACAATTTGTATAAATTACATAAAATAATTTTTTTAAAATAATATTTTTATTAGATTATGTAAAATTTTCAAATTTATAATAAAATAAGAACCAATTTTTATATATAATAATTTATTAATTTATATTAAAATAAAAATAATATAATAAATATATATATATATATAATTATTTTTTCTTAAAATAGCTGTAAGAAATATTAATTTTTTAATAAAAGAAATTATGAGAATACATAGAAAAGGTTAATTTATGTATGAGAGTTTATCTGTAAGTTTTTTTAATGAAATATTGAGTTTTTTAAACAATATTTTATTTATTATTTTTTTCTCTTTCTTTTTCCTTCATTTCACTTTCATCAGTTTAATATAATGTCTCAACAATTAGAGAACGGAAAGTGAATATTTGACTCCTCTCGTATTACGTTCGGTAATAATCTATAACAATTGCGGAAATTGAACATGAATTTCCCAAACCAAAGATGCCACAACTACAATTAAGCTAGAATAAATTTGGTACAAAGATTCCATAATAATTCACTGCATTGCTTTTAATTCGGGAATTGCATTCATAATTCGTCACGATAAAAATGAGAAACTATGGAAAAATAAGCCTCAAAACTTAAAAGACAAACAGCTAGCATCATTTCATATAAAAATATGATAAAATTAATTACATATGTTCTGAAAAAGTTTTTTCATAGCATAGATGACCTAATCCAAATTACTAAAATGAGGTATATTGCTTAAATGGTCATTCTAAGTTAATGCACTCACTATTTATTGTTGCTCAGTAAATATTCCTCTTCGCTTTTCCCAAATTAGATCATCATAACATATCAAAATATTTCATCATATCTCCAAGATTTTAATGCATGATCATTTTATGATATTTTAAGATGCAATTATCCTTGGAGGTGGGGGTGACTGATTGGGTCTAATGTAATAAGATAGTGATTGACTAAGACATTCTAAGGAGAGTTGTGGATTGAGACACAAACCGATCTAGGAAGACATACAACCACTAATTTCAAATACAAGATATTTAAAGATTAAGTGTGTGGGAATCAAATACGATACAATTGGGGAGATACATAATCTCATAACTTCAAATATAAAATATGTAAAGATTAAGTGTGCAGAAATTGGGACACAAATAAATCAAAAAAATATACAATCCCCTAATTAAAAAATAAGATGTATAGAAGCTAAGAGTGTATATATGAATCAAAATACAATCCGGTTATAGTTGTTGTGCCCTTTAAATAAATTAATCAAGTCAAGCGCCACCGTATAAAAATATTGATCCACCATATTGATGCACCTACTGCTGCCGACAGTTTCTTGTGGTCCACTTTCGCATCTTTAAGCTGTTAGAACAACATTATCTGCAATATTTTGCATTCCTTTAAGACTCGTTCCAATAAGATTAGGAAATTAATTAAGCTGGGTTATAATATCCATATTGATCACAAAAAATCTGATTCATTTAATTATTTATTTCATGCTAACCCTTTTAAATATAATCTGTACAATTTTGGACAGATTTTCATATTTTTATGACTGGGACATTTATTCAGACGGACTTTAGCATTAATTGCTGTGAATATTCTAATTTATTTATTTTATTGAGTGGGTTGTAAATTTCAAGGACTGAGAAAATATGTTGTTCGAGGCTGTAAAAAAATGAAGAAGAAAGAAAGATGATATATGTAGCATATATGCATAACTGAATATTATTCAATATTCATCAAGCCGGTTGGTATAATATAAGGAATTTAGTTGGTTTAAATTTTATGAATTAAAAAAGAATAAGCGTTGACAAAATTTAACTCTTTTAAGTATATGTTTGCCTGACTTTAAAAAATGTTTACCTGATAATCTTTTAAAATAAAAGCGTTATCACTATACTTTAATTTCTAATATATTTTTTAGTATAAAATCAGGAGTAAAATTCATTACATAAATTGCATGACCTATAAATTTTACAATTTTTTAAAAAAATTAGTTAATATTAAAAAAATATATGTTAGAATAAATGTATTAGATAGTATGTTATCAACATTTTTGTCTTTTAAGAAAAGAAATCTTCATAATAATTTAAACTTGTTGAGGGCATGTGAAAGGGGTTGAGCAACGGATACAAACAACAAGAACAATTTTCTATTATCCTTTTTTTTATGAAATGGACAAAGTATTCTTTAAAAGTATTTGATATACGTCTTATTATCGACCCAACTTGTTGGACTCAAAAGGGATCAGCAAACATGCCACTATAACAACAACAACAAAATCTTTCGTTATACCAAATAATGTACCCTTTTCATAGAAGACATTTAATAACTTCACACCCTCTGCCTATAGTACTCACATCACACACAAAGATAAGTAGTAGTTTACAGAGAAGCAGAGAAGGGAAGCATTTGCAAAGGGAAGAAGAAGAATGTCAAAGGGGGAACTTCACAGATATTTTCAGCTACATGTGTACCTTAATGAATCACATATTCACATGTTTATGCTTCTTCCTTTGGAGGGTTATTCTCACTTCTAGAAAAGAAAGAATGGGCCAATTTAGATTCCTCTTTTATTCCTCAGCAGGCTGTTACCATCAATTAATTTATTGAATACAAACGAATTAGACATGGTCACAGATCTCCTAACAAGAAAAAAATATTATAAAAATCTTTTACACCAATCAAGTCTCATTTGAGCCCTACATTGTTTTCAGTAAATTTTATTTTTGATGGCTAGGATGTTAGTTGGTGTATTTACTGTTGCTTAAAGTGAACCTTCTACCAGCTAAAATTTGGACTGTATTTAACTACTAATTAATGTGTTTACAATAATAATATGGAGTTTATTTAGCATTCCATATAAAAAGAATCGTGTTATCTATTTTCTGCTATTTTTATAATTTTGATTAAATTAATCTTATAACCTTTTTCACAACTTTGAAAGTTTTTAATAATTATGTATTTTTTTCATGATTATAATAACTTTTTTTCCCTATAACCTGACATAACTATTTTTTTTTCTTTTTTATAATGTAATGGAGCTACACGTTTTAGATTGTGACGTGAAAATATTAAAAGGAAAAAAAGTATGTCAGTAGAAAGAGAAAAAAAAATGAAAACATAGAGAGACAGAAAAAATTATAGTGTCAAGGGGGAAAACTGGAAAAGTTGAATAAAATGACAATTGTCTTGAAATTACCATTACACACGGCAACAAGCCCTTTCAGGCAGGGGTTTACTATTTCGTCGTATAAAATATATAATGATAATGATATATAAGAAATTTATTTTATTTTCAACAATAACGAAGATAACCTATACCCAGATAAAGAAAATACCCAATTGAATAATTGATTTTTTATCTTCACTTTTATTAGATAGTTTTATCTTTCAAAACTTAAATTTAAAAATAATTTTAAGTTTAGTAATAATCCAATAAGTGCAAAAGTATCTTAAATCTATTCTGTATAAGTGTGGTCCTCCAATTTCAGTTAACCTCTCTCTTTCTTTCAAAATATACCAAATCATTAATTCATTCATAATTTTATTCAACAAATTATATAATGTGAAATAAATAAATGTTACCTAACCATCCTTTCAGTGTTCCCGATGCAATGACTTGCTACTGCACCCACGTTGTGTCCCTGCACCAGTGTTGCTTCACCGTGGTGCAAAACAAAGCATAAAAATTAGTATTAATAATCGCAACCTAGGGATCGATAATAGTTTCAGATCACTCACACCCTGTGGATAAAAACATCTTTTTTAAAAAATTATTTTGAAAATCTGAAAAATAAAAAAGAGGAACACGAAAGAGAATGAATAAAAGAATAACGATTTTAGCATGTGTTATTTATAGTGGAAACTAACAGCGATGGAAGAGGAAGCCCAAAAATGATACTTGAGGGTCCCACGAAAAATTTAAAAAATAATTATCTAAAAAACAAGAAAACTGGATAATTATAAAAATAGTCACAAAAGAATGTAATGGAGATAGAAAAAATTATTTTTAAAAATTTAATAATAAAAGAATCATGAATTGAAATTTTAAAATTAAAATTTTGATAATTTTTAAATAATAATATTTTTGAATTAAAAAAAAATATATAACAGCCAATTTTCAAATGATAGCGAATTAGCGATTTTCAAATAATAGCCATTTTTTATGTGGAAGGGGTGGGCTCCATGTGTTTGTAGCACTCTCCTT
This sequence comes from Glycine latifolia, assembly GCA_013407115.1. Taxonomy (NCBI): domain Eukaryota; kingdom Viridiplantae; phylum Streptophyta; class Magnoliopsida; order Fabales; family Fabaceae; genus Glycine; species Glycine latifolia. The sequence continues at coordinate 25,493,926 of CM023956.1, forward strand.
CCGAGTTAAATATTTCTTTTATGAGTGTTTCCATTAAATGTTAAATAAATTAGTGGGTACATGTTTTTGTAACCACATCCTAAAGTGCATGTGGTTGCACTAAAAAAAAAAAAAAAATACTATTTCGGTCTTTTTCTAAATTAAAAAATTGGCAGTTTTCAAATAATAGCATTTTTAATTTAAAAAAATAAAAAAATCAATTTACAAATAACAGTGGTTTATTTAAAAAAAGAAAAGAAAAGAGTAATAAGCTGGTTTGGAATTTTAAAATTAAAAAATGACAATTTTCAAATTATAATTGGTTTGAATATCCAATTTTACCTGGTATAATTTTGTCTTTTGAAAAAAAAAAGTATTTTGAATTTTTTAAAAAGAAAATAAAAAACTAGAAGAAGAAGGGCTGTACTTTTATGCTTCTACTATTTACCATCATCTATTTATAACACCCAACTTCACATTGCAATTTGGTAATGCATTTTTAATAATTTATTTTATTAAGTAGTTCTACTATTATTTAGTTACAATGGATAATAAGAAAATTGTTACAATATATTAAATTTAACAGAACAGAAATGTGATAACGAAATAGAACTGTATTAAATTATAAAACTCAAACTAATATTTACTTAGAAGATGAAATATATTAACTTTAGCATAATAAAAATTACACAAAATATTAAATTCAACGTAATAGAAATGTAAACACATAGGCACCGCACAAGTGTGTTCACTACGATAATAATGATATAATATGGTTGTTGAAATGACAATTATATGTGTGATGACTAGAAATAATAAAAATAGTGATGATAATAAAAATATAAAAATGTGATGTGATGAGATAGTGATGATGAAAAAAAGGAGAAAAATTATCTCATTAGAACTAAATAACGAATTTCACATGGATAGACATTAGTTATGAACAAATTCCATAAATATTTTATACTTTTGTAACATAAAGTAACAAACCAATTAGTTATGTTTTAGGTTTAATTTATTGATTTACCACAATTTTAATGATAACTATATTTTTCATTTAACCTATTTTTAATTTATCATATATAGTATAATGACACAAAAAGATTAGTTATAAAAATGTAAAGTATAATTTATTTCTTAAAGGATTTACACAATGTAAACAACTTAATTATTGATGAGTTTTTGGCAGATGTGTTAGAATGACATAGCATAATGTATATGCATTTGACACATTAAAAGCTAAACAAAATAAAAGTGTGAACTTGATTAGAAAAATGATATATTTTCGATTCCGTTAATTGGAACCAACAACATATAACAAAAGATCATTTTATTTTATTTTATTTCATTTTGATCACACACACCAAATACTCTCTTAAGTAATTATTATAGATCAAAATCAACTAGGGACTTCGGTTGAAAAATGAAATAACTAGATGAAGGGGACCATTTGATCTTCAATATTGAGATAGGTTATCCTCTCTAGTATATATGATTTGCCACTCTCTTAATGTGGTATTTGGAGAATAAGCTTTACTGGGCCATGGTTATTAAGATCATCGAAGTTAGGATAGAATTGTCACTTTCTGAGATATGAAAAGTAAGAATTAACAACGTACTAGACTAGTCACTCCTTTTCCTCTTAATTTTTTTTCCTAGACCTCTACAAATTTGGAGGACATTTTGTTGGATTCTCGGTTTGTACTCTTTTTTTGTCTCATTTCATTGCTCATTTAAGGTGATGAACCATACGTCTTAAAAACTATTGATTATATCAATTTACTTAATAAAATAATCTTATCAAACTAAAAATACCTTTATTTATCGTAGACTAGTTAAGTAGACAGTAAAAAAACTAGTTAATGTATTGCAAATTGAAATATCAATAAATAAAGATATTATTAAAAAATAATATTTTCTTAATATTCTAAATTGATGAGATTGAGAAATATTTTTAATGGGACAATTAAAGAGTAATGTCTTGCATGCATAGTAATTTGCAAATCAGCAATTGATATATGAGTTTGAACTGCCAAGTATCCATTCTGCAAAACCACTAAGCCCAATGGCCTCAGTCAACTAGTCAATGGTCCCTTTTTTAATGCACTCGCCTGTCACAAACAAAAAGAAACCATTTTTTTGTAGCAAAAAGTTTTTGTTTTTACATGCTACATGCATGTGTACCATTATTTGAAAATCTAACATATAATGAATTGATAATTAAAGAAGCAAAAGACTCAAGTGGATTACTAATTGTAAAGTATGAAAAAAATTAGATCAGATAGGTGCCTTCAATGTAACTCGTGACTAGTTTAACTTGAGCTTTATGCAAGGAAGTTTTGAGTATTATGATGCTGAGTCAAGCTTCCATTGATAGGTAACTATTCCAATAGCCATTAGGTGCATTCCTTGGTGAATTAATTGTAATCCTTTGTAATATACCTAGTCAAATGATAGAGAAATCTAGATAATCTTTAAAAAAGAGATGTAACAATTAACCTAATGGATTGTTTGAAGTCCACATTAAAAATTATCCTATGATTTAAAAATAGTAACAATGATGTTGTATGGAACTTCTTTATCAATTGTCATGTTACGCTGAGTATAAAAAAATATTAATATGATCATTTTCACACTCAAAGTTTGTTCTTTCATGTATTTATGATTAAAATGATGAGAAAAAAAATTCAATGTTCTTTATTCTTCTACTTTTTTTATTATAAAAGGATAACTGTAAAAGTAGCATAATAAAATTTAAGAGTAAAAAATAAGTAATCATGATAATAAAGTTTTGATTTTTTTTTACATCAATCTTTTATACTCTAGCTTCTCACACTTTATTTTATTTTTCTTCTTTTTTATCACACTATATATTTATAATATTTATTACTTTCCCCTATTTTTTATGAGTGTAATCGTGTAAACACTCTCTCGGAGTAAATGATGATTTTTCCGACTATAAATACCTAGTGTCCTTTTGTCATTAACCAAATATGTCTAATATTTTATTGTTTGGAGTAATATATATATATATATATATATTTATTTGGGTAAGTTTCTGCATCAATACTTTTAGCAAGAAAAAATAAAATGAATTTTTTCATAAATTAAAATCAACCCTTCATTAATTAATCATTAGTTAATTTATAAAAGTTATTTCATCTAAATTATTTAAAAAAAATGAAAAAATATTTATAAATTAATTAATAGGTAGTCAATAAAGATGTCATTTTAGTTCATATAAAAACTCATTTTCTTTTTTCTTTTTATTTTTCATTCTATAAATATTTCTAAATAAATTTATTTAAACAAATCCACGTAGTTGTTTCAATGCATTGGATGCTCTATGTTCCTACCTAAAAGGTCAAAGCACATAATTGATTACCCCGTCTCAAGCACAAAGATGAATATTAATCATTACTATCTTCTAAATTTGGTTGACAAACCTCGAAGGATGAATGAACTTAATTTGACTATACCTAAGAAGGTTTCTTATGACACGAGTACCAAATCTATAAGCTCAATGAATAATATCAAATTGGATTCTGTTTGCAGTCCAACTTGTCCAACACAATAAAATAAAATAAAATAAAAATACGAAAGCAAAAACAAAAAAAAAAGGTAAAAATCATGGAAAAATTAAAGAGGGACAGAAGAGATGCACAGGAAAAAGGTTCCACATTCTAATATTGTTTTTCTTTCTTTCTTTTTATCACATTTCTATCAGTTTTTTTTTAATGAATTTCAGTTTAATTTAACTTAAAAATTAGCTATAAACGTGAGAGTTGTTCACTTGTTCATATACATTGTTTTGTTATATGTTGAACATACACTTCTTATACTTCTAAAAAGCGAAGTTTATAAAATTGAACATCTATAAAAATATTTTAACGACTTAATAACGTGTAACGTGTTAACTTCAATAGTAATAATTATTAAAATAAACTTAATAGGATTCATTAGAATTATCAGAATTAATATCAAAATCATCCTGTCGCATCTAATAAAATAGATCACATTATACTAGAATTTTGAGTTAATGTCTAACTCAATTCCATAAATTTAATTGTATCTAAACTTTATAAAATCTATTTAAGCTACTTGATTTATGTTCTCCAACAATATGAAGATATTTGTTAAGAAATTAGAATAATTTTTTTTTAGAAAGTACTCAATATTTTAATGTATTTTTTTAGCAAATCATTATTGTTGTGAAACAGCAACATAAAATTCAGGACCCACATTACCCTAGGCAGCTATGTGGTCCCCACTATATTTTATCTTCAGGACCCATGTTAACCTATCTATGCTTAAACAGTGAATACATCATGGCCAATATATTACCGTATGATTATTGGCAGTGAAAAATAGTAGGTACTAGTGACTAGTGAGTACTGCCCAGATAATAAATATAAATGATTAATAATTCGTCAACGACAAAAATGAATCACTTTTCCACGTGTGCTAAAGACAGACACGTAAGCCTACGGGTCCCCCTCTTTTACGAAGTAAACTGAAAAGACTAGACACGTAAGCTTATGGGCCCCATCTTCAATTATGAATGAAAGCAGAAAGTTTATATAAGCATGGCCCACATTAGTGGTGACATCTTGGGGAGGGAGACAAGTATTTTCGTCGGTCGAAAGCGAAATATCTCAAAAATATGACTAGTGCACGAACAAAATATATTTATGACTTTTCTTTTCAAAAAAATTAACTAAAAACTCTTCATTTTACAATATATTAATATTAATTGAATAAAACTATTTTTGAAATTATTATTTTAATATAAAATAAATAAATATTACAAAATTATTAATAAACTATTAGTTTGAGTAATACTAAAGTCTATCACTTTAAAGGAAGGTCTCAAATTCATATATTATAAATAAAAAATATGATTACAAAAATTTCACTAAAATAATTATTTAAGTTCTCAGATAAAAATTAATAAAAAAAAAGTTAATGAGTACTATGACACTAATTCCTTTTTATAAAAACAATATGATAAATATTTCATATGGTAGTGGTGAAAGATACACATGTGAAATTGTTGACACACGAGGAGCAGTTCCTGTACGATGTCGTTTTCCGGATAGCAACACATTCGTTTTATTTAGCGTCGTTGAAACTGCGTGTTTTGCATTATCTCGTCCTGTGTAGTTTGCATTGTCGGCAGGGGTCGTGTTGTAGTTTCGTACTTCTCGTGTGCCGAGCGAGTTTCTCGTACGTCATCAATAAAGCGCGCGAAGATACGGCGCCAATTTAAAATTACGGAACAGCGCTCAAAATTTTTACCCGGGCTTGGCTCCCTTTTGCCGCAAGCCTAACAAGTAAAAAGCCAAGGTACTTTTTTTTTTAATTTTTTTTTATCATATGTCCTTTTATTTGGCTATAAAATTTACAATAACTTATGAATTTGGAAAGATATGAGAATTATCTGCAATGTTAGGCTACATTTAATTTCTTTCTCACTTTTTTAATTTTATAAATTATTTTTCAGAATAGTTTCATGTATTCAATAATCAATTTTGCATCTAAAATCTAATATTTTTACTTATAATTAAAAATATCATTTTTATTCTATTTTTATTTTTAATAATTTTGAATAATAAAGAGTAATAAAAATGAGGTTCATGGAAAAATTGAAAGTCTGAAATACTGTAATTAAACTAATTAATTGCTTTGAAAATCTATTAAAAGCAAATTTATCATTTTTTGTACAGTATCATATTTAAATTTAAATATTAAGATAGCATAACGAAAAATTATTTAATTATAATCTAATATATATATATATATATATATATATATATACACATATAAAGAAAATTTAATTCTATAAAATAATGTCAATGGTAATCTTATGTTTACTTCCTCCAAAATCATTAAATAGTATTATTTAATTCAATCAATTCATTATAATGATTCTTATTTACTTAATTGATCATGATATTGTTAAGTGAGACATTTTTCTATTTAAAAATAATTATAATTTTAAAGATGTATGAGATTAAAAAATTAATAATAAAAAATAATTCAAGATTGAATTGATTCATTACACTTTTTAAATTAATTCTAAATTTTTTTATATTATATGATATTCAATTTATTTAATATATTATAATTATCGTAATTTTTTTCATGAGATTCAAGTTAACAAAACTTCATGTCATTATTTAATGGATGAAGACTAACTACAAATACCAAAAGTAAAATTTTGAAGATGTCATATAGTAAAATAAAAAAAATTAGGTTGTAAATCGAAAAATAAATATATTAGAGATATGAAAAATATATTTAAATAAAAAATAAATTAACATGTACATTTATTCATTTATTCATGAAGGTACTTAACCAAGTTTGTTTCCTAAAACAAACATGATTTGATTTGCTAAACGAGCAATGAAAAAATGTTGTAGAGATGTTGTTGGATGTTTTCTGCGAGCCATGTCAACTTGGGAAGACTCGTGCTTAACTGTGTTTGGAAGGTGAAGCGTTAGGACTATTGAAGGCAATCAATTGGCTTACTCATCAAGGAGTTGCTAAGGTGGTTTTGTGATGGATGACAAGATTTTTGTAGATATGATTCAGTCCGGGAATCAGGATTTTTCACACTTTGGCTCCATCATTAGAGTGTGTAATTATATACTCTCCTACGATTCAAACTATACTGTAAAGTTTATAAAAAGATAAACAAATGCTGTTGCTTAACTACGGTGGTACCATGGTCATGCAAATCTTAATTTTTTTTAGCAGATTCCTTTTTGTATTTACAATTGCATTATCAATGATATAAGTTTGTTCCTGCAAAAAAAAAAAATTAAAGGGTTCCAATGAAGAAAGAATGCCAAAAGATTATATTAAAAAATGAAGAATGCCAAAAGATTTTGGAAAGTAAAAAGGGCCAAAGCCCAAAAGCTATTAAAACTAAAAAATGTGTGGCTGCTGGGATTCGAGCCCAGGTCTCCACGGCCACAACGTGGAATTCTTACCACTAAACTACAGCCACTTTGTTGTTTGTTGGTTAGCATAGGTTTTCAATCATCCGTTAAACTAATGTAAGCACTAAATCCCTACCATGAAATAACTCTCTTTGGATGCTTCTAAGGTCCCACAAAACACTATATTTTATTATTAACTTATTTTTTTAATTCAATTTTTTAGTCTATTATTATTTAATTTATTTGGTAAATAAAAAAATAATTTTTATTTTATTTAAAATGATGAAAATAGTTAACCTCGTACAAATAACACGACATCGAACACACTAATTAAAATAACAAAAATTACATATTTAAAATAATAACTAATTTTACTGATTATCGTGTCCAAAGCATTTTTAAATATGCTCCACATGATTCGTCTGAAGTTGATGATGACGTCTTCAATCAATAGCATAATTAAAACATAAATAATTAGTAAAAGTTACATTACAATAACTAGCATAATTAATAAAATTCATCTTTTTCTATAATATTGTTACACAAGGTTTGATGAATTTTCAGTTGTGCATCGGTCATACCAACAATATCCTTATAGAGGATTTGCATGTCAAACTCTTTGTTCTTCAACTTAACCTGATCTCTTTGTCCCTTAACTTGTAGAGTTCATACTTGGCATGTGCCATATCTTGTAATGCTTTTGATTTGGTCTTGAAAAACTCTTCCATAGATGTGAAATCAACAACATTAAAAGATTTTTCCTTTGCTTTTTCCCTTATGGCCTCTTTGTTGCTTTTGTCCCTATTGGACGATCCATGATAGATGATGTTGGATCATTACTTGGCGGCATATCTGGATTAGAAGAGGATGAGTATGCTCCAAAAACAGAAACCTTTGTTCTGTTACTAGATTGTTCAAATTGTGTTAACCATTTAGGTTGGTTACTCACTATATGCCAACAATTTTTCTAATTTGAAACTTATTTTTTTTTTATCTTGCAAATAAATCGCATGTGCATCTCACATGATGTTAAGCTCAGAGCTAGCGCTTTTTTTTCTTTGACAAACTTGTTTGCAATACATTGAAAATTTTTGACATCTTTCATTGATCTTTTTACCATCGATATTTTAGTTGTGACTAGTCGTTCTTCTTCAAATGTTGCTCATGATATTTAATGTGATTATCTTCAATGTTTGCCTAAAAATTGACCTTTTTTGGACCTTACAATTGAATTCTTCAAAATATTTAGCCATGCGTCGACTAGACATTCATCTTCCTTTGCGAAGAAGCATAATCTCCACTGTCTTTCAGATGCTTCTTCTTCTCCTCCTTCATTGACAACAATATTATCCAACTCAACTTTGTTGGAAAACAGTGGAATTTGAGACTTGACATGAAGTTGAATGGTGTTTCATGTTCTCTTTCATTACATTGGACGTCATTAGTACACGTTAAAGACCCTTGATCCATGAAAGGGTTAATTGGTGGTGATGGATACATGTGAAATTGATATAGATGAAATGAAACTCTAGGATATTCAAAATTTGCTATATTGGGATTATTTTGTGGGTTGGATAAATTTGGAAAATTTTGAAAATTTGGATTTGTGAATTGTTGATAACATGACATAATATTAAAGCAATGATTCATATTGAATGAATTTTGATTTGGATTTAGTGAATGAAAACAAATCAAAAAGAAGTTGAGAAATTTTGACAGAGAGAATGAGAAAAATTTGAGAAGTTTTAGTTGTGTAAACAAATTGACGTGCACTCCTATTTATATACAATGGTAAAAAAATACAATTGTTAAAAAATTTAACGGTTAATTTTTTTTAAACGTCCAGCCAACGACTATTCTTTCTTTCTCATCCGACGACTATTTGTTGAAAATAATAGTATTGATTTGCCTTTTTTTTAATTAATTGAAGCAACTTTGCTTCATCAAGCAATCCATTCTTACTGATTAAATCCGTACGTTGCTTACAGCGCCAATTGCTTCTCAAGCACGTTGCTTCCAAGGTTCCAATTGCTTCCCAAGCTAGTGATAGTAGTCTATTAGTAGTTTTTGGTGAAATTTAATTTTTAATAAAATTGTTGATTATTCCACACTAATAAATAAACACAATTAGTGTTTTTATTTTTATTTTTATGAATGACTTTATTACACCACCCTAGAAATCCCTAGGGAAGCACATAAAAGCAGCATCGGCACAATGAAGGACTTTTATTTCTCTTTTTATGATTAGGACTGTAGGATAAGGAGTCTCAAAATGTTTGTAAATCTTTATTTTGAACTTGGTATTTGAATTTGGGCCGGGTTAAGATTATCCTTATATCCAAGCCCTTCTATTTGCTGATAAATAAAACACTTATCATTACAATAATTGAGATGGACAATATGAGATGAATGATGACATTTGAATGAATTTTCAATTACTTCATTCAACCTAAGAAATGGTGATGCTTCTTTTCATAAGTCTCCTCATATTCTTTCTTCTCATGATGCTCATGGAAGGCAAATCCACCAGCTCCAACAGCAGCTGCGGCTGCAATCTTCTCCTCTATCCTGTGCCTATGGGCATGCTCAGGATCTTTATGGGCCTTGTGCTTCTCATGCTGTAGGCATAGATGATTAAACAAAATTTGCCATATTATTTAATATTTGTTACTTTAAAAAATGATAACAATTCACCAAACTTAAATGAAAAAAAAAATCCCTTGTTCATGAAGTTTCTTGAAATTGCACATAATCTCTGGTTATTTGACGGGTATAGTAAGCTTGTAGGGATTTGTGATATAATATTTTTCAAATAATTAAGAGATGTTATAATATTTTTAAACAATTAGTATATAAATAAAAAAGAAAGTATCCTAAGAAATTTGACGAAAGCTCAAGAAGTGTCATCATAATATACTCAAACAATTAAACAAACTTGATATGGATGGACTAGAGGGTAAAAATGTGGAAATTAATGGAAGCAATTTAAAATAGCTTTACAATAAAAAATAGATTCACCAAAAAACAAAATAGCTTTACAATAAGCATGAAGCGAAATAGGGAAATTTAAATAAAAACTCGGTTATGTCGCGGTAATAATTTAAGAGCTGTCTAAAGAAATGTTTAACCAACTATATATAATCAAAGAAAGATTAGAAAACCAAGAACAAGTGTTTGGTTTGAGCAGTAGTACTATATATGATCATTTTAAGTAATATTTTGAATTCAAACTTTGTAGATATAAAAAATGTGATTAGAAGAAGAGACCAATCAAATGTAAAATTAGTTAAAATTTTCTTCACCAAAAACTGATGGATAATTCACACTAATACTAATATTATGAGTAAAAAAAAAGAAAGGTTAGAAATATAAAATGATAAACAAAATTGAACTTTTTTCTCATTAATTATTTACATCAATTAGTCTCAATGAATTAATAGCAACTTTTTGGATTATGTATGTCAAAAAATTATAAGAGGACCAAGTCTTTAATCGAATCAAAATGAAAAAAAAACTCCGACACCAAATTAACAATTATTTAGAACTTCCTAAAAAAGCAATTTTAACACTATGAAAAACGTCTTTTATTATGAATTATGTAAGTTATCTACCAAAGCATAAGCACCAGCAGCAACTGCTCCCATTTCACCAAGGTGAGATGCTTGTGGTGCTTCTCTTCTTTTTTGTAGTCAACCTCGTATCCGGCAGCATCAATTGTACGTAGTCTCAGAGTAGAATGTGAAGGCTTTTTTCATCCTTGTGAGTTGTGATGGTGAAAGAGGTGGTGGTGGTGCTTTTCTTCAGCCATGATTGAATGCAAAAATGATTTTTAATTAGAGTGGAGAGAAAACAAGGTGGTAATTAACTGCTTTTATGTTGATGACTTGATGTGGTTTGTGTATGGAGTTAAACTATTTATAGAATGCATTGATTGTCAATTGTAGTGGGTGGAAAAGTCTTTTAATTGGAAATTCACACAAGCTAAGAATGATTAATTCAATGCCCAAGCTCAAAGAATAAAAATAAAAAAGTGGAGAAAAATATTTGGATTCTGTCATGCTATTAAAAGAAAAGAAAAAATTAATAAACTCTACATAAACAATGGTCTTCTTACCATAAAATACTTTTATGCCTTTCTGGTTGGATAATATGTCTCATATTAAGAAATAACAATTGATGATAATAATGATAAAAAAATAAAAAATAACACATCCTGAAAATGATGGGTATTCGTTTTTTTTGCACTAAATACATTTGTTTACTATAACAGAAAAAGGCTATGACTATTATCACATAGCTTTTAGGTAAGTATATACTAACTAACAGTAACTAATTGATGATCCACCTGAATAATTACAATTCTTCACCTTGGATCTTCAATACAAATTACATAGTTAGATATGCCATCTGTCTCAGAAAGAGACTCACTTGTCACATGTTCCAACATTTACCAAATTCAGGCAATGAGTAAATTTGGTACTTAATTTGGAACAACTTTGGTTAGCATGTTAGCTGGATTTTCTACATTTGCAACCTTCTTTACCTCTATTATACCTTGAACAATGATATCTCGAATAAAATGCAACCTTATGTAAATGTGCTTTGTCCTCTCATCAAACACTTGATTCTTTGAGAGACAAATGTCACTTCAACTATGACACCACAGAGTCCCGGAACAATCCTTCCTTCAAGCTAATTTACAAGTCCTTTCAGTCATATAGCCTATTTGATTGCTTCAGTGAGTGCAATGTACCCAGATTCTGTGGTGAATAAAGCAACTATTGATTGTAGAGTCGCCTTCCAACTAACCAAATTACCAGTGTGTAAATACGTAACCTGTTAAGGATCTTCTTCTATCAACATCCACAAACCCTGCAAGACCACTGTTTTTATTTTTATTTTTTATTCTGATCTGCCAAATACAAGACCAACAAATTTTGTACCTTCTAGGTATCTACAAAACCATTTTGAGGTCCCAATCAGTCGATTGAAAAATGACTAACTCAGACGTTTTTAGCGTTCACATAACTTATCCTTTTTTACCTCTTCAATTGTGACAACTAATATCTCTTTAATTGTTAGTTTAATGCTTAAATAATTTTTACTGTAAATATGTCACTTTTTTGGTTTAGTTTTTGTATTTTTTATTTTATTTTTAATCCTTAAAATATCAATTTTTTTTGTCTTTAGTCCTTAAAATATCAATTTTTTTGTCTTTAGTCCTTGATTTTTTTTTTGTTTTATTTTTATCTCTTGCAAATATGTAATTTTGTTTTATTTTAATTTATGATGATGTAACACTTTTGATGACATTATTATTTATCAACTTACACTTTTGATGAGATTATTATTTGATGATTTGATATTTCATGACATCATTGTGACATTTTCTTAAAAAATTAATAGGGATCAAAATAAAAAAATATTAAGGAACAAAATCAAAATATTTCTATTTTTATAAAGATTAAAATTATTTAAGCCAAAAAAATTTGTTAACTAGCTTATTTAGGTAAGGTTAATAAAAATAATATTAAATATAAAAAATATATTTTACTATTGAAAGTTGAAATTATATCATTCATTTGTAAATTATAACTACCGAGTGTGTATTCATTCTTGTGTGAAAATTTTAAACAAGAGATACACAAAGAAGTTAAAACACTCCATTCCTGTTTGTGTGTGTATCTCTCCTATTGGAGATTTTCAAGACGGGAGAGGATACACGACTAGCTCTAATAGAAATTACTAAATATTCTCACTAATAATAGTCTTAGATAAAGCACTCTTAGTAAACTATAGATTGGAGCAACAATTAATTTCTGTCAGTGACCGAGTGGTGCAGTAGAAACTCTGCAACCTAATAGCTCCCCCACCACCATGTGGCTTTATTGCAGCATGCATTGGTCAACTAGGCTAAGCTGGATGGACACATGATGAATTAATAGGTGTTGGGGACCCCAAAATGTACCATGAACACAGAAAGTGACATATGGTGAGGGAGGGGATTGAGGTATAAAAGCAAATGTGGTAACCAATTGTGCTCCAAATCCGAAGAACAAAAAGTGGCAGCAACAATTTGAAAGAAAATGTAAGAGCATCTTAATACAAGGTATAATCATGTCTTAAAGCTACTTAATACAAGGTATAATAATTTCTTAAAAGCTACTTTAGACTGAATCAGAATCTCTGGTCCCACACCCTATTCACTCTCTGTCTCGCACATCTTATAGCAGCAGTAAAGTAATGGTGTGCACAACTATTAGAAGTCCAAAAGATCCAATCATCACCTGCAGCCACCCACAATAGAATGACACCCCAATCAGTAATCCACCAAAATATGAAGACAGATAGACAATGGTCAATGGGGATCAAAAGTGAGTGCCATTGTAACTATAATACTTATAGTTTTGATTATAATTAACACATTTATCATGCTCAAAGGACATTAATGTGCAAGTATACTAACATAAACAGAAAACCAACAAATATTCTATAATATTGTCCAGTTTCTATAATCAAGTTAGAGAACTGTACATTGACAAATATATATAAATAGAGAGAGATGAGAAATACTGATAATAATATTTGTTTTACTATGTTTTTTTTATCATTCAAAAATAGTTTTAAATTATGGTCGTAATTGACATTTTATCATGATCTTTAATTGTATAAAAAATTATGAATAAATATGATTGATGCCACCTCAATTACGATCTTAAATACTCCAAAAACCTTCACGTTACTATCATAATTATAGTTGCAAATTATTTATTAAAACCTTTTTGATAGAACTTATGTTAATGCTACTAACAGATTGGAGTCCTATATTTTCTTCTATTCATTTATTATTTAGATGGAAACATGAATTTTATCAAATAAATGGAGGAGAGCATAAGAAAAGAATGTGTTAAAAAAACGAGAGAGAGAGAGAGAGAGAGAGACCTGTAGTTCATGACCACTAGAGGTGGGAAGAGGGCGTATAGAAGAAGCAGAGTCAACTTCATCAGTGGGAAGAGGAACTGCAGGGTTACTACTAATGAAGGGCATGCTGCTACTTTTATATGGTACCATTGGAGCTATCACACTTGCTGAAGGTGAAGGACCAGGTGAAGCTGCATGCAGAGGATTATTGTAATGCCATGGAAATAGAGGAGATGGTGACACGTCACCAGAGAATGGAGCTGGAGGCATTGCTGAAGCATGTGGTGTGGCTGCTGCTGCTACTAAAGCGGTGACCTTAATTGCTAGCTTCTGAGAAGCTTGGCATGCTTTGAGAGACCCATCATTGAAGCTAAAGTAGAAGAAACCAGGCCGTGATGGATGCCACTGACAACATTAACATATAATTGGTATAAGAAAACAATGACACAAAATGTTTAATTTTCAAGAATTTTCTTATATTTTAAGATGTTAGATATATTGATTTTTTTTGTTTATTATTTTCTTTATAAAGTATTATAGGATAAGATTAATATGATTAGGCCAACTTATTTGTAGTTATTTTGATTTTGGTGGTTTCTCTTTTTTAATCTTGATAGTTCTCATGATAAAAGTTTAAAACTTTATATCAAAGATCAACATATAGGTTATCCAAACGAAACTTCAATTCTGATAAGAGAATATTATACAAAATATTTAAGTAACTACATATGAGTTTTCTTCATTGAATTATGACAGCTGGATATAACAATATTCATATTTTTAATTTTTTCTTCTTCAAAATCAATGGTTTTGAAAGAACTTACGAATCACCCAGATGAAAAGTTTTGAAGGGCCTTACCGTGTAGGAGGCAGTGTTGGGGTTGGTGAGAAGAGTTGCTTGTGTGAAATTGCAGAGATCAAAGGCTTTCTGGTTCTTGAAAATGTAGATGTTGTAGTGTTGCTTGTGATTGAAAACTGAAACAGAGGCACATAAAGTGGAGAGTGATGTTAGTTGCTAGAGTTAAAGAATACTTATTACAAAGATTCCAATTGCTTTTTTTCGTTTCCGGGGTACTATTAGTAGTAGTGTAGTACTCACTGATGGAATCTCCAATGTGTACTGTGGGGTTCTTCCACTCTGAAGACCCATCAACTAGAATGGTTGTGCAATGAGAATAGTGGAATAGTAAAGGTAGAAGAGTGAAGAAGAAAATGGGAAAGGACATTATCATTAATATGCTTTTTTCTCAGAAGGAAAATTTGGTAGAGAAATGGTTATGGAGGCTTTGCAGCTTTTTATGTTATATATCTCTCTGATGGTCCAGTTTTCTGTCTCTCTCCCTTGGAAAATTAAGGAATAGAAAAACAAAAAGTAAAATGGATGTATGAAAATATTTTGGGTGGTGAAAGCATGCTAGAATGTTAGTGGGGAGGCAGACTTTTAAATTTTCAGAAGGAAAAATTTGGAAACCAAACTCAAACTCTATTCAACACTTAAGGAGGGAAATGAAAAGCAGAAAAAGATAAATTTGTGATTATAGCATGAGTTATAGTTGGATAGGAAAAGATATATAGAAAAAAATAATAAGTGTTGTTGAAATGTACAATATAAATTTGTTAAGTAACATAGATGATGAAATTAAATTAAAATTAAATTCAGACTCCTGAAATAAAGTCCTAGATTTAAGTTTTGTGAAAGATGTAAACATGTTTAAAAAGAAGATTCTCTTGAAAATAATTGGTCAATTTTTTTAATAAAATTATTCATTAACAAAATAAATAAATAATTTGTATTAATAATATAATAAAAAGAATATAAAAGTCTTCATAAATAATTGTTCTTGTCAGAAATGTTTGGCTTTGGTTGGTGAAGAATTTGAATAGGTTTTTAATTTTATTTTATATACTTGATGGATGTTTTTCTCTCTCTCAAAGAGTGAAAGGTAATTTTTTTATTTAAGATTATAAGTAATTTTTCATCAAAAGAGATTTTATTTAATTTAAAAACATTATTCTCATTATTTACGATATGATGGAGCATTCTTTACCTGGATGTTCTTTACACAAAACTCCATCTCGAAATTTATATAAATATTAAATACATAGAACTTAAATCAATATTTCATAATTTGATTTTATTTCTGAAAAATCTGTCATAAAAAAATTAAATAAAGAAAATGAAAAAAAAGCAGAAGCAGCATGATGAGGACGGAGGTGAATTGGGGCAAACCGAATTACAATGATGAGAATTATTATTCTAAAAAACTTTTTTCTTGGGAGATCGATGAGAAGGTTACAGTCTATCTCCTAATTCACTTGGTTGATAAAAATTGTAAAAGGGGATTCAGATATGGAGCTCCATGTTTACAAAAATTGAGAAGTATCTATTGCAAAATATTGTCCAACATACTGGAGAAAAAATAATCAAGACAAAAATATCTTTAGAGACGGACAAAATTAGTTAGATAAAGCTTCTAATTCCGTCTCTGACTAGTCCATTTAATTTCCTTTCATTATATGTAATTAGGCCAACAAATGTTGGATTTAGCAAAAGGAGTTAGTCTTTTACAACTTGATAAACCAAAGTTTGAATCTCTTTGGGAGAGCTTCCTTGCATTTAGTACCCAACTATGGCTTAAAAAGGATTTCCTCAGACTGGTAGGAAACAAAAACAAATATATGTATTTAGAGACGGAAATTTCCGTGACTGAAGAGCCCCTTTAAATTCCTAAATCAGTTTCTGACGCATAGGCACACTAAGCCCTTTCTGAACCAACCCTTCGCTTTGCTGCTCCTGCCTCGTTCGTTATCACGGACGTTGCTCGAAGCATCGTCTATTTGCTTATCTGAGCGAGGTTAAACCCTGTAGAACGTAACTTCTACACCATTACATTTACAGTATCTTCTACACAAATGTATAGTCCCTATCTGCATTTTTTGTATAATAGTGTAAAACATGTGGAGAGTCTACTTAACTCTATTGTTTTGCACAAAAAATGTTAAAATAAATGGTTACGGTGTCTCTTCCATGAGCACCAACCGTTAGAACTTAGAAGGTGTAAAGGGGTTGTTGTTATGAAAAAACACTGGTTTTTCCAAAGATTAAGGGAAAAAAGTGTATTGGATAAGGGATTAACACTTTAAAGTTGTACTCCAATTTTTTTTTGTTACCATTTTTAGGTATCAAATGTTCATTAATTGTACTGATAACTAATGTCCTTAGATAATTTGCCTAACCACCTTAAGTAGAAGTGTGACTCTATAGATGATATTAATTCCTGACTTGTAACAATATCCTTTTTAATCCTTTTTTGGGTGGTTTCAATAGACACATTGCAATGCATAATTGTTGAGATTAATTGCATGTATTCTTAATTCTCTTTACCACCTTTTGTGTTCTACTGCTGTGTAATCTTGGATAGTACATTTGCTATAGACAATTTTTTTGAGGGCAGAGGAGTGGTTTTAGTCTGAGAAGTGGCTGAATGATTGATTACGAGCCTATTTGGGTAAGTTTCTTCAGAAACACTTTTAAAAGAAAAAAATAAGAGGAAAAAATGAGATGAGTTTTTCTAAAAATAAAAATAAGTTTTTCATTAGCTAATTTTTAAAAGTTTACCAATATACCTTTTTTAAAAGATGAGATAACATTTACAAATGAGCTAATGAAAAACTCATTTTAGCTTATGGAGAAATTCATTTCATTTTTTTCTTCTTATTTTCTTCTTCTAGAAATGTTTCTAGAGAAACATACATGAGTAATTCTAGAGGAAGGGGTTTATGAGTAATGGGATTTTCCTTTTACTGTTACGAGATTACTTTTTCCTTTCCAAAACATATACATTTGTGATTTGAGGCCCTATGCATTTTTCTTTGTGCAACATGTCTACTGACATTATTAATAACACATTATTCATGACTCTATCTACCTCCCAAGTCTACCCACCATCGTCCCCTTTCATTTTTATTGAGTAAAATAATTTATGTTAATTAAAGGTTAAAACAATGAATCAACATGTGTAGCCAGTTGGCAATTCTTATTGTGAACCTGCTCTTCTGAAGCTCTTTATTTTCAGTCTTCAGATGATTTACTGCTCTATTTTGTTTTCTTTCTTTTTATACGTTAATAAATTAGTAAAGATTAATTGAAGACTTAAGTGAAATCTGAAGGCAGTGTTAATTGTTTAAATAGTTTAATTTTGCTAGATGTGTAATAATGGAGTTCAGCCAAAGGATGAGGCTAATTAGCACAATTGATGCTAATCATATGTTATCTTGTTCAAGTCTAACATTTTTTGCTCCAACTTTTAGGCTCATTTTCTATAATCACGTTTCCCTGTCTTATATCGTTGAGTGCTCTTTGTATATCAACATTATATCAATGATTAAACCCCAAAAAATAAGTGGACTCAATTCAGATGGCTTAATGACTAGGAGAGTGTTATCTTCATGCTCTTGTTCATTTCCTGAGACATGGGTTAGGTATGCTTATGAGTCATGTTCATGTCTTCAAATCTATTAAAATCTGGATGGCTTATCCGAGGAGAAATTATTCTTATACAGGTTTTAGAACGTAGGGTTGACATGTTCTGCGTATATGCATGTTTTAAATGTGTTCTTATAGACGAGCCTAACTCTATTAGAAAGGTTGATACAAATTCCTTCTCTATTGCAATTGACATGCTACCTATCTTTTCTACTAAAAATGGAAGTTCCTGAGCATCGAAAGTGGATGGATGAAAGGATGTGTCCTGATACGAGTAGAGTTACTGATGAATTTTTGGCAGGAGTTTGTGAGTTTGTTGAGTTTTCTTGTGCACAAGAAAATTACAAAAGAGAGGGAAAACTAGTATCACTCAGTTGGCGATGTGATGCATGGGACACCTTTTATGAAGGGGTTTATGAGTAATTATTATTACTAGACTAACCATAATGAACCAAGGCCTCCCACTTCACAATGGTTTCAAATAACGCCAGCTATGGAAGTAAATGGTGCTATAGGGAAAACATCAATGACTCTCATAATATGGTTATGGATGCTACTAGACTATATATTGGTAGTAAATAGTAATATTTAGTTGGCAGATTAATAACTTTATTTTCAGGAAATATGTCAGACGCAAATAGCTGAGAGACAACCTCAAAGTGGTGATGGTATAGCCAACAATCTACCCAACAATCTGATAATAGTACATACTTGAAAGTTGTTGGAGGTATCAACAAGAAGAGACACATATTTGGATTGAGATCCAAAGCTACTGTAGCAACATCTTCAAAAGTTCTGCCTTCCCTTTCTACCAATGCAGTATCATTAGAAGAAGAATTAATGTGTGGTTTTGCATTTAGTTCATATTAAAAAAAAACATCAAGTGCATGAATGAGTCAATTGATGTTTGTTGTTTTAATTTAACCAGTAATTAATCTCAAATTCAAGTTTGACAATTAAACTAAATACTTAAAAAAGAAGATTTTTGTCATTGAAAAATATAATTTGATTTGAATAAGATTATTTTTAGTGACTCATATGGTGTGTATTTTAAATAAAAAAAAATATTTTTCTTTACAAGGAAGACACCTATTCCAATCCAATATCATTAGATCTCTTAAAAGATGAGATATGAGTCTAATTTCACTTTATAAAATTGATTTTTTAAGTTGAGGATTGATTGTCCCTTCCCATACTTATATATTATGACTTATAAATATTAATTTGACCACGTGGTTTTGGGATTTCTAGCTAATTAACATTGATCAAATGGGTGTTTGATTGTGATTTTACATCTAAAAATTGATATAGAGTAGGAAATTTTTACGTGTGTCATTTGTAATGATTATAATACCTTCATTCTGTATACTTATTTTGTTGCTTTACGTAAATACCTAACGGTAAATGCCCTTTTTGTGTGTTGGGAGATTAATTCAGAGACAAGTTTAAACGTTAAAGTTGAAACCACGCCTAATAATTAATGCCTCATAGCTAGTCCTAATATAATTAATGCCTTTGTTAGCCCATTGAGATTTTAAGGCTATAGATGATAGTTTTAAAAATTGATCCGGTATTTGATTATGATAATAAATTATTGAGTTAATGGTCAAATCGATGGATTACTAATTAATATGTATGACCTAATATGTAATAAAAAAATATAAATTTTTTATATCTATTTTAAAATATTTCTTCTGGTACATTTAAATTCAAAAATCTTAAAAACACAAATAAAATATAAAAAACACAAGTTAAAAAATAATTATTATTTATAACATTTAACATTAAAGATATCAAAGACAATATATATCAATATTCACACTAAAATGAAACATAATCATATTACATCAATGTAGATTATAAAATATAAAAATAAAATGATCTAAAATTTTAACCCACAGTTTTAAAAAATGATTTGGAATCATAATTTCACTTGCAACTCAACCACAATTGTGGTTACTTCTAAATTAATTTAACTCAACAAAAAATGCAATTATGACCACAAAAATATTCAACAATGAATGAAAAAATCAATTTAACTCAAAAGCACACAAAAGCTAAAATAAAACAAAATGAAAAAAACTAAAAAAAAAAGATAATTAAGTAACTCAGTCCGGGTCACCGATTTGATCACAAATCCGACCGGATCGTTCCGGGTCAAAAACATAATTCCATCGAACTTATGACTCAACTCGATTCAATCATTCGATCGCGATTCGACTAGTTAATTCGGTTCAGATTTTAAAACTGTATTATAAATCCTTCAGGCATAGCTAAAAAATCAATTTATATCCTGAATTTTACGTGTTTGATTACAGTTATTGCCGTCCTAATCCATAAAAAAAGACGTTTCAAAAGAGAGGCAACAAAAGAGATGTGGATGTGGATGAAATACATTAGGCATGTGAATTGAATCGTATATGCATGTCTAAAACCCTTTATCACTAATCTAACTCTCCACGCATACGCATATAATTTATTGATTTTATTCTCTATTTCTCTAATTATTCTTTTGGTGTGTGTGTTTTGCTCCCTCAAGGCGTCTCTTTGAGGAATCATCTTCACATGTGACTGGGTTGAGTATCTTGTGTATAGGACCTTCCATATAAGGGGTTGCTTCAATGCATGGTTCTCGACGTTTACTGATTTTGTGGGTTGTCACCTTGTGGAGGACCCACCTTGACTGTGCTTGTACGTGGCTTCTTTCTATTTTGAGCAATGCTAATTAACGACACATTATTTAAAAAAAATACAAAATTTTGATGGTTTTTCTTATTTATGTTAATAATTTCTATTTATTACATTTTAAATAAATTTTAATCAACAAGAAAGAATGAGATCACTGGGAAAACCTTCAACGCATGAAAGTATGTATACAACTTCATGCGATATACCTTATTCGTGGACCAATATTGGGTTAGGATCCTTTCTTCATTTCCTTTTCCTCCATTTCTTATATTTCATATTTTTTTTTTTTGTAAAACCAGAAGATAGTACACACTTTATGAAGCTTTTTGGTATATATTTAGTATTAAAAGAGAAGGAATAATATCTTTGGTTTCCGTAATCCATCGTATTCAAGTTTTTTTAGGTGAACTATCTTTTTAGTCATTAACCTTTTTAAATTTTTTATTTTTAGTTCTTAAACTTCTTAAATCTATTTTTATTTCCTTAACATTTTTTCATCCATACTTTTAGTTTTTTTTAAACTTTTTTTCTTACTTTTGATCTTTTTAAGAGATTAAGAATGAAAAAAAGTGAAGAAACTAGATATCAGTACAAAATAAAATTTAAAAACCTAATAATCAATGAAAAAAATTCATGAACTAATAATGAAAATTTTAAGGACTAAAAAAATAAATTTTTTAACCAACCAAATTTTCCATGTTAAATAAAAAAATTAAGCAAATAAACCTCGTGGACGGTTACAAGTTTTTCCCCCTTCAATAGTAAAAGCAAGAACTTATCATTCTTTGTTGAAGCTTTATCTGAAATGGTCTATATCCAGTAGCAATATTGCTATGTTGGCAATGTTAGCGTTATAAGTTGACTATAAATGTTGCTTGACCCTTTTACTTCAAATATTTGTTTTTTTAAGGTAATAAAAAAATTGTTAATCACTACTAGTATATAATTTCTTTAGCCTGTCAGTTCTCATTCAATACTACGACAATTCTTTTCTCTATGAAAATAAATAACTGTCAAATAAAATAGATCTAGAGAAATATTATTTATACAAAATATTATTCTTTTAAAAATTTATACACAAAAGAAAGAAAATAAGAAAATGAGAAAAAAAGAGATACAAAATATACAGAGAAATGATAGAA
This sequence comes from Glycine latifolia, assembly GCA_013407115.1. Classification (NCBI taxonomy): domain Eukaryota; kingdom Viridiplantae; phylum Streptophyta; class Magnoliopsida; order Fabales; family Fabaceae; genus Glycine; species Glycine latifolia. The sequence continues at coordinate 25,516,086 of CM023956.1, forward strand.
ATACATTCTTCTTTATTAATTCTTCTGTTAGTTAAAATTATTTAAACATTAAATAATTTATGAGTTTCATATCCTATTTAATAAATTATTTATTAATGATTTTATAGTTTTTAATAAATTTTAATCAATAAAAATTAAATTAAAAAATACATTGTTAGCACTTCTCATGCTTATAAAACATTACTATAAATTGTATTAATTAATATCTTTGCAGTCTCTTTCAATTGTCAATTGCGTGACAAAATCTTTGATTAGGAGGTCTATAGTATATATGCCCGAAATAAAGACAACCATTGTGAGATGATTAATTGATTGATTTAAGAGACAAATTAGGGAAATTCTAGCTCAAAAGAAACAAATCCTTGATTGAAAGTAGCTGATCTGATTATATAGGTCACTGATGACTGAGCTATCAAGTTAAGACTTTCCATTGTTCTCTCAAAGCTTTGTATACGTTATGGGGCCAACACATGATTGTATGATAATAATTAAGACAACTAACAACAGGTCGTTAATATGAGAGTAAAACACCTGTACAGATATTTAAATTAGGAAGGTATGCAATAGATAGAGATGGACCATGCAAAAATAAAGAGGATAGCACTATATATAATCTTTATACAAATATCTATCAGCGTTGTTAAGATTTTAATATATATATATATATATATATATGTGTGTGTATAATTTACAATAATTCAAGATTTTACTTAACAAATTTGACCACAATTCTACTCATACCAATGTAATGTTGGTATTTTATTTGTATTAATTTTATTAACTTCAAATTTAGAAAAAATTAGGCGAGTTAACTTAAATATTTTATATTACGTACCTTTGATTTCTTCTTTAAGATGTATCAGTTGGCCTATATATATGTACACTTGTAGGTTGGTAGTGGTGTAACCGTGTAAGCTTGCAAATTTATGTAAACAGAATAAGGACAATACATATAAATTAAAATAAATAAAATTTAAATATAAGAAAAAGATCTCAGGAGAAAAGGAATCACCAGTTTTTTCAGCATCAATACTTGCAAACAACTTGGAAAAGTAATCATTATATCCGTCTCTATCTAGAAGAGATTAATTAGAATGATTATATATATCTGAAAGAAACCTTAAACTTGAATTATTGTAACAACCTGGAGAGGCTTTATAAAAGCAAACTTGCATCAACTTCAACCGAATATATACCAAGAAAGTTTATCAGTACTCTCTTGATGGATCGTTTTAAAGGACTACAAGGAAAAGATTGATTGGGGTGATGAAACTGCATTATATATATCATATAGGCCCTAGCTAAGTGATTGAGAAACGAGTTTTATTGTTCATATAATCATATATAGCTTCCTTTTCGGCCTTAAATTTCAACATCAAGTTAGTTCGAAAGATCAATCAAGTATGCAATCAAAATTAAGAGCTCGTAAGGCTTGCCAAGGTATGTTCTTATTACTTCAGCTTTTCATTTGACAATCCACCGAACAATAAAACTATTATTCCTTGCAACATGTCAGGATAAAGCTATCATTTTTCAAGAACAATCTTTTGCTTAATTATATTCAGGAAATGCTTTGCGTAGCTTAACTTATTTCTGTCTCTATTCATTCAATGCAAAGGAGAACAATATGAAAAAGCTTTGAAAAGAGTAACTTACTCTTTTCCTGGTTTACGTAAGGAAAATGTTATGGCCTAATTAATTGTAGACAACCTGTAAATTCCTTGCTCTAAGCAAATTAGCAACGTTTTTAGGATCAAATTAAATTATTTTTTTTTCTTAATCAATACGCTCTTTGAAACCGTGATGAGTGAATTTTAAAAATTAAATAATAAAACACAAGTTGAGAGGTTAAACAGAAAAGCTTGGCACATGTTTCTTAATGACTGAGAGTTTTTCCCCCATTCCTAAATTAATGAATGTAAAAACTGCACATTTTCTTAATTTGTCAAGCTTCGAGAGTTTCTTTCTGTCTACAGTCTACCATTCAGGCCCTAGACTTCAGGAGCTTTGTGATTTTTGTAGCTTATTAAAAAAAAACTTAATCATTTATTTTGTTTGAGCTAACTTCTTGTGCACTGCAATATTTATTCAGATCTTAATTAGGACACCTCAAGTAAATAACTTAATTAATTATCCAAAAGAATAACTTAATTAATTAGAATTTATTTAATTTATCGTTTGAGAATTATTTACAAGCTTAACTTATAAGCTTAAAAACTTATTTTGATAAGCTTTTATATGTGAAACATAGGGTATATATAGGAATTCCCCGGAAAAAATAGGGAAAATTTAGAAGAGATTATATAGAGCTTATTTGATTTTATATATGATTCTTCAATGTTTTCGTTGAGTTAATTATTTCAATAAGCTTCTTGATATAACTAATTAAATAAACCCCTTTTTAAACTTATTCCAATAAATTTTATGATCAAATTTATGGTATAAGCCCTCATGTAATAAAAGCTTATTTAATTAAATAAGTTGTTTATTTAAACACACCCTAAAATAAGTTAAAAAAACTTATAGAAAAGTTATAAATTAAACCACTTTCATAAGGGATTTTAGCCCCCCTTATTCACCTAAAAGAAAAACCCTATCTTTATAAGCTCAAAATATCTCTTCCAAACCCTTACTTATACCATATTTTTCATAAATAAGCTTCTATGATACTATTTGACATTTGAATTTGATTGATGAATATATATTTCTTGTTTCAGATTGGAAGCAACCTAGAGATGCCCCAAAAAGTGTAAACTTCCATGAGGAGTACCACAAGGCTCTAAGGACAAAATCCTACGTTGATTTCTTTGACAAAGCTCAATTACTTGCAAACCAGCCTTCCATTTATTCCAACCACAATAAATTCTCAGAAATCCTCCTTGAACCAGGCCAAGAAACTATACATTCCGTTATTGATATTTCAAAGACACCAGAACTAAAGAATCTCATGCTCAGTTACTTTGACATCAGTGCTGAGGCTTCATTCATTTGTAGCCATCTTCTCCAAAGCATCAACCAAGTCCAGTGTAATTACCAATTCATCGAAAGAGCTCTAGGTATCATGGACGATGATGATTCTCTAGAAAAATTCAAACTAATCAGTTTTGAGCTCAGCTCATTCATCTTCTCAAATAACCCACTTTCAAACCTTAACATTAATCATGACTTCAAGCTCATTAATGAGGAGAACTCATCAGTCTTGTTGCATCGTTTGAAATCAATGAGAAAAAAGTTGGGAAGGAAAGTTAAGCTAAGGACATATTTGAAGAAAGCATCAGAAATTTGTGTTGCAGTGTATGACTTAATGGTTATCACAGCCAATGTTGCAGCAGCACATACTTTAAGCACACTCATCATGGGGCCAACAATTCTGAACTTTCCATGCAAGAGTCTTAATAAGAGAGAGCTTCCACACTTGAGGTTTTCAAGAAGAAGGTTTCTTAGTAATGTTTGTGATCAGCTTGATATAGCAGCCAAGGGAACTTATATATTAAATAAAGACTTTGATACAATGAGTAGAGTTGTGGCTCGGCTTTATGATGAAATTGAACATAAAAGGGCAATGATGCAATTCTTTTTGGACAAGAAGGATGATAAATTCTATTTGCAAATGGTGAAGGAGCTTAAGAAAAGTGGTGATGGGTTTAGGAAACAAGTGGAAGAACTTAAAGAGCATGTGTACTTGTGCCTTGTGACAATTAACCGAGCAAGATGTTTGGTTATTGAGGAAATGACAAAAATGTGGACAGAAGGCAATGGGGTGTAGACATGTAAATTATTATAAACGTATGGATCTTGTATAGTGTGGTTAAGATTTGTTTTATTTTATTTAAATTATTTATTAGATTAATTAGTGGAGGTACAGAGAGAAAAAGGTTATCATGTGTTTCACTCTGTTCAGACTTAGATGGTAAAAACTCACTTCGAAATAAGATTGTTGGGATCAATTTTCTCCAACATTAGAAAGCGGGGTCTGGTATGTAAGTAACTCCCTGCCCCATTATATATATATTTATAATTATTAATTATACATTTTATGTATACTTTTATTATTATATGTATTATATATTATTTATGATGAGTTATTTATTATAATTATTAAATTTTAAGAAAATGAATGATGAGAAGAGAAAAAAAAATAACTTTAAAAGATTTATTATTTGAATAATTTGATCTCTTTTCATCTATGGTTATTAGTTACATAATTATTTTCATACTTTATTTTCTATAATTATAAAGATATTAATTAATTATTATTTTTAAGGTGACTGCATAAAATAAATAAAAAACACAAATGGAACATTAAACGAAAAGAAGAAACTGCATCACGCGCGCCATTCACTTCTCCGATTATACATCGTGCCATTTCACTTACGAGCACAACAGCAACAGGGATCAGCTTCTGTGTTAAGTATTTTATACTAAAGTTAATTATTTAATAGTTAAATTAAAATTAATATTAAAGTTATTATAATTAATAATTTTAAAAAATACAATTATACATTTAATTAAAAATATAATTTACTTTTAAATGTTTTTAAGTTCTTTATTATATGTTAAATATTATATATTGTTTGAATTAAAATGTAATTAAGTTATGATATATTTAAAATTTACAAATAAATAAATTTTAAAAAGTGTGAGGTGGGTTCTCTAAAAGTTTTTTGGAACAATAAAATTCGATGGAGAAGAAAGTCAGATTTAATTTTTTCATTCTTGTCTTTTAAAAATTTGACCTCGAACCTATTATTCTTTGCGGAGAGGAGATGGAGATAAGAAGAGTTTAACCCGTGTTTCGATATGACAGATTACCATGTCTAGATCTAAGTGATAATTAACTTCTTTTTTTAAGCAAAATATTTGATGGACAATTGAATGTAGTATACGTCTAGAAGGATAAAGAAATAGGATATATTGAAGTGATAAATGTGTACTGATATGACGTGATTAGAAAGAAAAGAAAAATAAAGAGTTTTAATGAGATGTCTTTCCATTAAAAGAGGTTAAAATTCAATATATATAAAAACCATATTTCTGTCATGTATTTTAATTAACGAAAATATATTTTTATTATGTATATATATAATAAAAAATATTTTATTATATAAAATACACAATAAAAATGTATTTTCATCGTATTTATTCATTGCTAGTTCTGAACAAGAAAAAGTGAAGAACCACACAAGGAAAATGGTGGACAACTCAAACTCCCTGATCCCACAAGTGAACCTAACCAATGAGGCAATTCATTAGCAGACAAGCGCAAGACCACTTTCTGCAACTTTTGATACATCTCTATGTTGAAATTGGGAGAATCCTATGCAATACCATCCTTTTCGGATAACAATTATAACTTAATAACTTATAAGTAGCAATTTTATTAAACTAGAGTTGAACATCTTCACATTTATCACAAAGTGCCAAAAATCAGTTTTCGTTGAAGAAATGGGGGTGGGTGTGTGAAGAGGGGTTGGGAAAAGAAAAAATAAGGACGAGGAATAGTAATTTGATATATTTTTTTAAAAGCAAGAGGTGTAAAGAGCAAAAATCAAAGGTGAGAATAGCAGTTCGTCTTGTAATCGTTTTAGCCTTTGGGCCTCACCAGAAAGAAAAGAAAATTTCACGTGCTAAGAATGAATGAATTAATAATGATATTATACACATACTTGACTATTTGATATTATTTAATATAATAGAGAATAAAAATTCATACAAGTTACAACTTGTAAAACGATATTGTTAAATTTTTATTATTTTTTAAAAGGAAACTCGTTTTTTAAAATAAAATTTTCCAAAATAAGATTTTAATTATAAACTAATTTAAAATGTAAAATAAGTTACATTTAACTAAAAATCTACTATATATTTTGTCAACTTATCAAAACTGGATGAAATTACTTGCTTTTAAAAATGTACATTCACCGAGCCATGGTGTTGAATGTATGACTTGCGTTAGTTAGGTACGTGTAACCAATTTAATGCGTCGAAGCTTCTTGGATAAGAACAACAAACGTACGCGTGTGTTCTCAGTTTGGGAAGACATCCAAAAACTTACGTCCTCAATTACACATTTTTTATTCCATGCTTACATCATTGATCATATTGTGTGTCTATTAAATTAGTCATCTCTCCGGGCCACAAATGAAATCAAGCCCAAAAACTATCATTGTTAAGATCACCATGATAAATTAATAAGTTATGATTTGACTATCTGCATCTAAGGTCATTTTCATATCTCCTTAATTATAGTAACTTAACATTTAAGAATTCAATGTAAACCCATGATATATCTTATATTTCTATTAGTTAATCAAGGGTCTAATTCAATGTGAATTCCTTTAAATCTTCTGATTAAAAAAATTATTAGTATTATTCAAGCAGACAATGTGTGTATACAAAATTTGGAACAAATTAAAAAAAATGTGGATCTAACATTCTCTTACTATATCTAGTATGTAAAATACGCATAAGCTATGTGTATTAACTTCAACTTGACACACGTCAAAAGAGCAAAATCGTGAAACTAAGCATGCTATGATTTAAACTTTGTAATACACTTCGATATAGCAAACCTTTGTGCTCAGAAGTCTACTATTTGTTTTGCTTGAAAAAAAAAAAATTAACAAATGAGATGGTCTATGTGATAACCTAAATACTAAATGCATTTTTTTTATAACAAAACAAAAGTTATAATATTGCTGGTTGTTGCCTCACACATCAGTATTCAGATCAATATTTCATATCAGTATTTAGACTTCAAAATCATTGTTGGCTTTTTTTTTTCCTCACAGCTACAAAGTTAATTAGGTGAAAACATTGAGTACTCAGTGAACCATTGAACATCCTATATATTGCCTTGCATTGCTACAGTTTCCACTCTCACCCAATAGAGACTTAAGTTGAAATTTTCAAGTAGCAATGGAACATGTTCTCTCCTTTCAATACTTCAAATTTGTTGAATCGCGTTTGTTCTCTCTCCTAAGCTGCATCCATGCATCCTGCAAAGGAGAATATATGAGGAAAATCTCGATATCAATGAAAAGGTTGTGTGCAAGCTCTCTTCCTACAACGTTCTTCATGAGGTGCTTTCTAATGCTGATTTCGATGTTGACATGCATAACCTCCAAAAATCCACAAAGGATCATGATAACTGTGAAGACAACTACCATCCAACCACTTTTCGTAATTAGAATTTAATAAACAAAGACTAACATGTACATACCTACCCAATGAAACTGGAAAATCTATGACTCGACCTAACCGATACTTCAAGTGATCACCCCTGTCATATATTTAAATACTTATTCCATATATACTCTTATATAAGAAAAAATAATTAATTTTTTAATGATTAATTAAGAAATTAAGTTGACAACATTTAATTTTAATAATCTCAATTATAAAAATAAAATTATTCTTAAAATATATTTTATTAAAATTTGTTATCATGAATAAAAAATTCATTGAAACTAAAGTTATAATTAAATGAAAGATGTTTTAAAAGTGATATCATTAAATAAAAGTAAAACTAATTAAATTTATTTATATTTGAGTCCAAAATAGAAAGTAATTTGTTTACTTATATATGAATATTAAAGAAGTATTAAAAAAATGATCTCTATGCGTGTAAACATGACTGTGGTTCCTCCCACCATTAACCACCCTCTAGACATTTTTAATTTGATTTTTATACATGTAGTAGTGTAGTCTTGATTTGGTCCCTATAAGTAAATTATATGTATAATATTTAAAAGATATACAATGTTAAAAGTGAAATAGTTATTTTTTTTGAAAGGAAAGTAAATAGTTAATTGAAAAGTAAGAATAATACTAAAAACATTAAAATCATAGTACATAATATATTAAAATTATAAAATTAAATTATATGCCATTGCCTTATTTATATAAAATAATAAATACATCACTTAATTGATTACGCACCTAGCAACAATATAATTATCTTAGTTTAAAATATTTTCTATTATCGTAATTGTTTTAACTAATATTTTTTATTTTGTTTGTCATGTGAGCACTAAACAAACTAGAATTAATGATAAGGAATAAAAAATACTAAGAAAATATTAATGTAAGGACTAAAATTAGATAGAGCCATATTTATATAAACTTAAAAAAATATTTTAATAATAATTTTTTAACAAAATTTTAAAAAATAAAAAGTAAATAAAAATCTTTAAAGAATTAAAATAAAAAATCCCTATTTCGTAGGTATAAAACATTATTGAAACCTAAATTTTAATTAATAAAATTGTGAGTTAGAGAAGTATATTTTTTCCACTAAGCTATATAAAAATCTTTCAATCCATTTATTTTATGGTTTGAATATAATTCAATGCCTTGTTGAAAAGTAGCACTGTACATTTGACAGAATAAGACGGTTAGTGATAACTTTTAAATTTTGCTTCTTTTCTTTTCCCTTTTCTTCTGAGATATTTTTCCCCCTACGTCAATATAAAAGGTCACTTTCATAAAATGACAACTCGTGTTTGGATTCCATGGGATTTCGTAGTCTAACTTTGTTGTTATGTGTCAGACACTGAGTGAAATAACTTCCTTCTCTCATACAACTACCACCTCAAACCCATCAATATAACTTCTCAATCTTTCGTTTCTCTTTTAATTTTTCCATCTTATTGTCTAATTTTTCATGGGAAATGAAGCAGTGACAATGTCACGATTGGAGTGAAGGGTGAGCAAGGTGATTGTGATTCCTTGGTGTTTCAATTTCCTCTTCACAATTTTGAGCTGTGAAGCTTTTATGGGCACTTTCCACTGCTCTTGTTTTGGATTTTCTCTGCTATAGGTTGGAAGGTTGAGCTTGTCTTTGTGCTTAACGTGAATTGTGGGTTGATACTTCAACTGGGTCCAGATAGAGTTCCAAAAAGGTTTGAACTTTATGCTTACCAAACTTTATTTGTGCTTAAATGACTGGTGGGTCGTGCTAGCTGGCCAAAGTATGGTCTTTGCAAAAGCTTTCAATTATTAAGTGATGTTTTAATCTTCTGAGGTCCACTTGCCATGTGTTTATGAAGAGTTAAAAGGAGAAAATGGTTCAATTTCTTCTGAGCTTAGCAGGGTTTGATTGCTAATTAATATATTTTTTTTATGTGGTGAGTGTGAGTGTGCTCAGAGAGTGCTACAGATTTGGATTGTGGGGGGTTTGTTTGTTGCGTATGAGTTTGGCCTAGTTAAAGTGTTACTGAGAATTTGAAATTGCAGATTCTGGGATGGTCAGGAATGGGATTGAATAATTGTCCACACTCCAAGGAATCATTAGAAGGTTTTGATTGCAAATGAAAGAAATATCTTAGTCAAATGGGCAATGATGAGTTGGTAACACTTGACAACATATCCCAAGACGAGCTTGAATCAACTTCTTCAGAGAAGGAAGAGGATTGGAGGGAAAATTTTGAGCAGAAACCATCAGTGGTTAATTCTATATCTGGAGTAGGTTAGTGCTCATTAGATCTTGGGCAAAGATTCTTTTATTACTCCTATTGTTTTATTACTCCTATTAGGAAGTTGATGACTGTGAAATAGGCATTAGAATTGTTGTGAAGTAGGTAAACTAAAGTGTTTTCAGTCCATGTCAGCCTCTTAGGTTGTTTTCAGCTGTACTATCTTTTTTGCCAAAGTATGGTTGGCAAACTCTATAAATTTAAGGTAGATTCTGATGTCACAACACAAAAGCTTTTCTGGCTTTGTACGTTGAAGGCATTTTACCTATATTGGACTGTTAAATGTGTAAATTTCAGAGACTGCTTTGGCAGTAGGAGTGCTGTAATAGTATTTGAGGATTTGTCCATGACAAGGGAAAAAAATGAAGAGTTGAAAATGGAGGAGTGTGTGAAAGTGAGGGGCACACATGAAGAGAAACATAGATTGAGAAGTTGAGAAGGAGGTCTATAGGATAATGCCAAGATTTAGAAATTGCTTTATGAATTAAAACCCCCTAGTCAAATGCCTTTATGCATTTAATTGTTCTGTTGGGTCTAGGACTCCACTTTGTTATGTAAAATGCCTTATCCAAAGAGGAACTTTCAGTTCTGTAAAGTATCTAGTTTACTTTGTTTGACTTTCACAAATTTAAATGCCATATTTTGATTAACTTATTTTCAACCTCAGAAGCTTTATTTCCTTTAAAAAGAATTGTGGTTTTTGATATATCTTAATGGCATTGACTGATTCATGTAGCTGACCCTCCTATTGGAACAAGACTTAATTATTGTTGTGCATGTCTTCCTCCTATCTTGGTTATATGCTGTGTTGGTTGTATTTGTATATGCTGTTGGCGTTGTGACTATTGTTTCTTGGTTCTTATGAAATATTAATTTGATATTTTATAATGTTGAAATTTTCTCTTGAAGGTTTGGACCATTTCATCCCAGATCCTATTGGAACTGAGAGGAACCTGCTTGTTGCTGATCATGAGATTATATTTTCTAGATCAATGGAGAAACGTGATACTCCAAGGCAAGACCTAATATTGGACAGGCTGTCAGAGTGTGAGAAGGTAGACACAAATGTCATATCTTGTACATGGTGTTATTTTTACTACGTGCTTATGCATTTCATTCAAATTTGAGTAAGTTATATATTAATGGTTGTTTGTATGTTCTGTTTAATATTATTTCAAAGATACAATTCTGGACAATTGCTTTTTTTTACATTGTATTGTGTCTCAATCTTACAATTCAATATAATTATAATTCATGATTAAAAAATTAACATGGCAATTTGCAATTTAAATCTCAATTTTAGATCTTTTTTCTCTTTTTATTGTGGAAGATGCTGTCTCTCCTGTGGCTTAGTATCCAAATATTTTAAACTTAGTTAAATATTATCTCTTCATATTAATACCTAATAGATTCTCATCTGTAAATGTATAATGTGTTCATTTTCTTTTCCTTTCCTGCCCAAATTGAAGCATTAAGAGTTTTTCTACGTCTGAAAGCCTTTGTAGCTTTATTCTTGAATCTTGTCATTTCTGTGCTTGTTATTTATGCATTAGAGTTGTCAAATTCTCCTGATCGGTCACAACAATTTTATGTTGTTTCTCAGCAAAAGCTGTTTAACCTAGTGAAGATACAAAATGATGGGACTGTTGAAGTTGATCTAGAAAAGAATGCACCTCTTGCATCAGAATTGTTGCAGTTCCAATCTTTTGAAGAGTCAACAATGAGTGGAACTCTTATTTCTGAATCAAAAAAATCAGCTCCCTGGTTACATATTGTCATACTTGTGGTTGGAACTAGAGGCGATGTACAACCTTTCCTGGCCATTGCAAAAAAACTTCAGGCATGTTTGAACATTGGCATCCAATTTATCCTGGTGCACAAGAGAACAGAAATGTCAAATAACTGTGAATTTAGTTATTGCATCTGGTTTTCTATAGTTTTACTTTGCTTCACCAGTTCAAGTTGTATCTGTTATACGCTTATCCAAATTGATCAGCTTGCTCTTCTAGTTTATGGTGAACAGTTACCAACAAAATTCCCATAAATTTTGTCCTTGGATTGCTATGAAAATTCAAGTCTTTTATGCAATGTTTGGGGTATAGTAGCTCCAAGGCTTAGGTTATCTCCTTCCTTTTCTATGCGTGTGGTAACTGTGTACTGCCCCCAAACAGGCTTCATCATTTGATCGTATTCCTAATATCTGTCTCCTCTACTACAAGCAATGTAAATATACAAGAATTATTTTTGTATATAAACATTTAAACAACATATTAGTCTCGAGAGGTGAATTGCATTTGTTGAAATTATGATTTTTGGTATAGAGGGACAGAACAGAGACAAAATACGGTGCGATTGATATTATTTGATGTGATTTATTATAGTGTTATAATATGTTCTTCACAAAACCTAAAGCACTAGACCTTATTTTATATAAACCTAACTAAATAGGAAACAAATCATGAGATAAAGAAATATGGTACCAATTCGAAGAGATAATGAGGAAATAGGAAAACTAATCCTAAAGGATAATCTAAGATATTCTAACATTTGATCAAGGTATTAAATATTTTCATATATTTTAACAGTATTGAATTCCAAACTTCTTCACTGCCTCTTGATTGTTACCTTCCTCCGTAAGAGCTTTATTAACTTTTTATTGACATTATGTGCTTGCATTCATTGGAAGCTTTTCCTCTGACCTCATGTCCTTTTACAATTGCATTTGTTTCATGCCATTGGCTGGTACATTAAGTTATGAATATTAATATTACAATATTACGTATAGATATTGACTTGTCATCTGTCTGTTACTTTCAATGAAATGTCAGTAGCTCTACTGTTACTGCAACACATGACATATTATGCAAGTATTTAATTCAGTTATATTCATTATTCATATTCACACTGCTGTGATGCAAATTGTATATTCACCTAATTGCTGTCATGAGATTTGTACTACAGATCTTTTTTGAGAGAATGCAAAATCATGATTCCCAGCTACTGTTAATGAATTCTATATCAAAACTATTAGCTTTCCTATTCACACTGCAGGAGTATGGTCATCGTGTTAGGCTGGCAACTCATGCTGATTTTGACTCATTTGTAAAGTCCGCTGGTGTCGATTTCTATCCGTTGGGTGGTGATCCTCGAGCTTTGGCAGGATGTAAGAGGTTCCTTAATCCTTCTCTTTGGATATGTGAGGTCAACAGTGATGTTAAGATAATCTGTTTTGTTTGAATTGTCTATAAGAATCACCTTTTCATAGTAAAATTACTATGAAGTTGTTTGTAATTGACTAGTTGGTATTTAAAATAACTAATTGTTGGGGATAAAATGGGAATGCAAAAGTTAGCTAGAACATAATTTGATCACCTTTTCTTTTGCTTATGATGTAAAAGCTGTTTCTTTTGCTAAAATAATCAAATATTATATTATAAAATTGATGCCGTTACCAACTACCAAATGCATGTGAGCATTACATGTATAAGCTTTTTTCATTTGAAAAGATTTTCCTCAAGAAATTTGATCATTTCCAAACACACTACATGTACCTGTCTTATTCTTATGCCTCTTCTTTCTGCTCATTGTATATATTTACTGAATGTTAAATATGAAACCAATCATCAGCCTTGGTTTGAGAGCTTAAATTTTTGGGATATTTGGTTCTTAATATAGTATTAGAAGCCTTTATGACAAATTGTCAAGTTTCTATCTGTGTTGCTTCCATTCTTCTAATAAAAAGCTGAATTTCAGCATGTGATAGAGTGTACATATGTATTGCTCATGCTTTAAGACCAAAGGGCTTTCACATGAAGGGTTATCTTAGATACAAATCAATCATAAGCCTTCACATAATAGGCTTTTAGGGGAGAATTGACCCTTGCCATATGCTAATTGAGTTATTTCTGTAATAGATATGGTGAGGAATAAAGGTATAATCCCATCCGGTCCAACTGAAATATCTATCCAAAGAAAGCAGCTGAAGGCCATTATTGATTCTCTTCTTCCAGCATGCATAGCACCTGATTTGGAAACAGGTGTTCCTTTTAGAGCTCAAGCTATTATTTCCAATCCTACTGCTTGTGGTGAGTGGTTACTTACAAGATTATTGCATTGTCTATTTCTTCATTTCATGTTTTGATTACTTTTCATTTATCTTTTGATTTAATTGCTATTGTTATTTTGGTGTGACATGATGTTTGATGGTTCCATCATTTGACTTGGCTTGACACCACTGTTTGATATGTGTACTTTAACTTATGTTTACTCAATGATAGAACTAAAAAGTATTCACGGCAAGCCATATTAATATCATAGTTTGTTACGAACATTAATTTTAAATGATTGACCCTCATGTTACAGCAGAATGCTGATTCAAGTGCATTAGCATCTTGCATATGTACACGCAAGTAAATTTCTAGTGTGTATAAACATTAATTTGGGTTTTGCCTTATATTTTATTTGATCATGAGTTTAGCTAAGGTATAAAATAAAGAAAAATTAGAATCTTTCAAGCGATCAGTCTTGCACCAAACTGATTGATAAATTAAGAACTAAAGCAGGAAAGTTATTGCTGTTATATATCTTCTCATGCTTCATAACGTAATGCATGTTATTGAAAAATAATTAAGAATAGTGTTGATTTAAATAACCTTGAGAAAAGGGAAATAGGGTAAATATGAAAATCAACATGTAGTTGGTTTGCTTTTCTTTTCTTTTTTCTTTTATCTCTTACTAATATCCTTTACTTATGTATATTGTACTCCAATTTATATTAACAGAAAGTGTTTAGTGTGGATCCTATGCTTTGTAAGGAAAAAATGAGACTTGGACTCTTGTTGCCTAAAAAATGACAGCTAAGATCAAATTCTTAAATTGAGGGGTATTCATTTTAAAAGCATGAAGAATGATGCTATTGTTCTAAATGTCATTTCTTGAATTCATAAGAGTTATTGAATTGCACTCCCTTTTTACCCCGTGGAAAAGATTCTTTTCATTTTACAAGAGCATGCTTGTTTGTTTATTTCACAACTCTTTTTGTAAATTGGTCTGGTGCAGGATTTTTTGAATAAAATATAGAATTAATCTTTTGTTCTGGCTTTCAGGACATACACACGTTGCTGAAGCCCTCGGGGTGCCCCTTCACATCTTCTTTACAATGCCTTGGACGTGAGTTTAAATTCTTTATAACCTTTGACTAGAACTTTTAACATTAGGTCACTTTTTTTAAACATGGAAAAAATATAGGTTTCATATAAAGATATAAGAGTACTTCCTGACATTTTACTTGAAATATTAAAATTTAAAACAGTGCTGATATCTTGTATGAACTAAAAGAAAGAATAATGGTGTTTCCAACATTAAGATATATGCAACATTTTCCTATCAAATAATTACTCATTATCCAATTGTTAAGGAAAGTGCATTATCTTTCAAGGACCACAACACAAAGTGGATCCCTTGAAATGATGTACTCCCTCGGCACTCAAATATATGCAAAATTAACTAACATTTGTGCTAATCTCATTTAAAACTAAACTTTTTTTTCTAACATGTCCTTCATTGAAACTTGATATTAAGAATAAAAAAGAGTCATTGGAAATAGAATCTCAATTAATTGAAGGATGGTATCAACAAATAGGGTGAAAGTAATTTATATTTGAGTCCAATTTTTTTGGGTTGCTTTAAATTGAGTCTGGAGGAAGTAACTTTGCTTTGATAAAAGTGACTATCTTTCTATCTTTTGTTTTGCAAATATTTGAGGGTCAGGGCATTATTAAGATACTAGCTATTGAGAATGCACATAAGAGAGACACTTTGTCATCTCCTAAGTGAACCTGAACTTTTGCAAGTTTAAAGGGAGGGGCAAAGGATCTCAGGAGTAATAGGATTGAACCTCTCAAGTTTCATCCTTCTCTTTTCATAAACTGTCTCCAATTTCATAACTAGTTTAGGGTTTAATTTTGATATAATATCAATGTAAAGTTATTTTACTCTATCATCCAATCATGTATTCAAACATTATTAGAAAAAGGTTGACTTTTAAGCAATTTTAGTGACATAGCAATCTGTGACTGGATGCTAAAAAACTCATGTTGATAGAGGATGGAAATTAAATCCTAAATTATAATATGATTTATTGAATCGGATGCATTTTAGTTTTTTTCTACTTCACAATTCAAATCAACAATTGATTATTTTAACGTGTTTATATTGGGTAGAAGTTTCAACTTTTTACTTATAATTTTTAAATCATCTGATTTAGAAGAAAAAGCTATGTTTAATTGTATCCTCTCTTTTTTTCCCTTCAAATATGGCCTAGAAAGTTAATACTGTATTTCTTTTATAAATTATATCCTCTTTTTATAGTTATTTCTAAATTCTTTTAGAGGTAGCTTGTTACATTTATTTTTTTCAATAGGCAGGCCAACATATGAGTTCTCACACCCTTTGGCACTTGTTCCTCAAAGTGCAGGTTATTGGGTATGTTCTTTGCTGAAGTTATTTTCTGCTCTGTATTCGATTAGTTTTGTGAATATATGTCCTTGCTGCATCCAGCTGTCATATATAATTGTGGATCTACTGATATGGTGGGGGATACGAGGAATTATCAATGACTTCAGGAAAAGAAAATTGAAGCTTGCTCCTATTGCATACTTCAGTATGTACAATGAATCAATATCTCATTTACCAACTGGCTATATGTGGAGTCCTCATGTTGTTCCAAAACCAAGTGGTATGGACAAGGATGCAATACAGTAGCATAACATTATGACTTTGTCCTCTAGTGTTTTCTAAATGAATAATCTTTTGTCATTAAAGTTATTGAAGTATGAGATAAATTCATTAGTCGTTAAAATCAAGAGTAGCCTCAGTCCCAGAGTAATTCTGATTTGGGAGTTGCTTTGCAATAGATAATTTGAACTCTGGATCTATATTTAAAGAGTTGGACAAATTTTTTCGTATTATTATATAGTTTTATCAAGGAGCTGAGGACAATCTAACTACTAGGCTTCAAATTAGATTCCCCTACAGTCTAGATCTAATTATGATATTGAGTGTTGTATGTAGTTTCTGTTGATAATATCACTATTTTTACATAATACCCTGTCTTGAAATGCTTATTAGATGTGTTTTACTTTCAGTCTTGAGTGTGTTACCAGCACTAATGGCATTAAAAATTTGCAGACTGGGGCCCTTTAGTTGATGTTGTTGGCTATTGTTTCTTGAACCTTGGATCAAAGTATCAACCACTGGAAGATTTTGTTCAATGGATTAAAAAAGGACCAAAACCTTTATATTTTGGGTTTGGTAGCATGGTATGATAATTTCACTTGAAGTGATTTTTATATGAACATTTTTCTTCCCTGCAATTTAGATCTTGTGTTTTGGATATTAAGAACATTACTACCACTCATAGGATTTTAATACTGCTACTTTCTTGGGAGGTCAAATCTTTCTTCAAAGAAAATAAAGCAATGGATGGGATTTTGCATGAAAAAATTTATAGCTTATGTTTGCCTTCAAGACCTTGCATGTGCTAAAATTGCAACAAGTTTCTCTGTCCGTTGCATGTATATATGGTAGTACAAGATTAATTTCTCTTTACCATCTTAAGACCTGCTAAAAAAATGGAATTTTGGTAAAAATGTCCAAAATACTCAAAATTTGTGACATGTCAAATTTGCACATGATGTGTGTACTTTTGGCTGACTTGGCATATTAAATGGGGCTCTTTGCATTTATGCCTAAGATTAATCTAACCACTTGTCACAAATAACAGTTTCAGGCATACACTAAAGCTAGAAAACTCGAAATTTTTTACCTATATATACTTGTACCATTGTCAAATATAAGAATGAAATTTTGGAGTTCTCTAATGAAAATATTGTGTTTCACTTTTAGCCTCTTGATGATCCTAAAAGAACTACTGATGTTATAATGGAGGCACTAAAGGATACGGGACAACGGGGAATTATTGATAGGGGCTGGGGAAATCTAGGAAACTGTAAGTATTTTCCTGCAATTTCATTCTGCCACCATTTGTTCCCTTTATTCCAAATAAATAATAATCATTGTTTATACATATCTTAATTTTGTTGTTGGTTTAGTGTTCAGTGATTTGACAGTATGTTGTGATTATACAAATTGGCAAGTAGGATAGGGTTTCCTCTTCTTTCTCCATTTACTTTCCTTTGCTTTGTTAATTGTAGTTCATCCATGTTTTTAGTGAATTAGTATATATGAATATACCAAATCAATTTGTACTACATAGTTATCCGATTGACCTTTAACATAACATGTAGTGATTATACAAATTGACAAGTATTCTTTACTTTAGAGAAAGGGATACAGACATAGTAATACTTATAAAAAAATTCAATTCTTAAAGTAATAATTTTAAATTATAAGGAACAAGGAAAAAAATTAACACCTAAAGGCTAAAGCATACAACCAATTGCTAAGAAACTTAGAGATTGAACATTTAGGCCCTTATTGATATACCACATGGACAGCTTTTTTTTTTCCCCATATCTTGTGTATGTCCAAGATATACCTGCCAAATCTTCCTTATCGTTACCACTTACAGGCTGTAAACTTTTTTCTCCTTTTTGCTGTTAATAATAAATAGCTAGTGTGAACGAAAACAATTTTGTTGAATTTTCTACACCCTGATATTCTTAGTGCGAATTGATAAAGGTGTCCATAACATATAACAAGATGTTATTTTTAGATAATTGTTAATTTCACTTGCATTTATGTTTTCCATTATGCAGTGGCAGAAGTTCCTGACAATGTTTTCGTGCTAGAGGAATGCCCTCACGACTGGTTGTTTCCCCAATGTTCTGCTTTGGTGAGTTCCAATTTATATTTTCTTGTGGGTTATTTTGAAAAGAAAAATAAAATAAAATGCTTTAGAGCGTCCTAGAGGGATTTTTCTTTGATTTATTCTTTAGTCCTTTGGCTAAATTCTTTCTTAATAATGAGACCCCATTTAGGTGTCAACAGTTCTTCTCACAGAAAGTTAAGAGAAAGAAGGGGAAGGGAGGTTGGTGTGGAATATGCACTTACATATTTTGGCACAAAAATGCAGGTGCATCATGGTGGTGCTGGAACAACGGCTACAGGACTAAAGGCTGGGGTAACGTTCAGTTTAATAGTGTCATAAGAAACGTTTTTCTATGCATTAATCCAAGGATCTGTATTAATGTCTCAGGATTTTCTTTTAATTGCACCACTGGTCATTATAAAATAAAAAATAAAAAATTTAGTATTTGCTTTATTTTTCTTATTCTTCCTTTTTCCTAATGTCAATACCATAACTTGCAGTGTCCAACAACCATTGTTCCATTCTTTGGAGATCAGTTCTTTTGGGGAGATAGAATATATCACAAAGGGCTAGGACCAGATCCAATTCCAATATCTCAGCTCAGTCTTGAGAATTTATCAAGTGCCATTAAATTCATGCTCCAGCCAGAGGTAATATCCAATTCTTTGCAATATGCATCCCTACTAATCCCAAAACATGTGAATAGGCTCTGAATTTAAATATGGAAAAATTCATTAACAAACGAAATGCACTCGTTGCCCCCTTTAATGTTCTTGTTCAATTAATGTCCTTCCTCTGATGTACTATTGGAACTTCATGATAATTTAGGTGGCCAAGTGAATTGATGGTGACATACACTATGGCCCTATTTGGATAAACTTCTCAATAAACAAATAGAAGAAAATAAGTGGGTAAAATGAAATATGTTTCTCTAATAAGTTAAAATTAGCTTATGCATAAGTTAGTTTGTAGAAGTTCTCTCATGTAACTTCTCTAAAAAGTTAATTTTAACTTATGTGTAAGCTAATTTTAGCTCATGAAAAAAACTTAATTCATTTTACTTTCATATTTTTCTTCTCCCATAAATGCTTATTGAGAAGTTTATCCAAATAGAATCCACATCTATACCTTGTTTGTGCAGAAACTTGTGTGTTTCCATATTTTGTTGAATGTAATATCATATATCAAAATTCCTCAAGATTTGATAATGAATTGAAGCAATCTAGAAGGGCAGCAAAACTTATCTAACTTAAGTTGGGGAATCATGAACAATAAAATAAAGGACATGTAATTTATAGTTATCGTTTTCACTTTTCACCACTGGCTTCAGATATTTATAACTATGATAGATTACTTGTAGTTTACAAAGTTTTTGTAGTAATGCAATACAAAATCTTCAGGTAAAATCACGGGCAATGGAAATCGCTAAGTTGATTGACAATGAAGACGGTGTTAGTGCTGCAGTTGATGCATTTCACCGCCATCTACCTCCTGATCTACCACTACCAACTCCATCTCCAGTGGTGGAGGACCATGCAAATCCTTTGCAGTGGTTTTTTCTCCAACTAGCAAAGTTCTGCACTTTACCTTGTGGGGGTGTATAGTTTTTTTTTTTTTTTTTGCTTTAAGTAAATTCCTTTTTTCTTTTATTCATTGCATAATTATACTAGTTTATAGAGCTTTCCATTTTTTTGGTAATGGTAGCAGTGTTGAGCTTAATATTCCTTTCATGTCAGTCAAAGTCTTTTTTGTGAGGGTTTGACTAATAGTAAATTAGTAATATTGAAGTTGCGTTTCCCACTCTCCATAGCTGTTTGTAGAGGAGGTTTTACTTCTATCTTGTGAGATAGGTTGAGTTGAGGGCACTTGGTTAGGAGAAGAATAATCATGTTCTCTTTATCATTTCTCTTTGTATGAGATCATAGATATCTTTATAAAAATTATTTTTGATTGAGTAGATTAAGATCAACATGAACAACAAAACTTTCTTATACTCATTTAGTATTAGCTTTTTTATTTTCTATAATAGTGGGAATTTAATAAAAATTAGCCATTTGAGT
Organism: Glycine latifolia; assembly: GCA_013407115.1. Taxonomy (NCBI): domain Eukaryota; kingdom Viridiplantae; phylum Streptophyta; class Magnoliopsida; order Fabales; family Fabaceae; genus Glycine; species Glycine latifolia. The sequence goes on from CM023956.1 coordinate 25,536,452, forward strand.
AATCTGGATATGGAATAGTCCGTGTACATAAAAATTTAGCCCTGTTGTATATTTTCGATAAGAGTCAATATATAATTACATCAATATTACCCCAAAATAATAAAGGGCTTCTCAGGTCAAAATGATTAGCCGTATAGGTGATGTTCGTTATTTTAGTCAACTATATTTATATTTGGTTTAAAAAAAGTTGAACTATATAATATACTATATACATAAGCAAATGCTTGTTACACCACTGCATCCATCAGCCCCGATCTATTATGAGGGTGTTGTTGACTCCTATTAATTATTCGAAGTGGTTAATCATACTTAGAATAGTGATCTAGATGTGGTTTTTTATTTTGGTTCTTTTAGGCTTTGTTTGGGAGAGAGATTTTAGAGGGGAAGGGAGGGAAGGGAAAGGTTTAGGTGGTGACATCTCCTTGTTTGGGAGATTTAATTTTTGAGGGAAAGGATTTAAGGATTTTTAAAACTCCTCTGAAATTCTTCAAAGTCTAAAAATTGTTGTCCCCCCTATTTGGGAGATTTTTAGAAGGAAAAATAATAAAATTACTATCCTACCCCAGCTAGAGTTAATAAAATTATTATCTTACCTAAGTCAGTGTTATTTAATTGAATTTAACTTTTTTGAAATAAGAACAAAATTGTAAAAATATCTTATTAACTCTTCATTTCCCTCTCTTAATATATTTTTAACTCCCAAACAAGGAGGAAGGAACTCCCCTCATTTTCCTCCCTTCCCTTCCCCTCCCCTCCCTTTGAATCTCTTTCCTTTCCTTCCCCTCCTAACTCCCAAACAAAACCTTAGAGAAAAACATGGAATGCCGTGATAATGAAGAAGATTAGTAGTTACATGCAGCTAGCATAGGCGATGTGGCAGAATATATATATATATATATATATATATATATATATATATAGGGATCCAAGTTCCTAATTTTGTGAGCACGTTTGAACTATGACAAGAGATAAGTGTGTGGACTATGGTAGAGTGACTATAAGAGGGATTCTATATAGGATATGTTAGAGTGGTTTGCTATGCCATTCATTATAAGAGGTATTCTTTTTACATCTCACTTTTTCTTCTCACTTTGTTTTTAAAAAACTTTTATATTCTGAAAATATCGTGTGTGTATATATATAAAAGAATTGAAGACAAATAATAAAAGATTTACAATAATTCATGTATTTGGTTCAATGAATTAAGCTAGATTTCTTGATATATGTGTTTGATTTTATCATTTTGAAATTTAATTTTTGTAATTATATGAAATTAATTTTAGTCACTGTAAGAATTTAATATATTTTTAGTCTTTTGTTATTTTTACATTTATTAAAGTGCTATTATTTTAGTCTTTCTAAAATTAAAAAGAAAATTTCTATTAAAATATAAAGCTTAAACTCTTATTAATATTTTATTGTAATAAAACCAAGTTTTAAGATATTCAGATGAAACAAATTTATATTTTACCCTTGCTTATAGAATTAATGTTATGGTACAGTAGTAGAATTATGCTCAGTTGATGAAGTTGAAGACTATTCATTTTTGTTTCTCAAAATGCGTGAGTCGTGCTTGTAACATCGCTTTCGAATGTGGTTTGGCATCGCCCCAACCCCAAGTGTGATTTCAAAAAGGAATAAAAATTTAATTAAAATTGAGAACATAGAACAACATATCCAATTAAAAATTGTCCATATCCACAGATTTTAGAGCCCCTATAAATAAACATTGCCTTAGAAATTTTATATTCCGACATTTATTTCGCTCACCGCAAAGCTTGGGTCATGCAGAATATGCGGTTTGAAGAGTAAAAGTAAAAGATTAAAAAAAAACATGGCTTTTCCTAATCAAACAATCTCAAATTCGATGCGATGTCACCTTGCATATATTTAGACGCATCAATCAGTTAAGACAATCCCAGCATCATCCCAATTAATTCACGCAAAACTTGAAATGAAAATCGATGTAATTTGATTTAGCTTCTTATAAAAAAATATGTAAATAATATATATAAGATTTACTTTGTGGTTGCAGGAAAAAGAAAGAAATAATGATTTAAATATGTCTCACTAACAAACAATTATCATTAGTTGATAAAAAATTATAAGAAATAGAATATTTGTAAAAGGATATATAAAATTGGTATATCTAATAAGGTAATTTTGGTTCTCATTGTTTAATTTATTGTACATATAAAACTAAATTTTAGTAATCTCACAGTTAATTTTTTAACATCCTTATAAATTATTTGTAAAAGTTTATTTAGCTATTTTATCTTATTGCATCACATTATTTGATAATTATATATATATATATAGTATATATATATATATATATATATATATAAAATTTTGTAAAACTAGATTTGGGGAGAGATCATATATAATATGGTTGCACACTAGTATTTATTTCGACTTCCAAGGTTTAACTCCGCATACATTAACATGGGTATTGATGAATGAAATTAAAATATAAATATTTTTATTAGGAGATAAAAAATTGAGTTAGTCCATAATTTTTTAATTAAAATACTCTTATGATTTACAGAATAAATATTTTTTATTTTTTAATTTCTTAATCAATATTCTAAGGCGATTAATTAACAAAATCCTTTTTATAAATAACATTTTCTTGTAAGTCTAATTGCTTATTTCATGAATCTCTTTTATTTTTGTAATTTTTAATAAATTTCAATCAAATAATGTGTATTAGAAAGAGTATGTTAAATAATATTTTATAAATAACATTAACATGGGTATTGATTAATGAAATTAAAATATAAATATTTTTATTAGGAGATAAAAAATTGAGTTGTCCATAATTTTTTAATTAAAATATTCTTATGGTTTACATAATAAATATTTTTAATTTTTTAATCAATATTATAAGGCGACTAATTAACAAAATCCTTTTTATAAATAACATTTTTTTGTAAGTCTAATTGCTTATTTCATGAATCTCTTTTTTTTAATAAATTTCAATCAAATAATATAATGTGTATTTTTGTAATTTTTAATAAATTTCAATCAAATAATATAATGTGTATTTGAAAGAGTATGTTAAATAATATTTTGCTAAACTCCTATTTTCTCTCTATTTTTTTTAAGAAGCAAAATATTATAAAATCATAACCAGATCAAAGCACAAGCTAGCAGTGTCAGGCCAGTTCACAAGAAACACCAGAATAAAAATCATTGACATCATTAATTCAACATTAAAGGACAGAAAATACATATTTAAATACACCTAAAGTTTTTTCACTACCCACTTTTATTCATCTTTAAACAACCCCAAAATTTGAAAAACTCCCTTACTCATGTCTATACGCGACATGGTACAAAGATTGTAATCCTCATTATCTTTGCTTCTTCGTTCAATAGCCACTTCACCCATATTCTTCTCTTTGAACGAGGCTACTTTAACTTTTTCCACTGGCACAAATTTAATTATTTACGATCCCTAATGATTATCATTTAGCGGAGACATCAAATGGACACACCAGTTAGTGGAGATCGATAAGTCCAATTTTACATCATGACCATAAGTTTACGGACAAAGCTAGCGGCGTTCAAAGAGAAGAATATGGGTGAAGTGGGCATTGGACGAAGAAGCAAAGATAATGAAGATTCCAATCTTTGTACCATGTCGGGTATAGACATGCGTATGGAAGTTTTTTGAACTTTGGAGTTGTTTAAAGATGCACAGAAATAGGTAGTGAAAAAGCTTTAATATAGGTGTATTTATGTATGTATTTTCTGTCCTTTAATGTTCAATTAATGATGTCAACGATTTTTATTCTGGTGTTTCTTGTGGACTGGCCTGACACTGCTAGCTTGTGCTTTGATCTGGTTATGCTTTTATAATATTTTGCTTCTCAAAAAAATAGAGACAAAATAGGAGTTTAGCAAAATATTGCTTAACGTACTCTTTCTAATACACGTTATATTATCAATAAAAATTTATTAAAAATTACAAAAATAAAAGAGATTCATAAAATAAGCAGTTAGACTTACAAAAAATGGTTATTTATAATAAATTTCAGTTAATAATAAAATGTGTGACTAAAAGAATGTATTAGAAATTGTGTTATTAGTATTTTTCATAGATGAAAGTTAATGATAATTTGCACTCATGTATTAGTTGAAATATAAAGAAATAAAAGGAGAAAAGTTCAAATTAATATATAGCATACTAGAAAGCAATTAAGATAAAAAAAAAAAAATTGATCGTTACAAATTAAGAAGAAAACCCCCAACGAAGCCCTCGACAATTAACGGAGAAAGTCCGTGCGAACTATGCCACAAGAAAAAACATACATAAATGGAAGTTTAGTGAGAGTGGTACTTTTTCTGCGTCAGAGACAGAAAAAGACCAGAGCAGGTGAAGAAAAAGAATGATCTTGATTTGGAGAAAATTTTTGGCTATCTTCTTTTTGAGGCCAATAAAGTGTACGATTACCTTTTCCTAGGATCATCATTCTTTGTTGTGTCCGCAGATAAAGTACCACTCTCACTGCACTTCCATTCTTTGTTGTTGATTTGGAGAAAAAGTTTCCCGCTCCACTCTAACATCGAAATTTGGGTAGCGTTTTTTGTTTTATCGACAAATAAAATAAAATAAAAGGCTACTTGTATGATACATTGATCATCTTTTCTTGAATAAATACCATACACGTAATGGTATGAAAATTCCCAATATCTAGTATGTGTCATGTGCAGATATAAGAAAATTTAAGATCAAATATTTGGATTT
>CM023956.1:25549331-25643799 GCA_013407115.1 Glycine latifolia
TTTGATTTAGCTTCTTATAAAAAAATATGTAAATAATATATATAAGAATTGACTTTGTAGTTGAAGGAAAAAGAAAGAAGTAATGATATAAATATGTCTCACTAACAAACGATTATCATTAGTTGATAAAAAAATTATAAGAAATAGCTACCAATTATATCATAATAAGCACATAGTCAATAGCTACCAATTTGACTCTTTCTTGCCCATAAGTTTAAGGTAATTTTGGTTCTCATTGTTTAATTTATGTGTAATTTTGATTCCTATAATTATAATTGTACATATAAAAATAGATTTTAGTAATCTCACAGTTAATTTTAACATCCTTATAAATTATTTTTAAAAGTTTATTTAACTATTTTATCTTAATGTATGATATTTAGATAACATCACATTATTTGATAATTATATATGCATATATAATTTTGTAAAAATAAATTTGGCCGGGGAGAGATCATATATAATATGGTTGCACACTAGTATTTATTTCGACTTCCAAGGTTTAACTCCGCATACATTTACATGGATATTGATTAATGAAATTAAAATATAAATATTTTTATTAGGAGATAAAAAATTGAGTTATCCATAATTTTTTAATTAAACATTTTTTATTTTTAATTCCGTAAGAAATATTCTAAGGAGACTAATTAACAAAACCTTTTTTATAAATAACTTTTTTTTAAAGTCTAATTGCTTATTTCATGAATTTGTTTTATTTTTATAATTTTTAATAAATTTCAATCAATAATATAATATAATGTATATTAGAAAGAGTATGTTAAATAATATTCTGCTAAACTCCTCGTTTCTCTCTATTTTTTAAGCAAAGTATTATAAAAGCATAACCAGATCAAAGCAGAAGCAGTGTTAGGCCAGCCACAAGAAACACCTGAATAAAAATCATTGACATCATTAATTGAACATTAATATTTCTTTGACAAATGTGTTTAGAACATTAAAGAACTAAAAAAAATTGATGAATGAAATGTAAGTAAATTCAATTTTGAACTTTGAATGTTGGTATGTCCCTCTTCCACCTCTCAAGCTTACACTCATTCAACAGCTTTGCCTTTTAATTAACGCGGTTTCACTTTTCTTTTCAGATGTGCGCGCGGTATTCGTGACCCGTTTTTCTTCTGTTCAGTTAAGGAAGCCGCGCTAAACGTATCTCACGTTATTTCTCTACAGCTTTCTGCTGCATTCAGGGTGGGATCTAGAAAATAAATTAAGGGGACACTCAAACCTTCCAGAAGATATATTTATGTTTGCATATTTAGTGGCAGGAGTTCGAGGGCAGCGCCCCTGAAAAAAAAATTTGTAAAGAAAATTTAAATCAATATTTTATGTACAAAGTTATGAATCCGCTTAAAATTATATTATATATATGTATATAACTAAAATTATTTGATTAAGAAAATTTATCCATAATTCTATACTGAAAAATCCAAAATAACAATTGAATTTGATAACATAAGTAAAGTGTATTAATAATAAAAAAAACTGTAAATAATAACTAACTAAATTAAAATTAAAAGCTCATTTAAAAAATGTAGTATGAAACTGCAGAAAGAAAAAAATTGGGTAAAAAAAACAAATTAGGCCCAAATAAGAGAAGCCTAGCTTCTTTTCTCCTAGAGCAAATAAGGAGAGGAAGGAGTAGCGCAGAGTGCACAGCCAGGCCAAATAAAGCCAGGGAGAAAAATTTAAATGAAGGGTATATTAGTAATTTTAACTTAAGGAGTTCTGACCTCACACTGCGTCACTGGCTCACTGCCCCCGATTTTGTTTTCCTTTTCTTCACATGCAGATCTCATTCACAATGCCAACCTCACACATGGCACATTATACATATATCCTTGTCATTTCTCAACCCTCACACCCATCACAACCACGTTCACTAGCCATGAGCAGCAATCCCTCCGACGTTGGTAAAAGTATTGGCTACAGCAACAAAATAGAAGATAACTCAAAAGCACCAGATGCTAGGCCTAAGCCACCCAAGAATAATTATACAAAAACTTCAGTCCAATCTTCTCTTTCCTACACTTCAAAGAAAAAATGAATTCCCCTTCTTTCCATGTTCTTCCTCTTCATTCTCCATCTCCATTTTCCTCTCTATCTCCAACCTTCCTCCTCTGCCTCTGCTGTCATGCCTCCGATCAACGCCACAGCGGTGGCCGAGGTTGCGGTGGCTGAACCATCATTTGTTTGCACCACCACAATGGCCTTCCTCGACCAACACAAACTTCTCTGTTCTGGAGAAAAACTAGTACTTTATATATCTTTTATTTCAATTCCATTTTTTTTATTATTATTGGTGTGTCATGAGTGTTGAATGAACTGATATATAGTTGTGGATTTTGTTCAACAGAAACAAGGTGGCGCGACATGCTCTCTGTGGCTGCACTCAAGAACTAGATAAAGGTGCTTTTTTTACACCTTTTGAACCTGGATATATTTTCTATTCTTTTAGCCCCACTTTTTAGAGTTATATTACTATTTGCTAACAAGTAGATAAAATGAAATTAAGAGAAGTAATTAAAAAAAAATAAAAAAGTATTAAATTAACTAATTAAATAATTAAAAAAGTAGACAAAATGAAAATTTATAGATGATTGAATCCTAAATCCTAATTTTGAGGCACTTAGAGACATTTTTTTGGGAAAAAAATAGCGTATTTTGGGGATTTGCCCCGACCTTCCTCTTTGAATTTCGAGCGTTTTGACATATCGTATGTCTCAATCGGACATTTTTATCAAAAGTTATGACTGTTTGAAGTTTATATACATCACTGATTCCTGTAGTGTGATACGTGGTATAACAGGGAGGAGACACGCCCAATTTGGGCGTGATTCAAGGGGGTGTCACGTCCAAATCGGACCAATTACTAGCCCACCAGTTGAATCACTAATCCAATGACCCACTATCTCGATCGGGTCAATGATCAGACCAGATTTTGTAACTATCCTTGCATGTAGCTCTCTAGTCTCTATACCTTCTACACTTCAATTGTTTCTGCCATAAATAAAAAACAAAAAAGTCAAGATACTCATACAGTCACACATTACATTATCAAGCTTTCCGATGCTCATAAAGGGAATAAGATTAAGGAATTGAATGGTAATTGTAAGAAGGCTACAATAAAATGTCAATAAAATAAAATTAAAAAAAGAGAAGATAAGCATGAATAATTTTATTACCATGACATTTTACGTAGCATACCCATGTATTTGTTGGGCCGGTACATAATGTAACATCGATAATCAATGCACCTTCTTTCGTAAAGTGTGTATAAATGGATGATAAAAATATATTCAAAATTAATTCTGAACAAAATATCAAATTTTCAAAATCAAACAGATAGCATGTGATATATTGGTATGTTAGATGTGGACGTATGAGTTATTGTTCGGAAAAAATGTAATATTTTTATATAATTTCCAAAGATACTGTAGCAATACCGGCAGAATCAACAAAGCACAAAACCCAATACACATGCCAACAACTTTACATTTTTCTTCACACATCTCTTCGCACTGTCTCGTCTGCGAGCTCCTTCTTCTTTCGCTCCAGCTCCAGTTCCCGACTTGCTTCCGCTATCTCACACATGACACATTATATATAGCACCATATCCTTCTCATTTCTCAACCCTCACACCCATCACAACCACGTTCACTAGCCATGAGCAGCAATCCCTCCGACGTTGGTAAAAGTATTGGCTACAGCAACAAAATAGAAGATAACTCAAAAGCACCAGATACTAGGCCTAAGCCACCCAAGAAGAATGATACAAAAACTTCAGTCCAATCTTCTCTTTCCTACACTTCAAAGAAAAAATGAATTCCCCTTCTTTCCATGTTCTTCCTCTTCATTCTCCATCTCCATTTTCCTCTTCTATCTCCAACCTTCCTTCTCTGCCTCTACTGTCATGCCTCCGATCAACGCCACAGCGGTGGCCGAGGTTGCGGTGGCGGAACCATCATTTGTTTGCACCACCACAATGGCCTTCCTCGACCACCACAAACTTCTCTGTTCTGGAGAAAAACTAGTACTTTATATATCTTTTATTTCAATTCCATTTTTTTTATTATTATTGGTGTGTCATGAGTGTTGAATGAACTGATATATAGTTGTGGATTTTGTTCAACAGAAACAAGGTGGCGCGACATGCTCTCTGTGGCTGCACTCAAGAGCTAGATAAAGGTGCTTTTTTTACACCTTTTGAACCTTGATATATTTTCTATTCTTTTAGCCCCACTTTTTAGAGTTATATTACTATTTGCTAACAAGTTTTTATAAGCATTTCATGGGATCTGGAATTATGTTTTTTTTGTTCCTTCTTACGTAAGGACTAGAATATAGTATTAGTAGCCTAAGAATTGTTGTGTCGATTACCAAGAAAACAGATAAGTAACAAAAAGGGGCCACAGTTTTGCTATTTGCAACTTAAATATGTGTCTCTCGTTTTTTAAGAAAAAAATAGTTTTCCATCAAATTCGCTAACCCCTTGTGGCCGAGGTTGCGGTGGCGGAACCCTCATTTGTTTGCACCACCACAATGGCCTTTCTCGACCAACACAAACTTCTCTGTTCTGGAGAATAACTAGTACTTTATATATCTTTTATTTCAATTACTTTTTTTATTATTGTTATTGGTGTGTCATGTGTGTTGAATGAACTGATATATAGTTGTGAATTTTGTTTGGCAGAAACAAGGTGGCGCTATATGCTGTCTGTGGCGGCACTCAAGAACTAGATTAAGGTGCTTTTTTTACACTTTTTGAATCTTGATAGATTTTCTATTCTTTTAGCCCCACTTTTTAGAGCTATATTACTATTTGCTAACAAGTTTTTATAAGCATTTCATGCGATCTGGAGTTATGTTTTTTTGTACTAGAATATAGTATTAGTAGCCTAAGAATTGTTGTGACGATTACCAAGAAAACAGGGAAGTAACAAAAAGGGCCACCGTTGTTGCAACTATGCTTCACCTCAAATTCGCCAACTTAAATATGTGTCTCTCGTTTATGACTTTTCTTGTGGCGTTTCTTGTTTAAAAATTATTTCTATCAAATATTAAACTTAAATAACCTTATGACTTTTCTTGATACAAATAATTAATATGCTGAAATCAAAATTAAATTGTTCGAATATTATTTAAGTTTAATCTTTGATAGAAATAATTTTTAAACAAAATTTACTTATTTATTACGAAACTTAGAATTAATTAGAATTCTTTTCTATAAATTAAAGGATTAAGATGAAAAAGAATATTATATACATTCATACATATTACTTCACAATACTCGAATAGGGTAGAATCACCTGTGTGAGAGATATACACCATCAACTTCATAGCAAAACTCATAAGTGCTACTTGATGCCTTGGACCAGTACCTGTGCAAAATGATGACTTTTGAATTTATTGGTTATGTCATCTACTCATCTACGCTATATACATTGGATGAGTGACACCGCCTTGATAATTTGTTGTTAGAATTGTCTCATTAACATTAATAAAAGACTTAAGTATATTTTTCTTTCATACAATTTAATATTGTTTTATATTTTATTTTTTAACTTTTTTGTTTTAATACTTGCAATTTTTTTTGTAACACTTTAAGTACCACTTTAAACAAAAAAAAAATAAAATCTAAAGTGCTTTAAGAATATAAAACAAAACAAATATATTTTATAATAATTTAAATGAATTTATTTATGAGGATGATAGTAAAAAATAAAAACTAAATTTAGAAAACAAAAATATTTAAGCACTTAATAAAATGTCTGTCATTCCACTCTCTCGTATGAACTCACTGTTTTGGTATATCATATAGGAAAATGTTCTACGTACACTCTATGTTTGTGGTGTATATAAGAGGGATGAAAAAAGAAATAAAAAATGAAAAATGAAAAGATATATAGACCTGATAGATAATTATGATGATTTAAAAAAAAAAAAGAGTTTAGTGTATGAATATATGTACCTCCAAATATGATATTCTTACATCTTATTCTCTTATATTCTGTTTACTTCTAATAACTTTTTTATTCTTTCTTTCATTATCCTATTATTTATTATATCTCTCATTTTTCTCTTTCATTATCCTATTATCGAGACTATTTCTAACGTCATTGCTAACTTAATGTTCAGGAAATTTATGCTCAGTTTGTGCTTCATCGGGTTCATGTTTCCAGTACAAGCTCTTCATATATAGTATGGTACTAGTATAATTATGGTGGATAGAAGACCCATAGTGAGTAGTAACATTTGATGATCGATGTGCTTTCTTTCTATTGGTGTGCCTCATTCTGTTTCCCTAAATTAATGCAACTTTTCAGTTATATATGTGACTATGTGAGAAACACAAATACCTTTTTAAATAAGTAAAAGCCAAATTTGCTGAATCATGAGATTCTTGGTTCTCTTGTGAGTTGTGTCTTGGCAATGTTCAAAACGGCAAAACGCCAAACATCTCTAGACGACCAGATTCAAACCCCTCTGATCAGCTCATAACGCAATCTAAACGACCAAATATATACCAAAAGTTCAGCGATACAAATCTGATTATGTCTTTGATACAATAGAAATAATCAAGAATGGAAGTAAAAAGAAAAAAGAAATTAATAACCATGAAAGAAAATGGGGGTTTCCTTTGCCCCCAATTGGTTAGTAGCAGGTTTGGGGTTGTTCTGGGCGCTTCAGGCTCGCCTCAGAATAAAATAAGAAAAGGTTAAATAATAATTTTGTTTTTTATATTTTGTATTTAGTATAATTTTTTTATTTGTAGCAATTGAAGATAATGTTAAAATTTTATAATATTCTTATTCAATCAATTAATCTAGACATCTTAATTACATTCTGTATAATTTGATTCTTAGATTTTAAAAATAATTAATTTAGTCCATAAAAATACAAATATTATGACAATTTTGATCCATGTAAAAGCAACGTTCCACATTAATACACAATGCTTTAACTAAAATGTTAGTATTTTTAAAGTAAACAAGGTGTTAAGATTAGGCCTACGGCCTACCAATATTTATTATTAATTTTTTAAAATAAAAAGATTACATATCTTGACTAATCTTTAAAATAAAAATGTCTCTCGGAATTATTACTGATATATCACTTTTTGTTACACCGGTCTTGTGTATGTACACTGTCTAATTCACTCTGGAGAAGCTTTAAGCATTTTTTAAAGGAGAAAGTTTCATTTTATACCAAAGAAATAGTAATAACTTTGCATGGTTAATAATAAAAAATTGAATAAGTCACAATCATTCTCATAAGCAAATGCATATACAAAAAAATAGAGTCTGCATAAGTCAAAATGTCTACATGCCAATAATATAAAACAAATTATTGTATTTGTATTTTAATAATGACAAGTTGTTAAAAAAAGCAAAAGAAAGGAGAAGTAGCCTAATAGTTATAAATTAACATGTGGTTATTGAAGATTATCATAAAGGTTATGAAATGTTATATTACCTTCAAGAAAAAGAGAAAAAATTATGAATAATGAGAGAAAAATAAAAAAAAAAACAAAATATAGAAAAGTCTTAAGATTTTTTTTTAAATTGTTTGATGAATATCTTTTATTGAAAAATCACATGAAATCTTTACTAAAAAAGAATCCGTCAAACATTTTATATTTTTAAATACAGATAAATGTTTTAGGTTGACAAAAAATTTTAATTAAATATCATTAGATTTTATTGTTGTACCCTCCTCATCATAAGTGGATCGACCCCTTTTCCATATGTTGCGTATATTTTCATGGAGGAAATTAAATATTTATCCAATAAAAGAGTGTTTTAAAATCTAAATTCAATAGGAAAAAAATAGTTGATTTGAACATTATTTTACTTGCAATTTTCCAAGCATCTCTTCATATATTTCGTAGAAATGTAGCACTACGCTAGCCTGGGTCGGATATGGAGATGCGAAGCAGGGAAGAGATAGAAATTGGAACAGACATAACACCAACACTCACTCCTCTCTCTTTTTCTCTCCACACTTGCTATCTTCACACTCACTGCTCTGCTTGCTTCTCTTCCCTTCCAATTTCCAATCCCAATCCCAATCCCAATTCACTCTTCTATTGCTCCCCTCCATGCTCCGCCGCACTTTCACCTCTCCACCGCTCGTCCGCCGAGCGCCACCTCCCTCTCTCAGCTCACTCCTCCGACCTCCGCGCCGCCCTCCGCCTCCTCCTCTCCCACCGTCCCTCCTCCTCCTCCCGCCTCGCCGGCCTCCTCTCCAATCGCCACATCCTCACCTCCCTCTCGGTCGACGACGATGATGTTTCGGAGAGAATCAGCGTCGGTACCGGCGCCATGGCAGAAGCGATCGCGAAGCAGCGCGGCGTCCCGATCGACGACGCCGTTTTGGAGGAAGCCACGATTGCGCTCAGCGCGGTGCTAACGAACGCCGTGGAGGTGCATGATAATGAAGGGGGCGCCCTCGGAATCGCGGTTGTCGACCATATCTTCTCTTGGATCAATCACAGTTGTTCTCCCAACGCCTGCTACCGCTTTGTCCTCTCTTCTTCTTCGCATTCCGGGGAAGCCAAACTTGGAATTGCTCCTCACCTACAAGTGAAGTACTCTTTCTTCTCCCACTTCTTTTTGAGATTTTCTGCCTTTTTTTATTTGTTAATTGTTGAGACGAGAATCGTGTTTTGCAGATGAATAGTAGCGGGGTTAGTATTAGCAGTAGTGAATTTGCAAAAGGTACTCATTTTTGTTAATTCAATGTTTGTTTTTATATGCTTAGTTTCTGAATAATAGAGAACTAGTTACTAATTAGGGCCATTTTTGTGCATGAGAATGTAGGGGGGCTGGGTTATGGTCCAAGATTGGTTGTGAGGAGTATCAAGAAAATTAATAAGGGAGAAGAGGTTACTGTAGCCTATACGGATCTCTTGCAGCCTAAGGTACATGCTTCAAATTAGTATTATTATTATGACTTTATTTTTCATGCACTGTTTATTACAAAGTCAACAATCTTACCATGTATCCAAGTCTATAATTAGATGATAGTATAAGATATTGCTTTACACTATGACAGTCTGTTGGTATATTTATATTGAATTTTGTTATTATTATTATTATTATTATTAGGGGGAAGAGAGACACTCGACACTCCGTGCCTCTCCATAGGAAATGAGAGATGGAGGTTAAATTGGAAACCAGAGTGTATAGTTATTTTGAAATAGGACTTTATATACGGTTGGTGAGGTGGTTTTTTCATATGTATAGTTGAAACATGATAGTGATGTAGTTTATTTCTATTGTTAGTTAAGGGGTAACATAGTCCAAAAATATGGAGATGGAAATTTGGTATTGCCATTTGCCAATATAATTGTATTTGATATAGATTATAGATTATATACTATTAATACGAGTTGGCCCTTGTGTTGTTGATTTAAAAGCTTTGATGAGAATTCCTATTATTTTAGTTAAGTGATGTAATCTTTAACTACCATTTGATGATGGTGACATGTAACGAAATATCATGCACTTGTGAAATATGGAGTTTAAACACTCAAATTTAAAGAGGATGAAATTTTGTGTTGGATTTTGGCACTACTGTCAGTCTGTCACACACAATAGAAGCTTCAAATCTTGATGGATTAATGGAACACCTAATTTTGTTCTGTCTGTGACTCTGTGTAAATGTCAATGTCATCAATTCAAAGGGTTGTTGCCAATGTTGTCAAGATCGCGAGCAAACTCGTATACTCGTACGATCTTGCGATTTTCAGAGGGAGGCACGAGCAAACTCGGAGGGAGGATCGTTGGGGGTGAGGATCGGTGCCGAATCACGCGTTTGAACGCGAGTTGGACGGATCGTCGATCCGTTTCGATCCCGGCTGAGAAAAAAAACCCAAAGCTTCGCGGGTCGGCTTCTCCTCTGCGGTCTGCGCCTTCGTCATCGCCACTGCTGCTCTTCGCCGCTACTTGTCACCGCCGCTGCTCGTAGCCGCCGATGCTCGTCGCCGCCGATGCTCGTCGCCGCCAATGCTCGTCCCTGATCGTCGCCGCTCGTCGCTGGTCGTTGCTGTATTTTTCATCCCCAAACCAAAGAAACGCTGTATTTTTCATCCCTAAAGCAAAGAACCGCATATGTTGAAGAGAGAAGGATGAAGAAGCATAGAAGAAGAAGAAACACTATATTAAGAGAAGAAAGCGTAAGCAGCACAGCAGCCAGCAGTCATCAGTCAAAAATCAAATCAAATATATATATATATAGTGGAGTAGTGAACATTAGGGTAAAGCATATTTGGGCCTAATATGGGCCAGAAATACAATGTTACTTTTTGCACCCTTTTATTGCTTTATGCAGTTTCTATTTTAGGAAATAGGTTTTTCGCTTATGTATATGCACGTGTATAAATATAATTTTACATATACACGTAACTCTTACGATCCGAGTTACGATCCTCGAGTTACGATCTTTTACCCCCCCTTCCGATCCTCTTCCGATCCTCGAGTTTGACAACATTGGTTGTTGCAATGAGAGTAAAAAAAAAAATGAAGATGTGGTTTTGTTTTACTGCTTTGTCCTACATCAATTTTGTTAGCCTGACCTTTGCTTGCCACAATTGTGACTTGAATCATGTGTTTAGATTTTAGAGTAGAGTAAGAGATAATGATGCTACTATCTAACACTGAAGAATGGTGATTTTTTGTTACACTCAGGTTAATACACATCCTTGTCTGAAGGAGCGGATTCCTAATCAGTATTATATTAATTAATTGGTGTGCAATCTCTGCTTTTATGGATGAATTACAATGTTTTTGCTGAGAAACCACTGCATATCTTGTATTTATCTTTTTTCATCGTATAATATCACCTTGGAAAGAATACTTCTTGAAAACCAATAATTGCTTTTAAATATCCTCTCTGGTTGGCATATATCAACCATCATTTGACTTCTATTATAGATGCTTTCATTGTTATATTATTTATTATATATGAATTACATAACAATGTAGAGGAATTTGGGAAATAGTCACTTAAAACTTAATTAGTTAAAATTGTACTTTGCTTTTTTCTATATTTTTTTTAGTTTTTCTCGTGGTTTTTGTTTTTGTCCTCCTTTTTCTTGGCTCCTTATTGAGTTCTTTCACTTCCTTTATTAGTTGGTTATTGAGCTTCTCGTTCTATTGATCTCAATTTGTATTTTCTTTTCTAGGCAATGAGACAGTCAGAACTATGGTCAAAGTATAGGTTCGTTTGTTGTTGCAAACGATGTAGTGCTCTGCCCTCTTCCTACGTGGATCATGTGTTGCAAGTAAGTCTTTGAAATTGCTATTCTATGATAGTTAGGTCAGACTTTCCCAAACATTTTGTGCAAGTCACCCAAATTAGGGTTTTATTTGCCATGTCATAAATATGGAAATTTCTAATAAATGTTCCTCTTGTGAAACATGGGACAAGTAGAACAACTTACTGATATTATTATTGGACAGTCTAACATCATGGTCAATTTGTTTTAGGAAATTTCTGCTATCACTTGTGAATCATCTGGTTCATATTCCAAGTTCCTCAAAGACATGGCTGATAGAAGATTGACTGAGTGCATTGATGATGTTATATCAGAGTATCTTTCTGTTGGTGATCCTGAGTCTTGTTGTGAGAAGCTTGAGGAGATACTCACACAAGGTCTAAAAGAGCACTTAGAAGGCATTGAAGTAAAATCAGATTGTATATTCATGCTACATCCCCTACATCACCACTCTTTAAAAGCATACACAACACTGGCTTCTGCATATAAAGTTTGTGCTTGTGATTTATTGTCTGTAGATTCTGAAACAGATATAAACCAATTAAAAGTTTTTGACATGAGCAGGATCAGTGCTGCATATTCTTTGGTACTTGCAGGAGCAACTCATCATCTCTTCAATTCTGAATCCTCACTAATTGCATCTGTTGCAAATTTTTGGACAGGAGCTGGTGAATCTTTGTTATCTCTAAGCAAAAGTTCTGGATGGAGTATGTGTGTTAATTTGGGTCTTGGTATTCCAAACCTTACTTCTGCCATGAAATTCAAATGTACAAAGTGCTCCTTAATGGATAGGTTTAGAGCTTGTATATCAAATGGTCAAATTAAAAATGCAGATTTTGAGAATGTATCAAATGAATTTCTTCATTGTGTCTCAGATATTACGCAGAAAGTTTGGGGTTTCCTTATCTCTGATTGCCAATTTTTGCAATCATGCAAAGATCCTATCAGTTCCAGCTGGCTAGTGTCTACCAAAAGTTCAAGTACAGTGGATGCTGAGGTTTGCGTTAACAAAACTAACATGTGTTACACCCATGAATCTGAAAATAGCGTCTTTCTGTGCCATGACCAAATCTACGCAGATCATGCAGTAGCATGCATTTTTCAGCTTGGTGTACACTGCCTAGCATATGGAGGATTATTGGCTAGCATTTGTTATGGCCCCCATTCAGACTTGGTTTGTCATGTTCAAAATGTTCTAGAACGTGAAAAGAATTTTGTATTATATTCTCATGAAGGGTCTTGAAAGATCATGTATGACACCTTGTGAAAGATCTGATATTAACATGAATTTTGAATTTTTTTTATTCTTTTAGCTTGATACCTTGTGATGGATAAAATTTGAAGATGAAGTTGATTTTTTTTATTTGGGAGGGGTTTGTTATCGGTGGCAGAAGCTTGATGCAATGATAAATGGAGAAGAGATAGATGGACGACTCAGTTACAGCATCATTGGTAGTAAAATGAAGTGTATAAGGAACATTAGATTAGATGATTGACATGATACTGACTATTTGTTGATAAGGCATTTTGGATTTTTTCCATGAATCATTCTATTTTGCTTTAATAGAATTTAAAGCAAAGAATCATATTAAGTTGGAAATTTGGATGTTTTCGTGAATGTTGAAGAAAATGGTTACTATTTAGTTGAACTTTAACAATTTGTCCAAATTTACATTGTTTAAGAACCCATAGAATGTGGGATTTACTGACAAATGCTGGATCTTTTTATTTTCGGCACTAAATTGTATTTTCAAAAGGCACCCAATCCAAATTGACTTCATGATAGCAATCTAAAAATTACATAGAAGTTTCTTTATTTTGAATCTTAGTTTTTTACCATCTACAATTTATACTGTGGTGCAATTTCAAGAGATGATCAACTCTATAGCCGAGCATCTTCATGGCAATGGAAACACAGTGGGGCTATCATTGAGTGCAAGTAACCACATCTCAATCTGTGATAAGGGTTTGAGTTGTAACCAAATAGCAAGCTGGCCAACTCAGTTTTGTGAAATAATTGTTATGAAGATAAACTACATGTTTGTTGCTTTTAAGGCAAGTGTTTCACTCATGTTCAAACAAATTTTGTCTATCAATTAGCGTAGAAATATTAGAAGACTTTATAGCCTATCATACAAAATTGTGTCCTACATTATATATTTAAACATGAATGATTTTAGGACTTGGTTAATTAGTTGGTTGGGTTAATTTTAATATCTACATTAAAAAAACTATTATTCTTATCATTTAAAATCATTAGTTTATAAAACACATATATTTTACAATAGAAAATTTCAAATATATACCAATATAATTTTAAATAGTAATAAATTTATTAATTTCTTTACTTATCAATTTGACTATATATTTTTATTTCATAAATATACTATTTGGTATTATTGAACATCAATTTTATTTATAATTTATAATATAATAAATATGTTATTTATCAAATATAATATATTCATTAAATTTAATATATATATATATATATATATATATATATATGTTTAATGCATTAATTTTTTAATTTTATAAAAATAATTGATAATATGTATTTTTTTATCCTTAATAAATTGACTATATTTAATATTTAATAAATACAATGTTTAATGTTATTAGGTAGTAAATTTAAAGTATGATATATCATTTAAGATTGACAATTCATATTACTCATCTTAACAATTGTAAACAATGTTAGTCTAAAGTTAATTAGAAGGTATATGGATATTTAGGGGACCCAGATTAATTTCTAAGTCTTCCATAAAATCATTTATTATGCCCTACCGAGAAAGGAGCACCTGGCCTACCAATCATACATGCATGGTATTTTTCCACTAATGGTTAACATGATCATCAACTTATAAATAGATCACCTAAACTTCCAACTCTCCCATCACACCTTAAGCCCACTTCCTTAGTTATACATTAATTTTCGTATCGATATCTTAGATATCTATTTACCTCAATTAATTAGTCCAATTATCATGGCTGAGGAGAAGAACTTCCACCACCACCATTACTTCCACCACCACCATCACTTCCACCACCACTCGGACGAGGTTGACTACAAGCACCACAAGCATCTTGAGCACCTTGGGGAACTTGCTGCTGCGGCTGCTGGTGCTTATGCTTTGGTAATTAATTATATATCTACCTTCTATAACATTTTCCTCACCATCGTTTATCTTTAATTTGAAATAGATTTTTATATTATTTTTTGTGAGATAATAATCACCCTCGGCCCTCTTTATATTTTAGCTTTAAAATAAGTAAGCTTCACCAAAATAAATAAATGAAGTTCAAACACTTTAGTAACCGAGGGAAATAAATATACTTCTCACACGACTAGATTTGAACAAATGTGTAAATTTACTTAATTTTATATATGCGCGCGTGTGTTTGCATTAATTTTCAAAAGTTCTTGTAAATATTTTAAATCATTGCATGGAAAAATTAATCATTTGTGTTTCGGACATCTAGTCCTGATTAATCATTTTGCTACAATTAATACTACTAATATTAATTTTATGATAGCATGAGAAGCACCAGGCCAAAATAGACCCCGAACATGCTCACAAGCACAAGGTTGAAGAGGAGATTGCGGCAGCAGCTGCTGTTGGTGCTGGTGGTTTGGCCATCCATGAACACCATGAGAAAAAGGAAGCTGAGGAAGAAGCTCATGCAAAGAAGCACCACCATCTGTTTGGCTGAACATGCATGCATGCATCATAAATATATAAAATATTCAAGTGTGTATCTCTATATATCTTCTATTTCCAGTGTGTAGCTTTAAATAAATTCTGAGTGAGCTTGAAGAGTGTTTCATTATTCTATAGTACTGTTACTTCATGAATTTGCTTATATGTAATGTACGTGTGTCCTATGTTGGCTATGTTTAATAATAATAATATTGTCATGTGATTTGAGATTGTTTTATCTGGATTCCTTTTGCTGCATTGATATATATATAACCTGAGAGATACACTTAAAATAAAACATCATTTAGTGATTTACAAATTACAACAGCAATACTTCTTTCATTTCTATTGTAATAAGCAAATAATGGGAGAATACCAGAAAGTTGATTGTGTCGATTTAATGTTAGCCAAAAAGTACAGCTAACTTAGCTGCAAGAAATAGTTTGCAAAGTACAAATATTTTCTTTCTTGATCAAAATGATTACACTAAAGAAAGAGACTCTGTTTTTAAGCATGGGTTCCTACACTACTAAAGAAAGCATTGAAACCTACAATACGACTAAACTTGTAAAGAAGTTGGACTGAAAGTAAAGAACTACATGTAAATCAATGTATAAGTAGTTAAAGACAGTAAAAAAAGAATAATGAACGAGAAAATGATTTGTTTGATATCTATTGGTTGTATTTGATGAGTGACTCCACCTATTTACAATTTGTAGTATTAATATTCATGTCTATACAAGTTATTGTCCTACTAATAAATTTGTCCACTACACCCTAATCTCCTTAAGCCCATGTTTACGATGATATATGGGCTTGGAATGTTGGAAAAGGTGGGCTCAAGTATCTGAAGCAATACAAAATATTAAATAGGCAAATTAATCTTTTCTGTTTGGGAGAATGTACGAGAGCAACAAACATATTCAGAATATATCGAAGAAGTTTAGTAATGTAATCATAAACTACCATTTGATGATGGATGATAAGGAGTAACAAAATATGATGCAATTCATCTTAAAAAATAGAATGCCCTTGTAAAGTATAAGTATGAACATGGGCTATTTATTATATGATGCACCCGTGAAGTAGTTATCTTGGCTCAGGTCATTAGTTTGAGGTGTTATTGGATTTGATTCTCTTAAGTAAGTTTTTGGGTTCGAGTCTTTTAGATGAAAAAATGTGATTGGGAGACAAAAAAACTCAACCGAAGATGGCCAATTATGTTCTCTAACAAAAATAAATCATCTGTAAAATCAGCGGATATTTCATACCAATAACATACTTTAAAAAAATTGAGAGAGGGATGCATATTGTTTATATTGGACTTGGGTTGCCTTTGAGAGAGTGGTTTTATTCAGGCTGTGTGCTTGGATCATTTGGATGAGGTGTTGACATTGATCTTCAGTTTACCGTGAAGGGAAAGAGAAAAAGGGCAATTATGCAATTTTGAAAATTATAAAGAGAAAAAGGGGGTGCAGGGTGAAACTAATGTGGGTGCATGAAGTATGAGCCCAAATTGCTACTGCTATTTCTGGACTCTATCATAATTTGTCCAATTTACATTGTACAAGAACCAAGAGAAAGTGGGATCTACTAATTATAATATGCTGGATCTTTTTATTTTCGGCATGAATTGTATTTTCAGGAGGCACTGGATGCTGAATCTTTGTTTGTCTTTGTACCCTCTACAATTTAAAATACCTTGTTTATTAATATATATGGATTCAAAATGTGTAATTTCAAGGATGATCAACTCTGTAGAATTTAGCAAGTGTTCCAACTCAGTCTCGTCCAATAATTGTTATGAAGATACATAAACAACATTTTTGTTGCTTCTAAGGCAAGTGTTACTGGAATGTATGCAGGTCAATTTTGGTTGATTTTGAACATAAAATCATAAGTAAAGTTTTTGTTTGACAGAAAATTGCAAATAAAATCTAATATTTTTGTATTTAACTCCTTTAATTTTATGTATTTGCACATGCTGAATTCAGTATTTATATTTTAACTTATTAGAGAAACATATTTCATTTTATTCTCTTATTTTTTTTCTATTTGTTTATTGAGAAGTTTATCCAAATATGGCCATAGTGTATGTCACCATCAATTCACTTGGCCACCTAAATTATCATGACGTTCCAACGGTACATAGGAAGGACATTAATTGAACAAGCACATTAAAGGGGGCAACGAGTGCATTTCATTTGTTAATGAATTTTTCCATATTTAAATTCAGATCAGCCTATTCACATGTTTTGAGATTAGGAGGGATGCATATTGCATAGAATCGGATATTACCTCTGGCTGGAGCATGAATTCAATGGCATTTGATAAATTCTCAAGACTGAGCTGAGATATTGGAATTGGAGCTGGTCCTAGCCCTTTGTGATATATTCTATCTCCCCAAAAGAACTGATCTCCAAAGAATGGAACAATGGTTGTTGGACACTGCAAGTTATGGTATTGACATTAGGAAAAAGGAAGAATAAGAAAAATAAAGCAAATACTAAATCTTTTATTTTTTTTTATAATGACCAGTGGTGCAATTAAAAGAAAATCCTGAGACATTAACACAGATCCTTGGATTAATGCATAGAAAAACGTTTCTTATGACACTATTAAACTGAACGTTACCCCGGCCTTTAGTCCTGTAGCCGTTGTTCCAGAACCACCATGATGCATCTGCATTTTTGTGCCAAAATATGTAAGTGCATATTCCACACCAACCTCCCTTCTCCTTCTTTCTCTTAACTTTCTATGAGAAGAACTGTTGACACCTAAATGGGGTCTCATTATTAAGAAAGAATTTAGCCAAAGGACTAAAGTATAAATCAAAGGAAAATCCCTTTAGGACGCTCTAAAGCATTTTATTTTATTTTTCTTTTCAAAATAACCCACAAGAAAATATAAGGGGAAACAACCAGTCATGAGGGCATTTCTCTAGCTAGCACGAAAACATTGTCAGGAACTTCTGCCACTGCATATAATGGAAAACATAAATGCAAGTGAAAGTAACAATTATCTAAAAATAACATATTGTTATATGTTATGGACACCTTTATCAATTCGCACTAAGAATATCAGGGTGTAGAAAATTCAACAAAATTGTTTTCGTTCACACTAGCTATTTATTATCAACCGCAAAAAGGAGAAAAAAGATTACAGCCTGTAAGTGGTAATTAATGATAAGGAAGATTTGGCAGGTATATCTTGGATATACACAAGATATGGAAATAAAAGCTGTCGATGTGGTATATCAATAAGGGCCCAAATGTTCAATCTCCAAGTTACTTAGCAATTGGCTGTATGCTTTAGCCTTTAGGTGTTAATTTTTTTCCTTGTTCCTTCAATCTCCATTTATCATGTTCACACTTGGGAATTCAAGTGCATGTGGCTAGGCAGCTTTCCACCGTCCGCTATTTGGGCTTCCACCTTTCTTGACTCTTCTTTTGCTTCGAAACCTACTTCCTAGTAGGAGAAGATGTTATTGATTCTCTTTGAAGGTGGGGGACACTATTCACGGGGATTGGACAGAAGGGGAATCTTTCTAGTTGGGATAAAATCCAATTGCATTGATCCTGAGGTTCAAGCTTATTTAAAGCATCACGCTCTAAAGCTTATTTTGTCTGGTTTTGACTCTACTAACATGATAGGTGCTTTATTCCATATTCCTTACATTTCCGTCAAAGTCTTTTTTGTGAGGGTTTGACTAATAGTAAATTAGTAATATTGAAATTGCGTTTCCCACTCCCCATAGCTGTTTGTATAGGAGGTTTTACTTCTATCTTGTGAGATAGGTTATGAGTTGAGGGCACTTGGTTAGGAGAAGAATAATCATTTCTCTTTGTATGAGATCATAAATATCTTTATAAAAACAATTTTTGATCGAGTAGACTAAGATCATTATGAAGAACAAAACTTTCATACTCATTTAGTATTAGCTTTTTTATTTTCTATAACAGTGGGAATTTAATAAAAAAAAAAGTGGGAATTTAATAAAAATTAGTCATTTGAGTAATCTGGATATGGAATAGTCCGTGTACATAAAAATTTAGCCCTTTTGTATATTTTCGATAATAGTCAATAATTACATCAATATTACCCCAAAATAATAAAGGGCTTCTCAGGCCAAAATATTTAGCAGTATAGGTGATGTTCGTTATATTTGTCAACCATATTTACATTTTGTTAAAAAGAAGTTGAACTATATAATATACTATATACATAAGCAAATGCTTGTTATACCACTGCATCCATCAGCCCCGATCTATTATGAGGGTGTTGTTGATTCCTATTAATTATTCGAAGTGGTTAATCATACTTAGAATAGTGATCTAGACGTGGTTTTTTATTTTGGTTCTTTTAGAGAAAAACATGGAATGATGTGGCAGAATATATATATAGGGATCCAAGTTCCTAATTTTGTGAGCACGTTTGAACTATGACAAGAGATAAGTGTGTGGACTATGTTAGAGTGATTATAAGAGGGATTCTATATAGGATATGTTAGAGTGGTTTGCTATGCCATTCATTATAAGAGGGATTCTTTTTGCATCTCATTTTTTCTTCTCACTTTCTTTTTTTAAAACTTTTATACACGTAAGTTTTATGAAGATAAATAATAAAGGATTTACAATAATTCATGTATTTGGTTCAACGAATTAAGCTAGATCTCATGATATGTGTTTGATTTTATCATTTTGAAAATTAATTTTTGTAATTATATGAAATTAATTTTAGTCACGGTAAGAATTTAATATTTTTTTGTCTTTTATTATTTTTACATTTATTAAAGTTTTATTATTTTAGTCTTTCTAAAATTAAAAAGAAAATTTCTATTAAAATATAAAGCTTAAAACCTTATTAATATTTTACTGTAATAAAACCAAATTTTAAGATATTCAGATGAAATAAATTTATATTTAACCCTTTTTTATAGAATTAATATTATAGTACAGTAGTAGAATTATGCTCAGTTGATGAAGTTGAAGACTATTCATTTTTGTTTCTCAAAATACGTGAGTCGTGCTTGTAACATCGCTTTCGAATGTGGTTTGGCATCGCCCCAACCCCAAGTGTGTGATTTCAAAAAGGAATAAAAATTTAATTAAAAATGAGAACATAGAACAACATATCCAATTAAAAAATGTCCATATCCACAGATTTTAGAGCCCCTATAAATAAATATTGCCTTAGAAATTTTATATTCCGACATTTATTTCGCCCACCGCAAAGCTTGGGTCATGCAGAATATGCGGTTTGAAGAATAAAAGCAAAAGATGAAAAAAAAAAACATGGTTTTCCTAATCAATCAATCTCAAATTCGATGCGATGTCACCTTGCATATATTTAGATGCATCAATCAGTTAAGACAATCCCAGCATCATCCCAATTAATTCACGTAAAACTTGAAATAAAAATGGATGTAATTTGATTTAGCCTGTTATAAATAAATATGTAAAAAATATATATAAGATTGACTTTGTGGTGTAAGGAAAAAGAAAGAAATAATAATTTAAATATGTCTCACTAACAAATTGATAAAAAAATATATAAGAAATAGAATATTTGTAAAAGGATATAAAATTGGTATATATAATAAGCACATAGTCAGTAGCTACCAATTAGACTCTTTCTTGCTCAAAAGTTTAAGGTAATTTTGGTTCTCATTGTTTAATTTATGTGTAATTTTGATTCCTATAATTTTAATTGTACATATAAAACTAAATTTTAGTAATCTCACAGTTAATTTTAACATTCTTATAAATTATTTGTCAAAGTTTATTTAACTACTTTATCTTATTGTATGATATTTAGATAACATCACATTATTTGATAATTATATATGTATATATAATTTTGTAAAACTAAATTTGGGGAGAGATAAAAAATGAGAACATAGAACAACACCAGTATTTATTTCGACTTCCAAGGTTTAACCCCGCATACATTAACATGGGTATTGATTAATGAAATTAAAATATAAATATTTTTATTAGGAGATAAAAAATTGAGTTGTCCATAATTTTTTAATTAAAACACTCTTATGATTTACACAATAAATATTTTAATTTTTAATTTTTTAATCAATATTCTAAGGAGATTAATTAACAAAGTCCTTTTTATAAATAACATTTTTTTGTAAGTCTAATTGCTTATTTCATGAATGTCTTTTATTTTTGTAATTTTTAATAAATTTCAATTAATAATATAATGTGTATTAGAAAGAGTATGTTAAATGATATTTTGCTAAACTCCTCTTTTCTCTCTATTTTTTTAAGAAGCAAAATATTATAAAAGTATAACCAGATCAAAGCACAAGCAGTGTCAGGCCAGTCCACAAGAAACACCAGAATAAAAATCATTGACATCATTCAACATTAAAGGACAGAAAATACATACATAAATACACCTAAAGTTTCCTCAAAAGCTAACCGCTCAACTTTAGCTAACATCAAAATTTGGGTAGCGCTTTTGTTTTACCGACAAATAAAATAAAAGGTTACTTGTATGATACATAGATCATCTTTGTAAAAAGTACCATTTTTTTTTTCTTGAATAAATACCATACACATAATGGTATGAAAATTCTCAATATCTACACTACTACAAAATAGATTTTTAATATCGGTTATTTTTGCCTTTTAACATCGGTTTTTAACCGATATTGAATTCACCGACGTTAAAAGTATCAATGTTAACATCAATTTTTAAAAATCGATGTTAACATACACTATACGACATTGATTTTTCTTAAAAATCGATATCGTATAATACAAAATAAACAAAAAAAAATGTAAAATCTGTAAAAATCGACATCGATTTTTAGAAAAATCGATGTAAAAATGACATATTCTACATCGATTTTAGAGAAAATTGATGTTGTACAGTACTTACAATATCGATTTTTCCTAAAACCGATGTTGTATAGTCAGTTTTTACATCGTTTATTACATAACCGATATAGAGTGTCATTTTATAAAAAAAATGGTTTATTCTATTTATTTCTCTCCGTATAATATTAAAAACACATTAAAAACTTAAACCAATATTAAAATTTTAAGACACTTAAATTAACAAATATATGATTAATGGAAATCAATATATCTATTCTTATGGCACATTTTATACAAGTAGTGTGCCAAAATGTTAAAGAACCCAACACAAAACAAAGTATTCATACTATGAAAAACCTTAGAATCTTAATTATATTAAAGAAGGAAGGTTGCTAAATTTAAATAACAAAATACTTGCCACACAGATTAAAAAGTCAAGTATAGACTTGCTTGAGCAAACAAACAAAACAAAAGCAACACTTCAATATTTAGTCATATTACAATTGAAAATTAAGAATAAGTAAAAATTATCATTAGCACGATTTGTACCCAAATATAAGACAAGATTGTTTTTGCTCAGCCTTGTGTCACTATACTCCATCACCAGGGAACCACATATATTGAATTTCCATTCATAGTACTTTCTTTGACCTTTGAGCATAGGAGTAAGAAAATATGTTTATTTCTCATTGAAAAGTATCTTCTACATTCTTAGAGCCATCAAATTTTATACGATATATTATATCAAAACATAAAAATTTTTCCCACATATTTAAGCAAGCAAAAACCACAAAGTTTTCACAAAAAGGAAAAAGTAGTTGCTTAAAAGTTTTGGATCATTATGTGAAAGAAGAGAAGCAAAAACCAATTCTAATTCTAATTGTTACCATAAAGAAGGTACAAAAAAATATGTAAAACAACAAAATTTACGTACAAGCAACAAACCAACTTCAGTAAAAAAAGATGAAGGAGGCATATTGAAGAATATGTCAAGAAAAAGTTTACTGGGTGAGAATGAGGCTACGAAGTAACTTTTGAGGCCAACAGAGTTGACAAACACTCATTTATTGTGTCTATGCAAGTTCTGGAATCAACCCCTAAGGTCCCTGGCCCACTCCTTCAAAAATTCTCTCTTTTTATCCTACAACACGCTAATCATAGTCATCAAGTCATCAACCACCTACCTCCGTCCTCCCCCAGTAACAACACAACAAAACATTCAGAGAAAAACAAGTTAATTTATTTTTATAAGTGATTTTAATATTGTTTTAAAAAATTTAAAATATCAATTATATATCCACGTAAATTTTATCAAGAAAATTAAAGTGCTGGACAGCTGTAAAAATAAAAACAGAAATGAGTGACTCTTTAATTTGTAAAAACAAATAAATAATTTGTTGAAAACATTGCAGCCCTGAACCACCTTAAGAAGCACATCCTTTCATCTTAATTACTACATGTTTAGTATATTAAAATAAATAATCGATTTATTTAAAACAGTAGCAGACAACCACCAGAGCACATAAGCGAGGGATGAAGGGATGGTATAGCAATGGTTTGAACTCTATCTCTGTTAGGCGATGGTATATATGTAAGAGAGGTTAATTAATTAATTAATAGGAATCTGTCATCATATCATGTTTCAAAATGTTGGCATCTAATGCATGTTTTAGAGGCGCTTGGATTCTCTGCAGTAGTTGTTTCTCTACAGCTTTCTGCAAAACCGCCCTTTTCTTGTTTGGTTGTTTACATGGGATGTGTTATTCATTGAACAGAACTCAACTCAGAAGAAAAAGGTTGGAAACGAAAGGGTGCTCTCTCTCTCTCTTTTATTTCTTTCTTTTACGTATGGAACGAGGGCAGAATGCAATGTAATTCGTCCAACAAAAGACTATCCTTTATTATAAGTGCTTGCAATGTAATTGAGTGTACAGGATACACTATTTTTCATTTTTGTAATGGGCATGCAATTGAGTGGACATGAACCTATATGTTAAAAATATATAATGCAATTTTATGGTTTCACAGCAAAGAAAGGCACATTTTAATAAATAAATGATGTTTTTAATAGAAGTTTTTAAGACAACAAGTTTCAATTAAAATATAATTCTTTAAGATAAATACACAATAATATCCATTAATCCTCCCCTCCTCATTTTTGATGCGTATTATTTTACTTTAAATTATTATTCTTCATAAAATATATATTTTAATAACTGCATTAAAAAAATGATGTATACTTTATATATATATATATAATATTTAATATTAAATGAAAATAAAATAAAATATTAAATATATTTTTGTTAGAAAACTAATTATGGGTAAGAAAATAATTAATAGTTTATCATTATTATAAAAACTTAATTATAAAAAAATAAATAAATGAAATTTTGCACTACGTTCTAAAAATCAATCATTATCTTACAAATTAATCAAGAATATAAAAATAAAAAATATTTATAAAACATAATTTTTAATGTTATTAATATATATATGTTCAGTAATTTAAAATAACCTTGTCTTTAAATAATAATTAAAAAGATTATTTTAAAAATAATTGTGAATTTATAATTATATTTAAGGTTACATTATATATAAGGATAATTATTTTTCTCTTATAGTATTTAACAGATATATAATTTCTATAAAATAATTTTTTTAAACATTAATATTTGATCATATTGATTAAAATCAATGGATAGTATGAAATATAAGTTTTGATCAATGATTATAGTAGTTTTAATTAAACTTTAGATCAATTGTTATTATGGTGTTAAAATCTTGATCCAACACTCACAATAGATAGTTGAAAAGGTTAACAATACCTGTGATCTATTTTAAATTTTCAAGCAAAAAATGATTATAACAAAAATAATTAGTGGATATATATATATATATATATATATATATATATATTACATTTATTTTATAATAATATAAATATATGTTCAAATGTTTAATGTAAATATAATATGTCTAGTAGTTAAATCCTACTATTTTTTTATTTATTACAAACCTAAATATTTAAACTTAAATTTTTATTTCTTCACTCATGAAATCGCAATATATTAATTTTTTTAATAATTTAAAATTACACCTACAAATTAATGTTTCATGACTAAGATATATGATAATTTTATAATTTCTTAATTATTTACATGAAAATAAATATACTCCTTTTTCTTATTTATTGAATAGATTTTCTTTTAAAAATTTGTATCTTTTTTATGTTTTATGATGCAATAGTTTGGTTTATGTGTAACTTTTTTTGTTTGTTACTTAAAAAAATACAATAGGATATTTCATTACTTAATTATTGATATTTATATGTTTCAATATCTATGATGTCATCTTACTATTGTCCAATATTAATATTTCTATATTTTTATTTGATTATTTATTGTAATAATTTTTTTCGTAAATCTATATTCATTTTCCAATCATTTTAAATAAATAAATATATACATATACCATAATTTATAATATAAATTTAATATTTACATTTAATTGTGTTTGATATTATGTTGCCAACATTTATACATTTTCATATAAATAGACAATTTTTATAATAACTAAATATTAAAATAGCATAATACCCAATATAAATATGAATGAAAACGATATTAGACTTCAAAACCAAGTATATTTACATATCTGATAATGCTTTTATGTATAATATTTATTATTTTTTTGTTACATAGTACAATATTTACTATTTATAACAATTATACAATTTAATTCTTATTTATAGTTATTTGAAACCTTTAATCATATGTTTCTCATTAGAGGTGAATCACGTGTAGTATCCTTACCCGGCGACGACTGGATCATTTTTTGTCCTTACATTTAAAATAAAGACCATTCACATGAGAAATTTAAAAATAAAAATATGTACATCTTTCATAAGATTCTTTTTTATATTTGAAATTTATAATACATGAACTATTTTTTTTTGTTTCTCAAATTCATATTCTTTTATCCATATCATAGCATCTCTTATTTTAGATAACATCTAATTAGCAAAGGAAGAAATTAACAAAAACAAACGCGTGAGTGAAGTTTTTTTTAAATTAGTCACTAAATGAGAATATAAATAAATAATTTATGAGATAATAGTTAAATGAAATAAAATAAAATAAAGAACTGTACAGACTTTAAAAAAAATCATTGTATTTTTTTCTTTTTTGAGAATCTTAAAAGATTGTTGTGCAAACACATCACTATTTTTTTTATCAATCAAATTCACACTATAAATAATTGCAAGTTATCAGTGCATATGAAAAGCAAGCATCACATAATTCAAATAGTATTTTTTTACTACCACTAAGATTTAAAAATATAAATAAGTATATTGTACATCAATAATTAACCATACCACAGTACCAATGTATATAGAATCATATATTTCATATCATTAAACTATTATTTTAATACATTTGATTTGATTGCAGCCACACAAACTGAAAATTCATAAATTGAGCGAATAGAGAAAAATGTGATAGCATTTTGACGTCATAGTTGGATAGTATTTTGTGAAACAAACATCCATTTTAAATTCCTACACACCTCACCAAACATGGCTCACATTTTAATCTAATCACAAATTTTCTATTAAAACAAAAAAGAAAACAAATATAGGAGAGCGACGCGTGGACATGCATGCGCTGGTCACTTTCCAATTAAACGACTCATATGAGAAATTGACAAATCTTAAAGTTGTTTGAATTGTTTTAAGTGGTTGTAGTAACTAAGTTATAATAAGTCTGCTGAACTAAAATGTGTAAGACGATAATCTCATGTGTGCATGCCATGATTAAGAACTCACTATTAAGTGATTAATGTTTATTTTAAAATGAATCAAAATTACTAATACATGCATTAATTCCGATTTGCTAAAATGAAATCTGAGGCATCTGGTATTTATCCAGTGGTTATAATTTGCTGACTGCATAAATGCTTAAAAAAATTTACTGCAGGGAGGGTGTGCACTATTGAATGGGCTCAAAATTTTAACTTTTGCTGTAACATCCTAATTTTAAAATATTTCCTTGTAATTTTATTTTATTTTTTTTGTTATTGTTGTTGATTGTTGTGGAGTAATTAAGGTTTGCATGATAATTAATTAGTTAGATATGGTCATACGGCATACACGTTAAGAACTTGTAACGTAATGCAGTTAGCCAATGCTCAATTATTAAAGTGCTGCAAATTAAGTCCTTGCTTCTGTTACTTTTATTTTTGCCTTTTTTTTAAAAAAAAAAAAGAAGCTCGTTTCTTTGAAGTTGGAACAAAAGAATCAAAATTCTTATATTTAATATGACATTATGGAACCTACGAAAATTGGTTCAAAAATTTAATATTGATTTTACCACTAAAAATAAAGATCAAATTGAATTTTTCAAAAAATAAAGAATAAATTAAAAAAAATCACATAAATTATTTAGCCGTTAAAATAAGTTAAAGTCGATTAATCATTAATGTATCACGCTAGGTTTTTTTTATCAGCCAAAAACACATTACTAACAAGTACCAACGGTACGAGAAAGATGTAAAATTTTAAATTACAACCCACTGCACGACTCAAATTAATTCTATGTTTGGGAGAATAGAAAATGAAGGAAAAATTTAGACAGAGAAAAAATATAAATAACGAAATGTTTTCTTTTATTTAATTGGAAAAAAAAGAAAAGAAAAAAAAATAAAATTGACTCGTAAAATAAAAATAAAAAATCTTTCAATCTATTTTCTTTATAATTCTATAATTTCAAACTGTTTTTCCTCTTATTTTGCATCCTTCCCATAAAACGGACCATAAGAGTGGCCGACCTTACATAATAAAGACTCACACATCAACTTATCATTCAAGTAACTTTGACATCAATAAATTGAGTTCTTTTCCAATTTTCATCTATACGCATTTCTTGATGATTTAAATTTAATTGATGATAAATGATTTAGATTTTATTTGTATAAGTTTTTTTAAGAAGCACCTCTAAAAATAAAATAAAAAAATAAACTTTTTCATAAACTAAAATTACTTTTCATTAATTAATTTATAGAAATTTTCTGTGTAATTTCTCTAAAAGATAAAGACACATCTTATGATTAACTAAATTTAACTTGTAAAAAATGTCATTTTATTTTATCGTTTTTATTTTTTTATAAATATTTTTGAATAAGCTTACTCACTATGTCCATGCATTCCTGCATGTGCTACATACTGAAGTGTTCCAAAGAATCTATGACACGGATTTCTCCGTTAATTGTTACGGTTATTTCATAATTTTATAAAATAAGTTTTTTTTTTGTGGAATGTAATAAAATATAATTGAATCAAGATGTAAACAACTTTATATTTTATATTAAAATAAAATTTAAATATTTAATAAGAGTAAACCTTTATAAAAAGAAAAGTAATGTAACAAAAAAAACCTTTAATAAAATAGGCACTAGTATTGGTGCATTGGATCTAAAAAAAAAAAAAACTGTGCATAGTCATTACTATCAAACGTTTTTGTTTCGGTGTACACCATCAAACCTTTTTCTAATCTTATGCAATCATATTCGCCTTATTACTATGGAATGTTAATATATTAAACATGACATTTGTGGTATAATTTTGATGTATAAATGGATGAATGGATGATTTATATAAAATTAATTTTGAAATTATGTAATTTATATTTGAATATTTTATTATCAAATCAAGTTAAAAATAAAATTTAGTATAAAATTTTATATTAACCTAAAAATTATTTAAAATTGTTTTAATTCAGAATAAATTTTAATTTTTTTAACATAAAATCAAATATATAAAAATATATTCGAAATTAATTCGAACACAAAATCAAAATTTCAAAAACCAAACAGTAAGTGCACGCGTCTTTGCCAAATTATGTGATCAATTGGCAGCAATTGAGATGTGGATGTTCTTGCAGCGGAGACAGGGAGGGGGTTAGGATGGGCCACCGCATAAATTTAATTATATATATATTAAAAATTAAAAAAATAATTTGACAATAATAAAATGTTGTATTACATAATATAATAATATAATATTTTTTAATATTATATTAAAAAATAAGATAAAATATTTTTGAGATTGTATTATATAATATAATAGAAATCTTTAAGATTACATTACATAATAAAATAAAATATTTTTTAAGATTGCATTCAAATATAGTATAGAATATTTTTTAATATTATATTCAAAAATATGATAGAATATCTTTAAGATTGTATTGCATAATATAAAATATTTTTAAGATTGTATTGTATAATATAAAATATATTTAAGATTGCATTGCATAATATGATAAAATATTTTTAGGATTGCATTTCAAAAATTGGTTAAAATAGTATGCATAAATTAATATAAATAGAAACATATTTTTGTGTTGATAGTATGTATTCCATTCCAAATAATATTAGAACTTTAGAGAGTTTATGTTTGCATTGAGAGAATTGTTATGAGATCATATAGAAGAGTGTGACAAGTCTGATTCTTAACTCTCCATCAAAATTTAAAGATACTTATTTATCATCATAGTGGAGTTGTCCATTGGATTGATTATCCAATTTTGACGTTGTGATTTTTTATCCAATTGGGTTTTCCACGCTAAAACTGATTGTATCTTCTTTATCTCTTATTTCCATATTATTACTTTGAGTTTGATTTTAAATTATGAATTATTTTACTAAGACTCACTAAACTTTGACAATTTGTTCATCAACCTATCCTGTTTGCAATTTGTCTTTATGTAATTTCCAGTTTGCATCTTTTTGTATATTAAATTTGTATTCTCTTCAAATATTTTTATTTATGATATAATTTCTTTTATGTTCGTCCTCCCTCAAAAAATTTTCTGGCTCCGCCACTACTTGCACCTCACGTTGCCCCAACTGTTGTTTTCTTTTTGTTCAGTTACAATATTTAAAGGAGTGAGAAGCATTTGCAAATCTTCTCACACAACACATTATCCTTGTCATTTCTCAGCCCTCTCGCAACCACGTTCACAAGCCTAATGAGCAATCCTTCCGGCGTTGGTAAAAGTATTGGCTACAGCAACATAAGAAAAGATAACTCAAAAGAACCAGATGCTAGGCTTAAGTCACCCAAGAAGAATACAAAATCAGCCCAATATTCTCTTTCCTACACCCCTCCTAGGCCTCCTCCAAAGAAAAATGAATCCCCCTTCTTTCCATGTTCTTCCTCTTCCTCTCCATTTTCCTCTTCTGCCTCTGCGGTCATGCCTTTCTCGACCAACACAAACTTCTCTGTTATGGAGAAAAACTAGTACTTTATATATCTTTTATTTCAATTCCTTTTTGTTATTATTATTGGCGTGTCATGCGTGTTGAATGAACTGATATATAGTTGTGGATTTTGTTTGACAGAAACAAGGTGGCGCGATATGCAGCTGCTCTCTGTGGCGGCTCTCAAGAACTAGATTAAGGTACTTTTTTTACACTTTTTGAATCTTGATAGATTTTCTATTCTTTTATCCCCACTTTTTAGCACTGTTGGTCGGACCGTGAATCGGAAACTGGACTGGGTCGGGTGAAGACTCGGATCAACTGTACTTTCAGCCCGGATCTATCCGGACAATGGCCGATCCGGCGATCCTTCAACCCGGACCGGGTCACAATATAAAAAACTGCAAACACATGATCGGTGTCGTTTTCTCTGCCGTCTTCTTTGTCCGCCGCTTCTGTTTTCTCCGTCCGGGAGGGGAGCGGGCTGGATCTTCGTTCTCGTTTGGGGTGGGGGGGCTGTTGGCTTTTGCTCTTCTTTTTTTTAAAAGGTTCCTCTCTCTATCTCCCCCACTAGCCACGACTCTCTCTATTGTATTTTTATTGCTTTTGTTTCTTTGAGGGTTCTTTTCTTTTTTAATTTATGTTATGGCATGGGGGACAGAGGGTGTGTGTTTTGGATATCATCAAATCAAAGTTTTCAGTGAGATTTAAGTTAGAATTATATAATAGTTTTTTTTCTTTTCTCTTAATTAAGTTTTTGATTTTTAAATTAAGTGAATGAGCCTTCAACTCTATTAATTATGGATAAGTGATATAGGTAGAAGTGAGTTTCTTTATCTTTTTGGACAATAATTTTTTTTAACATTTTGATATTTAATTATTTATATTATGAAATTATATTAATTTATATATTTTTTAAAAATATTTAAAACATACATAAATTTTTTAGAGTTATATTACTATTTGCTAACAAGTTTTTATAAGCATTTCATGGGATCTGGAGTTTTGTTTCTTTTGTACTAGAATATAGTATTAGTAGCCTAAGAATTGTTGTGACGATTACCAAGAAAACAGGCAAGTAACAAAAAGGGCCACCCCCATGTGAAAAGTTCAAAGTCTTTTGGTAGAAAAAAGGATGATAATTCATGCCAACAAAACAAATATATTTTATAATAATTAAAATAAATTTTTTTATAAGGATGAAAGTAAAAAATAAAAACAAAATTTAGAAAACAAAAAAATATTTAAGCACTTAATAAAATGTCTGCCATTCCACTCCCTCGTATGAACCCACTGTTTTGGTATATCATATAGGAAAATGTTCTACACACACTATTTTTGTGGTGTATAAATGGGATGAAAAAAGAAATAGAAAAAGAAAAAGGAAAAAATAAATAGACATGATAAATAATTATGATGATTTTTTTATAAAAAAAAAAAGAGTTTAGTGTATGAATATATGTACCTCCAAATATATGATATTCTCTTAATATTCTGTTTAATACTAATAATGTTTTTATTCTTTCTTTCATTATCCTATTATTTATTATGTGGAATATTTTTCTCATTAAATTTGTCGTTTTGTTCGTAATTAATTTCCTTGTTGATGCGTCGAGTTTTTGAAGTTACGGACATCATCATGTGTGTACGTATGACTTTCAAACTTCATTTTCGTTTTCATTTACCAGTTACCATGGAATATTTGACATTAATATATTGCAGTTAGACAAGAGCCTTTTGGCAACTACTTTGTCAAAATGATTTGATTTACTTAATGTTTTGTTTTCTATGCTTTAGAATATCCTTAAGCTAGTTTATAATTCTTAATTTTCTAGCAGATGGCCCTTGGTTCCTTTTGTGAATATTGTTCAAAAGTAGGAAAATTAGTTATCTAAATTCCTGGACAATTTTTATATAACTTAGGAATTTAGACATGCACATGTAACTGTCAACTTTTTTTTTATTTTGCATTTTCTGTCTCTTTGCTTTTGGTAATTGTTTTTATTTTAAAAAAGATACTTTTTTCACTGATTGTGCAAAGCACAGATCAGTGTTCTAGTTGCTGTAATTATTGAACTATCTCTAAAGCCATTGTTAATTTAATTTTCAGGAAATTTATGCTCAGTTGTGCTTCATCGGGTTCATATTTCCCAGTACAAGCTCTTCATATATAGTATGATACTAGTATGTTGGATAGAAGACCCATAGTGAGAAGTACATTTGATGATCGATGTACTTTCTTTCTATTTGTGTGCCTCAGTCTGTTTCCCTAAATTAATGCAACTTTCCAGTTATATATGTGTAAGACCTTTTTAATTTTTAGTTGAGTCCATCATAATAAAATAATGGTCATGTGTGCGAAGACAAAGTATAATAAGTCAAATCCAACAAATTTGACTAATGATTTGTTATTTGATTAAACAATAACATTGTCACATTATCTACAATTGGACAAAAGTTACGCACAATATAGTAATGTACCACGGCTTTTTTTCCTTTTAAGTTATACCACGACATCACGATTATTGTTTAGTTATATAATTTTATAATATAGACATACGTACCAACATTTTTTTTTTGTTGAATAGGCACCAACAATATGTTACTCCAAACAAAAGTTGGTTATGTTCCTTTAAAGTTTCAGATTCAAGCTTTAATAAGTTTATTTAGTCCCTAATTTTTTCAAAATTTTCAAACTAATCCGTCATCTTTTTTAATGCGTTCAAATTATATAAAAAGATTTAAAGTGATCCTTTAAATTTTTACAAATGTTCAAAATAGTCCATTTTCGGTTAACACTACGACAGTAAGAATCAATTTGAACCGTTTTCAAAACAAAAAGAACCAACATGAATGTGAAAATGGAAAAAAATAAATAACTATAAAGCTCAATGTATGTTTGGTCATCTTTTCTATAGCAGAAGATGGGTTTGAGAGCAGAAGTTAATATGTCTAATCTCTTACTTTGATCACGTACTAAAAAATTATCAATAATGATATGAATTACTTGAATGAATTCTTAGTTATTTATTTTTTCCATTTTCGCAGTTCATTTTGTCTTCAAAATTCCAAAAAATTGTTATGGAAATTTTAAAAGAGTAGTTTTTTATGAGTTTAATGGTGCTATACTTACGGTATAAAATAATTTTTTAAAATAATTTAATCATAAATTATTTTACAGTATAAATTATGATTAATTAGATAACAATATAACTTTTTTTTATCAATACATAGTTTTTTTTTTTTTGTTATAAAAAGTTCTGGTATTAATGGGTGGTTTCAACGAGTAACACGTTTTGTCGTTTTCGAAAGTCCAACAATGGATGACGCCTCCAATTAGATTTGTAGAGGAGATGGCGGCTCCCGAATCTATGTGGCAAAAACATGGCCAAAATGCTACGAAATTTAAAAAAAATTTGGCAAAATGTCATGCGGTCCATAAAATTTACCGAACTGCCACGGGGGCAAATTCGCTAGCCATTCGAGCGAATTAGGTGGCCTGATGTGGCATGCCTTTCTGCCACATGGCAGGCATGCAATGGAGGTGTAATTCGCTAGATATGTCAGCGAATTAAGTGCTGACCGGATTTACTTTTTTGGGATAGGACATATGGCAATCAGTGATTGGAGACATAATTTACTTTGATGGCCAGTGAATTACGTGTGGTTTTGACACGTGGCAACTTCCGATGAATGTAAATTTCGAAATGCCATAACTTTTGACTGGAATGTCTGATTGAGGCGTATGATATGTCAAAAGTTATTACAATCCGAAGTTCACGTAAGTTGCTGCCTTGCCAAGCGAATTCTGCAGCTCGTGCCACGTTAGTAGCACCTAATTCGCCAGGTGTGTCAGTGAACTATGCACGTCAGCTGCTCGCCCCGCCCATCCACTCACAGCTTGCCACGTGTCCTCGCCTAATTCGCCCAAGCGATCAACAAATTTGCCCGCGTGGCATTCCAGGAGATACTTTGACACGCGTGGCATTCTGGCCATTTCTTTTTTGATTTGTGGCAGTCTGGCCACCGTCTCCAAAAACACTTCATGCCATGTAAATTATTTTCATATTATACTATTGAGGTAAATTTTTTTAATTTTACCCAGTTTGGTCAAAAAGTGAATTTCCCTCTAGTGTATTTATTAATTGGATATTTAATGTATTTGAAAGAAATTGTAACGTAACTGCAAAATGCACATGGAACTGAAGTAATAATAGTTTGGGTTGACTGTTGATGAAGGTTTGAATTTTTAATTATTCAATTTTTATTTCTGTGCTTTTTAGATTATGCAATTTTTAATAAATGAAATAAAATTGGAAAATTGAATATATAAAATAAAATTAAACAATTAAAATTAAGAAACTAAATCACTTAAACACTATTAAAGGCTCTATAACATTTTTATAGAAAGGCACACTTGGTCAAAAAATGTGCCATCCGTTTTGACAGACGCGTACACTAAAATCAAAGAATAAAAAAAAATGTTAACAGTTTACAACAATTCAAGTATTCTTGTTCAACCAACTAATTAAATTAGATTTTCTTAACTACATGCATTATGCATAATTTGATTCTTAGATTTTGAAAATAAT
The DNA here is from genome assembly GCA_013407115.1 of Glycine latifolia. NCBI lineage: Eukaryota > Viridiplantae > Streptophyta > Magnoliopsida > Fabales > Fabaceae > Glycine > Glycine latifolia. The sequence goes on from CM023956.1 coordinate 25,584,023, forward strand.
CAATTTAACCCTTTTAATGTACAATGTTTTTAACCAAAATGTTAGTAATTTTAAAGTAAATAAGGCCTACCATGTTGAGATTAGGCTCACCAACATTTATTAATATTTTTTAATTTAAAAAATTACTTATGTTAACTAAAAGTTTTTATATATAACTCTTTTCTTTAAAAGAAAAATGTCTCTCTCAATTATTATTTATAGATCGCTTTTTGTTATACCGGTCTTGTGTATATACACAGTCAAATTCACTCCGAAGAAGCTGTTAGCATTAAAAGGAGAAAGTTTTCATTTTATATCAAAGAAATAGTAATAACTTTGCATGGTTAATTACTTAATTATTATTTTATGTAAGCATAATTTAATATTTTTTATTACTGGGATATTTTAATATTTATATATAAAGCAATGCAATCTTGTAATAATAATAATAATAATAATAATAATAATAATAATAATAATAATGAAAATGTAAGAATTGATATTTTTGTGAAGGTTACGTGCATGCAAAAGGACGTAAGCACGTTATTCTAGGCAAAGTTATTAGGCACATGTACAAATGAAAACCCATGATAGAACTGCACTTTTATGGGTCAGCACTGAATCGGAACAACCCTTGTCAAAGGGGCCATGTTAGTGTGGGCCCATATCAATATTCATATTCTTCTGATTCCACATTGACAGCAACGTTTAAGGGGCGGAGACCGGTGGCTAGGGTGGGCCACCGTCCCCGTAAAATGTTATTAATATAAATTTTATTATATATATATATATATATATATATATATATTAAAAATTAAAAAAATAATTTGATAATAATAAAATGTTGCATTGCATAATATAATGATATAATATTTTTTAATATCATATTAAAAAATAGGATAAAATATTTTTGAGATTGTATTACATAATATAATAGAAATCTTTAAGATTATATTACATAATAAGATAAAATATTTTTTAAGATTGTATTCAAATATAGTATAGAATATTTTTTAATATTATATTCGAAAATATGATAGAATATTTTTAAGATTGTATTGTATAATATAAAATATTTTTAAGATTGTATTGTATAATATAAAATATATTTAAGATTGCATTGCATAATATGATAAAATATTTTTAGGATTGCATTTTAAAAATTGGTTAAAATAGTATGCATAAATTAATATAAATAGAAACATATTTTTGTGTTGATAGTATGCATTCCATTCCAAATAATATTAGAACTTTAGAGAGTTTATGTTTGCATCATTGAGAGAATTGTTATGAGATCATATAGAAGCGTGTGACAAGTCTGATTCTTAACTCTCCATCAAAATTTAAAGGTACTTATTTATCATCATAGTGGAGTTGTCCATTGGATTGACTATCCAATTTTGACGTTGTGATTTTTTATCCAATTGGGTTTTTCACGCTAAAACTGATTGTGTCTTCTTTATCTCTTATCTCTATATTATTACTTTGAGTTTGATTTTAAATTATGAATTATTTTACTAAGACTCACTAGACTTTGACAGTTTGTTCATCAACCCATCCTGTTTGCAATTTGTCTTTATGTGATTTGTGGTTTGCATCTTTTTGTATATTAGATTTGTATTGTCTTCAAGTACTTTTATTTATGATATAATTTTTTTTATGTTCACCCCCTCTCAAAAAAATTTCTGGCTCCGCTACTAACGTTTATGGTTTGTTTGGTAGCAGAAAACTTAAAAAGAGGAAAGAAAACAAAGAAAATATGATTAACAACACATTTTTTATTTTTTTATTTGAAGAAAAAATAAAAAGAAAAATTATTTTTAGGATAAAAAAATATAAATTTTTCCTTCCTTCTATTTTCTTTTTAATTTAAATTTTAAATTTTTCTTTTTTTCTACTTTTCTTACATCTAATCAAACATTAACATTAAAGTATCATATTCCGAAACTTTCTAATGTATATACCATTATTAGTCCTCTTAGGCTGTGTTTGAAAGTGGTAGTCAGATAACCACCAGAAATATAATTTTAAAACTGGTGGAATTTATTGTATTTTTCCACTTATTTGTTCTCATTTCCTTATTTCTCATCAAACAAACAAATTAACTTATCATTATATATTTTTATTTTTCAACTACTTTTACTTTTACTTTTTTTTTATTTACTCTATTTTTTTTATCTATATCAAATACAACCTTAATTGTAGTATACCTATGCACTTCTTTATTAATTTTTTTAAACTCTAACTTTTTATATTTTTCATTTTTATTTGTTTCATAAACTAATTGTCAATAGATATATTACAACCGTTGAAAAGAAGACTATGACCCTCTTCCACCATATGTATGGTACTTTTTATTTATACTTGTTGTATTATATCTGATTGTTTAATTCAGTAATTTTATCCTCACCATGCAGAGCATTGCACACACTTTCAAGTTTATTATGATTTATTTCCATTCCCACACTCACCCAACAAATGAACAAATCCTCCTAAACAACAACCAAGACCTTTGAGCCATCATCATTACGTCATTGACAAAGAATTGCTACAAAATGCACCTTCATCCGTCAAACATTCCTCCCGCTACTTTCCCACTTATAATTAAATAACTAGTATTTAATTATAATTGAATTTTTTACTAAATTACAATTTTATTCTTTGATTTACAATATCCATGATTTTTATTCCCTGCTTTTTAATTATGAAATTGAGTTCTTCTTTGATTTACTAAATAATGTTTCTACATTTTATTATTTAATTACCGATATTTATTTGTTTCAATATCTATGATGTCATCTTACTATTGTCCAATATTAATATTTCTACATTTTTATTTGATTATTTATTGTAATAATTTTATCATAAATCTATATTCATATTTCCAATCATTTTAAATATATATATATATATATATATACCATAATTTATAATATAAATTTAAGATTTACATATAATTGTGTTTGATATTATGTGGCCAACATTTATACATTTTCATATAAATAGACAATTTTTATAATTATTAAATATTAAAATAGCAGAATACCCAAAATAAATATGAATGAAAACGAGATTAGACTTCAAAACCAAGTATATTTACAGCTTTAAATAATGCTTTTATGTATAAAAAATGAAAAAAAAATGTTACATTTTATTAAAAAAAATATAAATATGTAATTTTTTTTGATTTTATTGTATTGAAATAATATATTTGATAACTTTTTTATGAGTGACATGATATTGTAAGGATCACAAAAAATATCCAATCGATTTTTCAAATTAAGGAACCGTAGAAGTTACGCACGTTGAAATGCTCTTACTAACCTGGCTAAGATACACCCCTGGTTGCTTTAGTTCCAATATGCGTAGAGTTGTGACCTCGTGTATATCCATATTAGTAATTTTTTAGTGTGCTTCCAACAAAGAGGGAATTTCTAGAGCAACTTTGCCAATTTCTGAAACACCTTAAACCAGTTGCTAGATTCCTTTGGAGACATAATCTCGTAAAAAAAGAAGACAAAACCCTTTCAAAGCAGACTCAGATATGGGTTCAGAAGAAAAAGGAAGAGCGTCTCTAAGATTCCGAATGGCGTCAGCCTAGTCATTGCCCGACCCTAATGACCCTTTTTGAATTTTTCCGAGTATTTGCATTGTTCTGTCCTGATGAAATCATACACCACAAACATCATGACAGTATATTTAATTCAATTAGAATTACCAACCACCAATCGCTCTTGAATAAAATTCAGCAAATGAATTTGACAGCACTTGTAGTTTCAATTGCAAAGAATATTTCTAGCCTTTAATACACTCAATTTAGATGGAATGGGTATTGTTTTTCTGATGTGTTTAGACTAGGGACTCTACCCTATTTATATATATGCATCACAAAAATTATCCCACCATTTCAAGTTGCAAATATACTCTTAACAAGTTTATAATTAAAATTAAAATGTTGTTACCAGATTTGACTAAGTCAAGTGGTTGAAAAAAGAAAAGAAGTTGGTCAATTAAGATCACTTTAATTTGATTTCAAATTTTAAATCAAAACTAACATGTCCGGCCAAGATGGAGGCTTGTCCTCAGACCATCCAGCGGTAGATATGGCATAATACTTTCCATTCTACAATTGGCAAATGCAAGCACAATTAGCAGTCAGTAATGGAATTTCGACAAAGGAAAGGATTAATTCAGGAAAAAAAACTTGTTTATCTCCAACGTCATGGAGTAATTAGGTTCTTCAGCTTATTATGATAGTGTGTGTCCTCCCTCCATCGCGCTTAACTCAGGAGGCTGTGAAATTAGGTTTACCCTAGTAGCTAGCTATAACTATACATATGGGTGGGTATAAGGACTAAATTTGTATAGGAGGAAAAAGACAGCTAGGCAATTGTAGATGAATATGAGGAAAAACCATAAAGTTTCTTTTGAAAATGGAAAAATGTAACAAGGCAAATGGTTTTCTATCAGATTTGCCAATAACACCACTATTTACAAATTTACACATCATAATAATCATGATCAGTAACTCCTATTTGTTCCCTTGCCATATATAAATCCGTTACGAAAGATGACACTTGGTTGTCTTTGGTCCCAGCAATCTAAAGGTTGTTGTAGATGAGCTAAAAGGCAAGTAAGAGTCTCTTTGGATACTAAGGTTAGAAGTTTTTTTAAGAGTTTTTCTACTAGAAAAAACTATATATTTCTAGTAGAAAAACTCTCCAAAACAGTGGCTTGTATTCAAACATGTCCTAAAAAATCCCCTTCTCCAAACACCCCACATACTTGTTACATTTTTCCATCTTCAAAAGCACCATTATTCTTCTTCTTCGAGCAGTTAATTAACCTTGACCATATAATTACCTCATGGCTCATGCCATGCTAGCTTCAATACCTAATCATATCTAATCAGTTAACCCTAACCATAGTTAATTCATGAAGCCTTAGGTGTCAAATTATTTAGGTCCAAATAACATGGGATTGAGAAAGAAAAAAATTTATTTATTTTTAACTAAAGTAAATTGACCTTGGTCTAAGTTGATGAATCTTCACCTCCACCTTAACTAGATTATCTATAGCTTGAACTCGATCAAAGTATATTCACCCATGTCTCGAGCATAGTAGCATTTAACTTCGTCTCAACTAAAGTAATTTGACATTTGTCTAAACAAGAGTACCTTCACTTAAGCTCATTACAATTTTAGGCCAAATGATCTATTTAGTCATTGATCTTATTTTTTGTTCAAATTGATCATTTATCTTTTAAAATGTTCACTTTGGTCCTTCATTTATTTAAAATGACCTATTTTGGTCCATTTCACCACTATCACTACTACAAAATAGGCTTTCTACATCGGTTCTACAGCGCATTCTACATCCGTTCTCCAACCGTCGTTGATGCTAGTGTTGTTGAAAGGTAAGACTTTCGACGTCAGTTATTGAATCGTCTTAGAATGTCACATTCTAAGACGGTTGTTGGAAAGAACCGTCTTAGAATGTCACATTCTAAGACGGTTATAGGCTAAGAACCGTCTTCGAATGGAACATTCTAAGACGGTTCTTAGCCTATAACCGTCTTAGAAGTCTACTTTCTGAGACGGTTTTCTAGATAACCGTCTTAGAATGTCTTTTTTAAAATAAATAAAAAACCGTCTTAGATGTTTACTTTCTAAAACGGTTTTCCAGATAACCGTCTTAGAATGCCTTTTTTTAAATAAAAAAAATAGAAAATTCTAAGATGGTTCCATGTATGAATAGTGATCAATTTAACCTTATAAACACTTTTATAATAAAAACAAACAAAAAATTGAATATTATAAAGATAATATATATATATATATATATATATATATATATAAAAGACTAAAACTAACGAGAGACATTTCTGTAAGAAATATTAAAAATATGTACACACTCTAATATACATGCTCTTATAATTAAACTCACTTTATATCAACTTGAACAAAACCAACAATGTAAAATATTAACATATTATGCGCTGAGTAATAATTGAAGACACTTCAATAAAAAAATAATATTTGAAGGTATATTATATGACATGTGTGAACTGAATAAGGTTTTTAATATATAATATATGACATATAGAATACACATAGGCGTAGCATTAGTACTTCAATATTTTCTAGCAAACATAACCAATAAATATAGTAACATATGAAAGATCTAATTAGCACCCGTCTTCCAATAAACTCACATTAATTATAGAATTTATATTTTTATTTCCTAGCAAACATATTTAATATAATTAATTAAATTAACAAATTTTTTTAAGTTCATGAATTAATTTAAAAACCATCTTAGAATATCTTTTTTAACAATTAAATTACAATTTTTTCAATTATGTTCTTAATTATAGATAATTTTTTAAATTTTAAAATGACATGAATTACAATCAGCTCATTAACTCATAATGAAAAACAATAAACAATAATGAACGCATGCTTGTGTATATATGGCTTATGCAACAAGTCCCATCAAACAGAAGTGCAAGGTTAAATAATTAAGGTACTAAAATTCAAATGAATCATGTCACCAACTTAATATCCTTTCCAGTGGAACCATTTATGTAACCTAAACTTGTTAGTATTTTCTAATAGTTTTTGGCCTTTTTATTGGCTTAATCGCTTAAGGTCTCAAAGGGATATTGTATATTAATTTTAAAATTAAGACTTGTGAAAATATGACATATATTTTAAACATACCCTCTTTGGAGTTGGCGCAAGAGCAATTCTTGCCCTTGTTATAATTCCAAATTGTCCTAAGCCTCCAAGAATCGTGTGAAACAACTCTGAATTCGTCTGCTGAGAGCAAGTCCCATGACTTTGCATTCTTTAGTAGATTTTGCTGGTAAGCCACAAAAATTGCATAAGAGGAGCAAGCAATGGGAAACATCAAAATGTAATAATCAATTTGTTAAAAACAAGCTCTTTAATTAACCTCAATAAGTACCTCTCTGGAACATTAAAAGAAGATGTACACTCCTGGTTCAATAGTTATTACCTGCACAAAGCCACACAAATTAACTGTGAGTACCTATACCTTTCAAGGTAACAGTTTTGAAAACTGAAAAATATCCGCTGGCATTTGTGCACTGAAGCTACGAGTAAATTTTGCAATATAAGGTAATGTTTGATTAATTGTTAAACTAGAATGAAAAGAAAGTGATGAAAGTACTGGACCAATACATCAAGGAATAAACATGCCTTTAAATCTTGAATAGGCAGTTAGTCACCAATAACAATTAACAGGCTTAGGTGCAAAGTAATGTTTACAAAACACTCATCAGGTACAACTGTCCAAGTACACTTGACAATTATGAGATATAATTAAAAGAGTTACTTTAATGTAATTTTGAAATCCCGAGCTCTGACTGAATCTATGTGTCAAGGTACACAGCAGAGTGTATTACAAAGCATTTCGCAGAATCCTCTCTGCTTCTACCAATGCTGACTCTTTCAATTTTGTGAGTTGTTCCAAAGCTTTCTTATCTCTTTGAAGTGCAGCGATCTATGAAGCCAAATTGGAATGTTATTTGTTAGTATTGTCAGTAAGCAAAATTCACTTACATTTTTTTATTTCCTTGTAAATACATCCTTGTTGGAAATTGCATCATATGTACCTCATTCCTATACATTTTGATCCAGCTTCAAGAGGAGCAATGGCACTCTCAATTGGAACAAAATCTTCATCCTTTTGATTCGCATGTACCCTTCTAAGTGTTGCTTCTGCAGCATATTGTGAAGCCAATGCATCTTTCTTTTCATCTGTCAGTTTCTTGATTTCTAGATTCTGCATATGAATATACTTTAAAAACAACATGCATTTTAAAGTCTAGCATTGTTGGACATGGTTCCAACTTTCAACTTTCAACTTTCAACTTCCAAGAATACTAGTACCACAACAGTGTACCTTTTGTTTAAGATGATCGTCTGTAACTCTACGTCTTTCGTCCAGTTTACTGGCTCCATTTCTCAACTGGAAATGGAGAACGAGAAATACAGCTAATATTAGTACCGACTATGGAGAAATTTTTATACAACCAGATCATTTAATGAAACCAATTGATGTCCTTACAGGCATTAGACATACCTGTCTGTATGCATTTTTTATGCTAATATACCTTAGTGGAGTCTTAAGAGGCTTGTTGTGACGCTCACGAATGTTTCTGGCCAGATCAATTATTGTCATCAATAATTGGCCAGATTAAATGTAGCAGTCAATAATAGATTGCCAAACAATAAGCACAAGAGACTACAATGTTTTTGTTTTTTAATCATTTAAGAGTATCAAGTACAGGATTGAGAGAATATATTGAATAATTAAGATGTATACCCTTCCTTCTTCTGTAGGAAAACTGCAATAGTGTATGCTTTCCTCTGATCCATTAGAAACTTTTCGCATATTTTGATAGAGCACCTCAGTGAAGAAAGGTGTACAAGGAGCCATCACTTTACAGGATAACAAAAGCACCTGAAAGAATTCATATAATTAAGTCTACACTCTACAACTGCTCTAGCATAAGATACTATCATTTTCTGGTAATATTGTGACCAACCAAGGTATAGATAAAAGATATCACAGACATACATTGTAAAGAGTTGATAGTGCTATCCTGCAGTCTTCTTCCTCAGAACGACCTTTAAGTCTCTTACGATTGAACCTTACATAAATATTTGTAAGGTTATCAAGAAACTTCAGAAGATAAGGAACCACCTACAATATAATTTTTAATAATGATAACATTTTAGTATACTTTAACTATTACACTTTTCAGCAAAAAAAAAAAAAATTACACTAATTATACCCGAATATAGCAAAAGATGTACCCGAGCATCATAAACAGTGGCAGTAAATCTTACATACATAAGCAATAATTGTGAATTTGTGATCATGCAAAGTGAAAAATTGCGGACTTTTAGAAGTAAATGAATCTAAATATAAAAGCAATAACTTAAAAAAATGACATAAATGAATCTAAATATAAAAGCAATAACTTAAAAAAATGACACTAAAGATTATATTAATATTCCTTGTTCTATGTAGACATTTTCTATCCAACAAAAAAGACCAGCAGAAGCACTACTGACCGTGTAAAGGCGATAATCATCCATTTCTTGTCTGACAAAATGAATAAGGCTTTGGGTGGCTGAGTTAATCCATTGATCAAGAACATTCGTTGAGTTCAGAAGTGTGGCCTGATCAAAGGGGACAAAAGGTGCTAGACCTTCAACTTCAAGCCTCTTTGCATTTTGAACAAGGAACCGATATGCATTATACCAAGGGAGGAAAACATCCCTAACCTGTCAGAACACCACAACAAAATGGAAGTACCACAACAAATCCAGGCTATGGAAGTACCACAACAAAATGGGGATGAAACCTAAGAACCTAATTCATATGTTATTGTAGCTTCAACCACCATGCTGCCATGTACCATCAACGTAAGGGACATGAAAACCTATGAAATTATACATTTATAGGATGGTCCAGGTCAGAGAGGAAATTACAAGAAAAAAAAAAACAGGTGGAGTGGAAGCTCCTCAAACACATTACAAATAAATTTTCTCCTTCCTCTCCCACATGTATTCCTTCACTAGCAAGTTGGAGATATGACCAAGTTGGAGATATGACCAAACATTAAATATGATTACCTCTCTTAACAAGGATGCAAACCTTAATTTGTTGTATTATGAGGAGCTAGGCAACACTACAAATAAGATTTTAATTTTCACCGAGAAATGTCCACATTTAATAGCTAATCGTGTTTGAAATATAATTACCTTTGAAAATAGATACATGTTGAAATGAAAAATCACAAATTACTGTGGTAACATATTCACAACCAAGGTTAGTCAACATATCTATAGACTTTTGCGTAAATAAAAATACATCTATACACACGTGTTGACTTCTCTGAATATATAACACACTATAACTCAAGCTTAATACGATAACTCCAGTGGATAAATTATTTATACTTATAATAGGCATAAATGAAGATAACCCCATACTGCAGAGGACCGTATACCCTCCCAATATACATTCAAGACCATGACAATTGTAATTACCCACAACCAAAGCCAATGTTCCAGCCAGCACTTTGATTTAGAAAGTGCCCATCAAAAGTTCAAGGTTTCACAACCTTACCCGAGAAACTTCCATCATAGCTCAACCAATAAAAAATGCACCGACTCCACCAGCTCTCCACCCTTGTGACACATGATTTAATTGCTTCACTATTTTCAAACTCAGAGATAAACACGTTGTGCCTGTTCGTAGTCTGTGCTTAATTAGATGCCACTCAGTGCAAGTAGTCACAACACCACTACCTATGTAGCACCGACACCGACACGCGACACGACTCGACTCGACTCTCCGACACGTCAATGTTAAAAAATTATGGATTTCGACACGTTGGGACACGTTTTAATATTAAATAATATTTTTAATTTATATAGTGTATATTTCATTTAATATTCAATTATTTAACAAAAAAATAAACTAAACTAATAATACTCATCAATGTAACCCAAAAAAATTCATAGAGGCTGCATTTCAATATTCAAAACAGAATATTCAATATTAAAACAAATTTTGAACCGAAATAAATTCAAATAAGCTGCATTTGATTACCTTCATGGAGCATTTTCATCAATTGCATTTGACTCCATTGGCTCATCAAGTGAAAGAGTAGCAACTTCAAGCATTCCAACATCTTCAAATGTATCAAATGTATCTCCAGCAATGTCCCACATTTTACTCTCCCCTTGAGTATATTGTGGACTCTTTCTTGATAAGAGACGAAGGTTGCTATGCATATAAACTAAGTCTTCAGCACGTTTTGGAGTCATCTTATTCCTCCTTACAGAATGCACAAAAGAATAAGTACTCCAATTGCGTTCAGCACACGATGAAGAAGAAGGTTGTGCAACAAGTCACAATGCTATCTTTTGAAGCATAGGTGCACAAGTACCATGAAGCACCCACCAAGCTTTGGGCTTCATAGAGTATCGATTTTGGATGGCATCATAATCTCTAAAACCCCCACTTGCACTAGCAAAGTTCACATACTCCAAATTTATTTTAGGAAAATATCTCTTTAAGCATTTTTGTCTTTCTTGATTAATCTCATGATCCTTGTGTGGAGGAACTCGACTAGAATCTTCATCAAGCCATTGTTCATTATAGTATCTAAAACAAAACAAAAAGAAGAAGAAAGACCATTAACAATTTAACATATTATATCAAATAAGAGAAGTATTAAATTCATTCATATTTAAAAGCTTACTTGGGATTCAAAGCATGTGCCAAACAATGAAGTGGAGTTGAATTTTTTGTCCAACGATCCACAAGAATGCCATGGACCACATCATAAAAAGTTGAGGTCTCATCCATCCTCTTCAATTCATGCAAGTATATGGATTTCTTCACTTTCTCAATCATCTCATCCCACATATCATAAATCAAATGAAGACATGGTTTATCAGTGTCACAAATCCTGATCATATTATAAATGGGAGCAGTAAAAGCAAGAATGTAATCAATTGAATCCCACCAAAGATCATCCAATATCTTTTCTTTAACAAATCTAGCCTTCCCTAGATTATCATCTTTATACACACTTCATTTTTCACTGATTACCATATTTTGGAGACCACCTTTTATCAATTTAAACCTCTTTAGCATCACAATCATGGAAGCAAAGCGGGTTTCAGCTATAGAAAGCAATTTCAATCCCACAAACTCATTAAACATTGCTAGTCTCATAGAATGATTCATTATGAAATTCTTTATTGTAGAAACATCTCCAACAATATCAGAAATCCAACTACACTCCTCATATGTTATTTGATTATTCTCTACATTTTTAGCAGCACAAATATTTTTCACAGCTAAATTCAATGTGTGAACAACACATGGTGTCCAAGTAATATATGAAAATTCTTGCTCAATAAGATGTCCTGCTCCCTTACAATTTGCAGCATTATCCGTGACTACTTGAACCACTTTTTCATGCCCAACTTCTTGAATTACTTCTTTCAACAACCTAGCAATAAAATGCCTATCCTTAACCTCTCCTGAACAATCAATTGATTTCAAAAACATAGCTTCACCATCGGATACTGCCATGAAATTAAGAAGTGGTCTCCTTTGTGAATCACTCCATCCATCACTCACAATACTAACACCCTTCTCATTCCACCCAGCTCGAATAGGTGCACACAACCTATTAATATTTTCCTTCTCTTTCTGCAAAAGAGTGGTTCTCAAGGAGTTATATCCTGGTGGCAAATAACCCCCAATATTATTATCTACAGCATAAGTGAAAGCAGCTTGAAAGTATGGGTTCCTTGCTAAAGTGAATGACAATCCTACTGAATAAAACATCCTAGCAATCAAGTGGTTCAATTCTTCCTGCACTCCCACATTGAATGCCCTCTCAATAGGATTTGTAGAAGAACTTACACCCTCACTTCCACTTCTTCTTTTTTTCAAGCTTGATTCCATGGAAAAACTAGAAGGGGGTAAAGGCACATTTTTGGGTGCATTATTCTTCAATCTCTCACTAGCTTCATGTTCTAATTTTTCCATCTCTAGCAAGTCTTTTGTCTGCACATGTAAACATTTTGCAATTCCTTTACCCGATAATTTTAACAAATGGACCCTTATTCTAGTATACGAACTTTTAAAATCCTTTGAGCAAAAATTGCATTTCCAAGAGATATTTCCTCCCGCTTCCGTTCCATTGCCTAATTTGGTAACATATTTCCATAATGGCTTCCTTAGAAATTCATCATCTCCACTACTTCCCATACTTGAATCCATTCTAAAAAAAATAAAGATAGCACAACCACAAAATTCAGTCCCAAACATACATCAAATTATCAGGTATTAAAAAAATAAAAATAGCACAAGCAAGCCAGGCACAAGTTCACTGGTTCAGTCTCAATTATACATCAAATTCACAGGTATAAAAAATATAAAAATAGCACAAGCCAGGCTACAAGCCTACAAGGTTCAATCTACCGCATCTGGTTCAATTTGACAAATTATCATGTATTAAAAAAATATAGCACAAGCCAGGCAGTCAAGCACAAAAGAAATATATCAGAATTAGATAAATTGGGGGTTTAGTGAATTAGTGAAAGAATTAAATAAATAACAAGCCATACACCCTATTAAAAATTACGGCACGTCTCCTGCACAGTGCACAATGGGTTTTTTTATTTATTAAAAAACCTAAAAGCAAAAACCTAAAACAACTAAGCCATTAAAAATTAAAAACAGCAGAGCACTTACGGACTTACCTGTGCGAGACAGCGGCTGAGCGGCGCGAGAAGAAAAGGAGACCACAAAGGGAGCAGACTGCAAGACGCGAACAGCACTGAGAAGAAGATGCTAAGGCGACGCGTACGGCGGTCGGCGGCAGAAAAAGGGGCGAGCGTCGGAGCGTGAACGACGGCGAGCTTGAACGGCAGTCGGAGTCTCAGAGGCGTGCTTGACCGTAGCAGTCGTGAAGGATTTTTGATTTTGAACGAGAAGGGAGAACCAACAGAAGCTGCGCGTGAACGATAAGTCGACAAATAGGTTAGTAATTTAATTTTTTTTACAAAAATGCCCTTTGACCGTGTCAGACTCGGTCAAAATCGCGTGTCGGTGAAGGTCAACGTGTCAGAGATGTTGACCGCGTGTCCGACATCGTGTCGTAGCGAGTCGACGCGTGTCGGGGTGTCGGGTCGTGTCCGACGCGATTCTGGTGGCTTTTTGCCGTGTCCATGCTTCCTTGACCACTACTAGTTCAGGAAGAGGAAATAAAAACAGAGCCTCCCAATAACACAGGTGCGTTCGCAAAAATGCGATCCCACATTGATAAAAAATAAAACTATCAAACCAATAAGAAACCTAAATTCCTCCACTTCAATTCAAATTCCACTCTTCCAAAATTTCCAATCAAATAAACTCACCCACGAATCACAACTTTCAAAAAAACAAAAAAGGGAACCATAACTTCTCTCTTTTTTAATTCCTAACCCTAGAAACCTTATTATTATGATGATGATGATGATGATCACTTAGAACGCAATGTAAGCGAGTAATTAATGTGGAGTGAGAAAGAAAGAGAGAAAAGAAGAACATACGCGAAGGAGCATAGGAGAGAGCGGTGTCGAACCAGAGCTCAGCCTTAAGAGATTCCTTATTAGACTCTCTTCTGACGAAATCGAAGAATCGAGGCGCCAAGAACTCGAAGGTGTTGTCGATCACGGTGGCGCCACCGCCGGTTTCTCCGTCGTCACCGCCATTTTGATTTCCGATTATTATTAGGGTTTTCTTTCCGTTAGGGAAAATTGAGGAGGGATTAATAAGAGAGGGAGAGAGAGCGTTTGTTTGTTTGGTGAGCTACTGGGAAAGGAAAAAGGATCGAGAGAGGGATGCTATTTCCACTGCAGAAAAGTTATTGCTATTTGTGGAATCAGATCTGTTATATAGGCTTCCTCTTGGCCCTTTACTTCCTTTAAACCCTTTGATTTCTTCATCAGTCGGGCTTTAAAAAGAAGGCAAAAGGAGGTGCTGGCTTGAAGAGGAGGACTTGGAGGAAGAACGAGAGTCGGAGAAAGGTTTGGGGAAAGTGAGAAGGGTAGGGATTGAAGCGAGTAAAGGGACGAAGAAGAAGCGAATTTTTTTTAATTGTTATACAAAGACGGTTTTGTTTGATAACCGTAGTCGGTGAAAAGTGATAAAATGTTTATAAAGACGATTTTTGTAAAGAACGTAGCAAAAATATTATTTTTATATATCCTTCTAAAACCGTCTTAAAATGGTAGTTTCTAAGACAATTTTCTCGAAACCGTCTTAAATTGGTTGCATTTATTTACAAAAATGCCACAGGTTTCTTATCAACTGACGTAAAATCACTGTCGTAAAAAGTAGTTTTTGTAGTAGTATATGTTGTGATTGTCGTTAACAAAATTAACAGGACGGGATGACCTGCTTAAACACGGAGTTAAGAACAGTTTTTAGTGGTAAATAAACATACCAAGTGGGTTGGATTCTGATTAGGAACCTTCTCAATGATGATCTTGACGATTCATCGTGGCTAAGGACTTGCTCTTACGTAAAAGGAGTTAAAAACTTTTTATGATTTGGATTTTATAGTTTAGATTTTAATGGATTTAAAAAACATGAATTCATAAGATTTAGAAGGACTTTATGAATTTATCAAGATTTTAAAGGACCGCATGAGTTTTTAGAAAACATTCAAAATTATAAGAGTTTATAAAAAAAATTGATAATCTGAAAATTTTCTTCCACTCATAAAAACACAATAAACCTTTAATACCCTTAATTTTTTCATGAAAAATAAATGGGTCACATGATCCCTTTTTTCTTCCTATTTGATTCAACTTTTGAACACAGTAAATTCTATGCAATTGACAATTGAAGCTAGAAAATCTCGATATTGCAAGTTTTTTTTCACAACAAATTTTTTTTTGAAAGCCAAAACAAAATATAGTATTGGTTATCAAAACAAAAAACAAACATCCACAAGTTATGAGGAAAAACATACTCCAGGACAGGTGCACCATAAAGAATATAAGATTTTTGGTTAAGTCTCGACTTTGTATAAAAATCACTTCTGTAAACAAGTTTAAATAAATGAGATGAGTTCCAGACAACTCGACCTATTATGGTTAAAAATAATGTTATCCCTCATCAACCAAATCCCTCAACATGTTGCATGCTAGAAAATATATCTAAGTTTGTGGACTTTTTTAGTGTTAAGCTAATCCCCATTATACTATATAGTTGAGAATGATTGTATTTGTATTAATAATGAAATTTTGAATAAGTCACAATGAATGTCATATACAACTACATATACAAAAAGATTGAGCATGCATGAGTCAAAATATCTACATGCCAATAATGAGAAAAAGTTACATGAATATCTGATGAGAAAGAGAAAAAGTTACATTGCCTTCAAGAAAGAGAAAAAGAATTATGAATAATGAGAAAAAAAATAAAAAAATAAAAACAAAATTTAGAAAAGTTTCAAGATTTGTTTTGGGAATATCTGATGTATATTTTTTTATTGAAAAGTTACATGAAATACTTACGAGAAAAAAATCCATCAAAAAAAATTATATTATTAAATACCAAGAGAAAATTTTGAAGTTGTCAAAAAATTAATTAAATATCATTGGATTTCGATGATATAGACCAACCCCTTTGTATACTTTCAAGGAGGAAATTAAATATTTATTCAATAAAGAGTGTTTTAAAATTTTTTAAAATCTAAAATTCAACAGGAACAAAATAGTTGATTTGAACATTATTTTACTTGCAATTTCTAAGCATATCTTCATTATATTTCCTAGAAATGTAGCATCACGCCAGCCTGGGTCGGATATGGAGATGCGAAGCAGGGAAGAGATAGAAATTGGAACGGACATAACACCAACACTCACTCCTCTCTCTTTTTCTCTCCACACTTGCTATCTTCACACTCACTGCTCTGCTTGCTTCTCTTCCCTTCCAATTTCCAATCCCAATCCCAATCCCAATTCACTCTTCTATTGCTCTCCTCCATGTTCCGCCGCACTTTCACCTCTCCACCTCTCGTCCGCAGAGCGCCACCTCCCTCCCTCCGCTCACTCCTCCGACCTCCGCGCCGCCCTCCGCCTCCTCCTCTCCCACCGTCCCTCCTCCTCCTCCTCCTGCCGCCTCGCCGGCCTCCTCTCCAATCGCCACATCCTCACCTCCCTCTCTGTCGACGACGACGACGTTTCGGAGAGAATCAGCGTCGGTGCCGGCGCCATGGCAGAAGCGATCGCGAAGCAGCGCGGCGTCCCGAACGACGACGCCGTTTTGGAGGAAGCCACGATTGCGCTCAGCGCGGTGCTAACGAACGCCGTGGAGGTGCACGATAACGAAGGGCGCTCCCTCGGAATCGCGGTTTTCGACCACATCTTCTCTTGGATCAATCACAGTTGTTCCCCCAACGCCTGCTACCGCTTTGTCCTCTCTTCTTCTTCGCATTCCGGGGAAGCCAAACTTGGAATTGCTCCACACCTACAAGTGAAGTACTCTTTCTTCTCCCACTTCTTTTTGAGATTTTCTGCCTTTTTTTATTTGTTAATTGTTGAGACGAGAATCGTGTTTTGCAGATGAATAGTAGCGGGGTTAGTATTAGCAGTAGTGAATTTGCAAAAGGTGCTCATTTTTGTTAATTCAATTTTTGTTTTTATATGCTTAGTTTCTGAATAATAGAGAACTAGTTACTAATTAGGGCCACTTTTGTGCATGAGAATGTAGGGGGGCTGGGTTATGGTCCAAGATTGGTTGTGAGGAGTATCAAGAAAATTAATAAGGGAGAAGAGGTCACTGTAGCCTATACGGATCTTTTGCAGCCTAAGGTACATGCTTCAAATTAGTATTACTATTATGACTTTATTTTTCATGCACTGTTTATTACAAAGTCAACAATCTTACCATGTACCCAATTCTATAATTAGATGATAGTATAAAATATTGCTTTAAACTGACAGTCTGATGGTATATTTATATTGAATTTTATTATTGTAATTATTATTATTATTAGGGGGAAAAGAGACACTCGACACTCCGTGCCTCTCCATAGGAAATGAGAGATGGGGGTTAAATTGGAAACCAGAGTGTATAGTTATTTTAAAATAGGACTTTATATACAGTTGGTGAGGTGGTTTTTTCATATGTATAGTTGAAACATAATAGTGATGTAGTTTATTTCTATTGTTAGTTAAGGGGTAACATAGTCCAAAAATATGGAGATGGAAATTTGGTATTGCCATTTGCCAATATAATTGTATTTGATATAGATTATAGATTATATACTATTAATACGAGTTGGCCCTTGTGTTGTTGATTTAAAAGCTTTGATGAGCATTCCTATTATTTTAGTGAAGTGATTTAATCTTTAACTACCATTTGATGATGGTGACATGTAACGAAATATGATCCACTTGTGAAGTATGGAGTTTGAACACTCAAATTTTAAGAGGATGAAGGTTTGTGTTGGATTTTGGCACTACTGTCAGTCTGTCACACACAATAGAAGGCTAGAAGCTTCATATCTTGATGGATTAATGGAACACCTAATTTTGTTCTGTCTGTGTAAATGTCAATGTCATCAATTCAAAGGGTTGTTACAATGAGAGTAAAAAAAAATGAAGATGTGGTTTTGTTTTACTGCTTTGTCCTACGTCAATTTTGTTAGCCTGACCTTCATTGCTTGCCACAATTGTGACTTGAATCATGTGTTTAGATTTTAGAGTAGAGTAAGAGATAATGATGCTACTATCTAGCACTGAAGAATGGTGATTTTATTTTACACTCAGGTTAATACACATCCTTGCTTGAAGGAGCGGATTCCTAATTAGTATTATGTTAATTAATTGGTTGTGCAATCTCTGCTTTTATGGATGAATTACAATGTTTTTGTTCATGAACACACCGTAGCTTGTGTCATTTGTTGTCATGAATAAATTTTTTTGATATTTTCATTCCTTGTACTGAGAAACCACTGCATATCTTGTATTTATCTTTTTTCACCGTATAATATCACCTTGGAAAGAATATTTCTTGAAAACCAATAATTGCTTTTAAATATCCTCTCTGGTTGGCATATATCAACTATCATTTGACTTCTATTATATATGCTTTCATGGTTATATTATTTGTTATATATGAATTACATAACAATGTAGAGGAATTTGGAAATAGTCACTTAAAACTTAGTTAAAATTGTAAATATATTCCTCATTAATTGGTTAAAATTGTACTTTGCTTTTTTCTATGATTTTTTTTAGTTTTTCTCGTGGTTTTTGTTTTTGTCCTCCTTTTTCTTGGCTCCCTATTGAGTTATTTTATTTCCTTTATTAGTCGGTTATTGAGCTTCTTGTTCTATTGATCTCAATTTGTATTTTCTTTTCTAGGCAGTGAGACAGTCAGAGCTATGGTCAAAGTATAGGTTCGTTTGTTGTTGCAAACGATGTAGTGCTCTGTCCTCTTCCTACGTGGATCATGTGTTGCAAGTAAGTCTTTGAAATTGCTATTCTATTATAGTTAGGTCAGTCTTTCCCAAACATTTTGTGCAAGTCACCCAAATTAGGGTTTTATTTGCCATTTTCTAATAAATGTTCCTCTTGTGAAACATGGGAAAGTGGAACAACTTACTGATATTATTATTGAACAGTCTAATATCATGGTCAATTTGTTTTAGGAAATTTCTGCTATCACTTGTGAGTCATCTGGTTCATATTCCAAGTTCCTTAAAGACATGGCTGATAGAAGATTGACTGAGTGCATTGATGATGCTATATCGGAGTATCTTTCTGTTGGTGATCCTGAGTCTTGTTATGAGAAGCTTGAGGAGATACTCACACAAGGTCTAAAAGAGCACTTAGAAGGCATTGAAGCAAAATCAGATTGTATATTCATGCTGCATCCCCTACATCACCACTCTTTAAAAGCATACACAACACTGGCTTCTGCATATAAAGTGTGCGCTTGTGATTTATTGTCTGTAGATTCTGTAACAGATATAAACCAATTGAAAGCTTTTGACATGAGCAGGATCAGTGCTGCATATTCTTTGGCACTTGCAGGAGCAACTCATCATCTCTTCAATTCTGAATCCTCACTAATTGCATCTGTTGCAAATTTTTGGACAGGAGCTGGTGAATCTTTGTTATCTCTAAGCAAAAGTTCTGGATGGAGTATGCGTGTTAATTTGGGTCTTGGTATTCCAAACCTTGCTTCTATGAAATTCAAATGTACAAAGTGCTCCTTAATGGATAGGTTTAGAGCTTGTATATCAAATGGTCAAATTAAAAGTGCAGATTTTGAGAATGTATCAAATGAATTTCTTCATTGTGTATCAGATATCACGCAGAAAGTTTGGGGTGTCCTTATCTCTGATTGCCAATTTTTGCAATCATGCAAAGATCCTATCAATTCCAGCTGGCTAATGTCTACCAAAAGTTCTAGTACAGTGGATGCTGAGGTTTGTGTTAACAAAACTAACATGTGTTACACCCATGAATCTGAAAATAGCGTCTCTATGTGGCATGAACAAACCTACGCAGATCATGCAGTAGCATGCATTTTTCAGCTTGGTGTACACTGCTTAGCTTATGGAGGATTATTGGCTAGCATTTGTTATGGCCCCCATTCACATTTGGTTTGCCATGTTCAAAATGTTCTAGAACGTGAAAAGAATTTTGTATTATATTCTCATGAAGGGGCTTGAAAGATCATGTATGACACCTTGTGAAAGATCAGATATTAACATGAATTTTGAATTTTTATTTATTCTTTTAGCTTGATACCTTGTGATGGATAAAATTTGAAGATAAAGTTGATGGGTTTTTTTTGGGGGGGAGGGGTTTGTTATCGGTGGCCGAAGCTTGATGCGATGATAAATGGAGGAGAGATAGATGTACGACTCAATTACAGCATCATAGGTAGTAAAATGAAGTGTATAAGGAACATTAGATTAGATGATTGACATGATACTGACAACTTGTTGATAAGGCATTTTGGATTTTTTCCATGAATCATTCTATTTTGCTTTAATAGAATTTAAAGCAAAGAATCATATTAAGTTGGCAAGTTGGATATTGTAGAAAATGGTCACTATTTAGTTGAACTTTAACAATTTGTCCAAATTTACATTGTTTAAGAACCCATAGAATGTGGGATTTACTGACATATGCTGGATCTTTTTATTTTCGGCACTAAATTGTATTTTCAAAAGGCACTCAATCCAAATTGACTTCATGATAGCAATCTAAAAATTACATAGAAGTTTCTTTGTTTTGAATCTTAGTTTTTTACCCTCTAATCTAAAAATTACATACTGTGGTGTAATTTCAAGAGATGATCAACTCTGTAGCCGAGCATCTTCATAGCAGTGGAGACACAGTGGGGTTATCATTGAGTGCAAGTAACCACATCTCAATCCGTGATAAGGGTTTGAGTTGTAACCAAGTAGCAAGCTTGCCAACTCAGTTTTGTGAAATAATTGTTATGAAGATAAGCTACATGTTTGGTGCTTTTAAGGCACGTGTTTCACTCATGTTCCAACAAATTATGTCTATCAATTAGCGTAGACATATTAGAAGACTTTATAACCTATCTTACAAAATTGTGTCCTACATTATATATTTAAACATGAATGATTTTAGGAATTGGTTAATTAGTTGGTTGGGTTAATTTTAATATCTACATTAAAAAAATTATTATTCTTAGCATTTAAAATAATTAGTTTACAAAACATATTTTACAATAGAAAATTTCAAATATATACCAATATAATTTTAAATAATAATAATAAATTATCTATTAATTTATTTACTTACCAATTTGACTATATATTTTTATTTCATAAATATAGTATTTGGCATTATTGGACATCAATTCAATTTATAATTTATAATATAACAAATATGTTATTTATCAAATATAATATATTCATTAAGTTTAATATATATATATATGTGTGTGTGTGTATTAATGCATTAATTTTTAATTTTATAAAATAATTGATAAAATTTATTTAAAATAAAATTTTAATAAATTGAAATATATACATATATATAATAATTCATCTCTTAATTTTTATCCTTTATAAATTGACTATATTTAATATTTAATAAATACAAGGTTTAATGTTATTAGGTAGTAAATTTCAAGTATGATATATCATTTAAGATTGAGAATTCATATTACTCATCTTAACAATTGTAAATAATGTTAGTCCAAAGTTAATTAGAAGGTATATGGATATTTAGGGGACCCAGATTAATTTCTAAGTCTTCCATAAAATCATTTATTATGCCCTACCGAGAAAGGTGCACCTAGCCAACCAATCACACATGCATGGTATTTTTCCACTAATGCTTAACATGATCATCAACTTATAAATAGATCACCTAAACTTCCAACTCTCCCATCGCACCTTAAGCCCACTTCCTTAGTTATACATTAATTTTCGTATTACCTCAATTAAATAATCCAATTATCATGGCTGAGGAGAAGAGCTTCCACCACCACCATTACTTCCACCACCACCATCACTTCCACCACCACTCGGACGAGGTTGACTATAAGCACCACATGCATCTTGAGCACCTTGGAGAATATTAGCTTTCAAAGAAGCAGAAAGCATGATGAATAAAACTGTATATTCCATTAATTGAATAAAACGTGAATACAAGTAGTTTTTATAAGGAAAAAGAAAAATGGGCATAACAGAATGGTGCACACGATCAGCACCATCAGCATTCTAGAAGAAAAATCTGTTACAACAGAAAAGAAAATATAAAATATATACTAATAGGGAACTTGCTGCTGCAGCTGCTGGTGCTTATGCTTTGGTAATTAATTATATATCTACCATCAATAACATTTTCCTCACGATCGTTTATCTTTAATTTGAAATAGATTTATATATTATTTTTTGTAAGATAAGTAAGCTTTAAAATAAGTAAGCTTCACCAAAATAAATAAATGAAGTTCAAACACTTTAGTAACCGAGGGAATTAAATATACTTCTCACATGACTAGATTTGAACAAATGTAAATTTGCTTAATTTATATATATATGTGTGTGTGTGTGTGTGTGTTTGCATTCATTTTCATAAGTTCTTGTAAACATTTTAAATCATTACATGGAAAAGTTAATCATTTGTGTTTCGGACATCTAGTCCTGATTAATCATTTTGCTACAATTAATACTATTAATATTAATTTTATGATAGCATGAGAAGCACGAGGCCAAAATAGACCCCGAACATGCTCACAAGCACAAGGTTGAAGAGGAGATTGCGGCAGCAGCTGCTGTTGGTGCTGGTGGTTTTGCTATCCATGAACACCATGAGAAAAAGGAAGCCGAGGAAGAAGCTCATGCAAAGAAGCACCACCATCTGTTTGGCTGAACATGCGCATGCATCATAAATATATAAAATATTCAAGTGTGTATCTCTATATATCTTCTATTTCCAGTGTGTAGCTTTAAATAAATTCTGAGTGAGCTTGAAGAGTGTTTCATTATTCTATAGTACTGTTACTTCATGTATTTGCTTATATGTAATGTACGTGTGTCCTATGTTGGCTATGTTTAATAATAATAATATTGTCATGTGATTTGAGATTATTTTATCTGGATTCCTTTTGCTGCATTGATATATATATATATATATATAACCTGCGAGATACACTTAAAATAAAACATCATTTAGTGATTTGCAAATTACAACAGCAATACTTCTTTCATTTCTATTGTAATAAGCAAATAATGGGAGAATACCAGCAGAAAGTTGATTGTGTCGATTTAATGTTAGCCAAAAAGTTCAGCTAACTTAGCTGCAAGAAATAGTTTGCAAAGTACAAATATTTTCTTTCTTGATCAAAATGATTACACTAAAGAAAGAGACTCTGTTTTTAAGCATGGGTTCCTACACTACTAAAGAAAACATTGAAACCTACAATTCGACTAAACTTGTAAAGAAGTTGGACTAAAAGTAAGGAACTACATGTAAATCAATGTATAAGTAGTTAAAGACAGTAAAAAAAGAATAATGAACGAGAAAATGATTTGTTTGATATCTACTGGTTGTATTTGATGAGTGTCTCCGCCTATTTACAATTTGTAGTATTAATATTCATGTCTATACAAGTAATTGTCCTACTAATAAATTTGTCCACTACATCCTAATCTCCTTAAGCCCATGTTTACGATGATATATGGAGGCTTGGAATGTTGGAAAAGGTGGGCTCAAGTATCTCAAGCAATACAAAATATTAAGTAGGCAAATTAATCTTTTCTGTTTGAGAGAATCTTCGAGAGCAACAAACATCTTCAGAATATATCTAAGAAGTTTAGTAATGTAACCTTAAACTACCATTTGATGATGGATGATAATAAGTAATAAAATATGATGCAATTCATCTAAAAAAAATAGAATGCACTTGTGAAGTATAAAGTATGAACATGGACTATTTATTATATGATGCACTCAAAATATGATGCACCCGTGAAGTAGTTATATTGGCTCAAGTCATTGGTTTGAGTGTTATTGAATTTGATTCTCTCAGGTTCGAGTCTTTTAGATGAAAAAATGTGATTGTAAGAAAAAAATTCAACTGAAAATGACCAATTAAATTATCTAACAGAAATAAGTCATCGGTAAAATCAGTGGATATTTCATATCAATAACATAATTAAAACAAATTGAGAGAGGGATGCATATTGTTATATTGGACTTGGATTGCCTTTTGAGAGAGTGGTTTTATTCAGGCAGTGTGCTTGGATCATTTGGATGAGGTGTTGACATTGATCTTCAGTTTACGGTGAAGGGAATGAGAAAAAGGGCAATTATGCAATTTTGAAAATTATAAAAAGAAAAAGGGGGTGCAGGGTGAAACTAATGTGGGTGCATTAAGTATGAGCCCAAATTGCTACTGCTATTTCTGGACTCTATCATAATTTGTCCAATTTACACTGTACAAGAACCAAGAGAAAGTGGGATCTACTAATATGCTGGATCTTTTTATTTTCGGTATGAATTGTATTTTCAGGAGGCACTGGATGCTGAATCTTTGTTTGTCTTTGTACCCTCTACAATTTAAAAATACCTTGTTTATTAATATATATAGATTCAAAATGTGTAATTTCAAGGGATGATCAACTCTGTACAATTTAGCAAATGTTCCAACTCAGTCTCGTCCAATAATTGTTATGAAGATACATAAACTACATTTTTGTTGCTTTTAAGGCAAGTGTTACTGGAAGTATGCGGGCCAATTTTGGTTGAGTTTGACTAAATAAATATGTGATTTAACCCAATTAAATTTAAATAGATTGGTTTAGATTAGTTTTTCAACAAGAAATTAAAAAATAATCTATTTTGTAAATGGTTTGAGTTTGGTTGGATCAAAAAATTAAGACATTTAAATTTGTTTGCTATTTTTTAAAATCCAATATATTTTATAAACTATTTTTTTATTAAATGGAATACCTAATATATTACTTATAATTGTTACGTGTAGTCGAATAGTGGAAAAAAATCATAAAAGAAATCACACTATTATCATCATCATCACATAAACTAACATATGTTGTTAAATATGATTTAAAAATTAAAATATAATAAATAAGCACCACATCCATGAAGTCAAAAAATCCATAAATTAAAACTATTATAATATAGTTTGATAATTCTAATATTCTCAAATAGTCAAATATGAGTAATACCAAAACTTCAACTAAATCTAAGATACTTTGAAACAAAGTAAAAAATAGAATAAGTATTCTACAACTTAATTGCTTGATTTGAACCACAAAATTTAAAATAACAATAATTTTTTAAAATTCAAAAATATATATTATGTTATATATAAAAATAAATAATAATAATAATTTAATATAAATTAATGGATCAATTAACGAAATTAACAAGTTCAAATATTAAAATCCATTATCAACAAAAATTATAAGAATTTGAAAAGACCGGTTGAATTTAACCCAAACCCAAACTATTTAAATTTGCTTGAGTCAATTCAAATTCCCGAAAAACCCGTATTTATAAGCACCTCTAAGTATGACACTCATATGATCAAACAAATAACTTTTATCAATTAGCGTGGACATACTAGAAGAGTTAAAGAAAATTAATTTTATTTAATCACAACATTTATATCGTTTTCTTGTAGCCTATTGGTAAAGATTTTCATGGTGTTTTATCCCCGCAAATTTTCAACAAATATAATATAAATAAATTAATAATATATAAATATAATTTAAACAGTAATTTTGTAACACTTCTTTTGTTAATTAAAATAATATTTGTGTTTTTAACTTTATGTCTATTATCTTTTACTTATTTTTTATTCACAACTATATATATGTATATACTGTTAGGTCTATTGTCTTTTACGTTTTTTTATTCAAAACTATATTTATTTATCTATTGTCAAGAGTTACATCGTTATATAGGGTTATTTTTATTGTTGTATAAAATGAGAATTAATGTGCAACTTACATTAAAAATATAGTTAATACGAAAATGTTGAATAAATTACTTATATTTTCTATAACGTGCTAATATATATGTCATTTCTTTTCCAATTATAACTTCATTAAGAAAAAAAATAAATTCAAATTATTTATGTTAAGAAAATGAATATTATCTTTAAAATATAAATTGATATAAGAAATTATTTCTTCACATATTTTTTTACGAATTTAAATCATATTCTTTATATTCAATTAAACCAGTGAAATATCATGAATCCCCAATTCTTGTTGTTAAGCCAGTGGCCCCATGCATAGAAGTTTTTTTTCATCTCCATATAAGAGTTTTGCACAATTGTAAATACTGTTAGTCCGGAGTCCAAAGTTAGAAGATATATGGATAGTCAAAGAACCTATATTAATTTAGATTTCTAAATCTTTCATAAAATCATTTATTATGACCTAACCAACCAATCACACAAGGCTAACATGATCATCGATTTATAAATAGATTACCTAAGCTTTCCAACACTGCCATCCATCACACCTCAAACCCATTTCTTTGATTATACATTTTCGTATATTGATATCTTAGTTACCTAATTACCTCACTTAATCCCTTAATTGCAACCATCATGGCTGAGGAGAAGCACCACCACCACTTCCACCACCACAAGGACGATGATGTGCCTGGCGAGGTTGATTATAAGAAGGAGGAGAAGCACCACAAGCATCTTGAGCACCTTGGGGAACTTGGTGCTGCGGCTTCTGGTGCTTATGCCTTGGTAATTAATTATATATCTTCCTTCAGTAATATATTTTGTTCACGATCGTTTATCTTAATTTGAAATAGATTTATATATTACTTATGTGAGATGATTCACACCCCTTTTTTTTTATATATATTTTAGCTTTAAGATGTTAGATTCACCAAAATAAATAAAAGAAGTGCAAACTCTTTGGTAATCGAGGGAAATATACCAGCTCCCTCCCACTTATACATCATCACTTAGACTTGGACGTATGTAAATCGGTTAATTTTAATATGTTTATATATATGGCTGTGATTTAATAATTTTCATAATTTTTTGTAAGTATTTTAAAGCATTGCATATTGAAAAAATTGTCATTAATGTGTTTTGGACATGTAATTAACCCTGTTATCTTGAATCATGTCCACAAATAATTTCAATTTGGCATTTTCTTTTTAAGGCGGCCAACATATATACGTACTCGATCTTTGTACTTGTGAATTGTGATGCTTTATTAATTGTGGATAATAGATATAAAAATATATTTTAGCTATATAGTATTATTTCACTCTACCACTGTGTGTGTAACTATACTATCTATACATCTCATATACATGCCATTGTGGTCTGTATTTTCTTAAATGGGGTGTATAGAGTATAGTACTTTTATGACGCCATCAGAAGAGAAACAATAAAAGTTCATAAAAAAAAATTAGGTGTACTAGTTAAAGTAAGGAAAAGATGGAACTTCAGAAAGAAAAAAGAGAGAGAAAGTGATGTAATATATAATGAGAAATGAAGAAAAAGATACGAAGACAAATAAAGTATAAAAAAAGAAGATATATAACAAAAAATTGAAATGTATATATACTAATATGTATTGAAAACAAAATTGATCCCTTTTTGCTGCAATTGTTTATTTTATGAACAGCATGAGAAGCATGAGGCCAAGAAAGATCCAAAGCATGCTCACAGGCACAAGGTAGAAGAGGAGATTGCGGCAGCAGCTACTGTTGGTGCTGGTGGTTTTGTCTTGCATGAACACCATGAGAAAAAGGAAGTTAAGAAAGAAGATGAGGAAGCTCATGGAAAGAAGCACCACCATCTGTTTGGCTGAACATGATAAATTTTCATAATTAATATTCAAGCTCGAAAGTATCACCATGCGTGTGTATCTCTATCATATCTTCCATTTCTAGTGTGCCTTTGAATAAATTCTGTGCGAGCTTGAAGAGAGTTTAATTATGCCTATGTTGTTACTTGACTTACTTCATATATTTGCATGTATATAATGTATTATGCTAATGTTGGCTATATTAATAATAAGATTGTAAAGTAATTTGAGATTGTATTATCTTGATCATTTTATGCAAGGTGTATGTGTTAAGAGTACTCTCGGTCAATTAATTAAGTTATCATTTTCATCATTGATATATGAGAGATATACATAAAAAGACATACACATGTGGTGATTTACAACACATCAATACTTCTTTCATTTTTCTTGTAATAATGAACCTTACTGAAAATAAAAACCCTTATCATGTTTATAATCTTTTATTATGAGCAAACATGCCACAAAAGTGATAGTGTCGATCTAATGTCAGCTGAAAAATTCAGCTAATTTAATTAGCTGGAAAAATTAGTTGATTGCAAACAAAATGATCTCCTTCTCAATCAAATGATTATGCTAAAGAAAGGGACAAGCTACAGCTACACATTCAAAAGCAAAAAGTGAGAATGATTAGCCACAAGTAAATCAACTGCCATCTCCATCTATAAAACTGTGGAGCAAAGAGTCACATGAATTAGAAAAGCATGGTATGAAAAAGGATGACTCAAAGGCTAAGAGTTTAGTGGATATGCAAGAAGGAAAAAATATATTCATTCTACAGAGGGTACTACAACATCAGAAGTAGTTGCAGATGAAGCGGCTGAACCCTCAAAATTTTCAAGTTCACCTTCCACACAACCATTTGAAGTTGAAGGCAAGGATAAGATAGATGCTAGTCATAACGAAGAGTCTCAAGATTCATACAGGGACTCTGAAATAGATGGTCAAGAATCAACCAAAAGTGAAACAGGCAAAGAAGTTGAACAAAGAGAAACACTTCAGCCAGAGTCCTCTGAAGATCAACAATGCATAAACAAATAACAGGAAGAAAGCCATGAAAAACATGAAAATGAAGAAGAAAAGGCTAATGAGCAAGTAGACGAAGCTGATCATGAAGACTCTCAACTGTTAGAGGAGCAAAAAGAATGTGAAAAGGAAGCCACTGAAGGGAAGAAGAACAACCAAAAAAGATCAAATAAACTGTTTGTTTCTATTATCATATCCTGATCAGCCCTTCTTGGTTCTGGAATATTTCTCTTTATTCGTCATAGAAGAGCCAGAAAAGGGTATATACATATGTGTTCATTAAATCTAGATTTTCATTTTTGCTATGAAGAATATCTTATGCAGTGTGTCTGTTTTGCTTGCAGTGGTAAGTGACACTCAAAGTGAGCTGATATTCGCATTATTGGTCACTTTTGAACTCAAGGAAATTGAATGGAGAAGTGCATGAAGTGGGTTGTTCATTCTATACATAGCAACATCTTTGTTCTTTTGATAAGCACAATGGTGTCCATGACTTGGATCTTCTCATGTTTCATGCTATGAAAAAGAAAAATATATTGGCATGATGAATCAACCTTACACAATTAATAGTGATTCCTATTATAGTCCTAAAATGATTGGTAAAATTGCCAATTAAATTTTTTTTTTCATTCTTGCAATTAATAACTTTTTTTATGTTGGCATCATATTAATTCATAGTACTGATCATTTTGAAGAGCAAGAAGGATGTGTTCTCTTTGATAAAGGAGGTGTTCGTGCCCAAATGTAGGCTTGTACCTGGTAACTATTTTTGCTCCATGAATTTATTTGTGCTTCCTAGTGTCTTGTCTGTTTTAGGGATTTTTTAAATCCTTTTAAAAACCATTTCTAGTGCATCTAAATTTACTTTTGATTATAATAATTATATTCTTTCGTTTTTGTATGATCTGATAGAGCTTTATATAGTTTATCTATGTGCATCAGCATTAGGCTTTGTGTGTATGCAAACATAAATGTTGTCATTTGGGCCACCTGGTGTTTTCACAGCTTAAAGCAACATATTGCTTCGAAGCATGTATGCTTATTTTATGTGTTGTAAATCTATGGTTAGATTTACGGTCTTATCTTTTTCTGTTACTGCATTTGTCTTGTAGGTGGTAAAGATAATGGTACTATAGTGGTGTAAAGAACAATGTATTTGATGATCTTATTTTCTTTTAAATCTTTATTACTTGTTTAGTGAAATGAAATAGGAACGCTCAGATGATGCATCTGGATTAATATATTTTCATAAGCTATTAATCTGTTTATGTGCGTGTATTAATTCAGAAAACAAGCAGTGGTGATGAATTACTGGCCGGAATAGCATTTGGTCTATATGCTGCTTCTATGCTCAACCAGACGTTCATTTGTGATGTATATTTGTGATGTATCATGTATGTGAATAAATTACTTGAATTATTATGGAAAATTAGGTGAAATCATGTTTCTGTTAACATCAATTTTTTTTAACCATATTAGTGATAGTTAGGTTCTGCTATTACTGCCATCAATATCTTTATTACTCTTAAAAAAATTATTTTTCTTCTCTTTTTGAAAGAAACTGTACTGCTGGAAATTTATTGTTCCATATTGTTCATTCTACATCTTGTTTCGTGTTAATTAGAAAGAATGAGAGGTCATACATTGTTATGTATGCCATAATTTAACTACAAAAAACATTGCAATTACAGCAAATTCCAATACTAGACCCCCTGATGCATGCCATTGTTCTTTGGACATTAGATTCCGACATGCTTGAAGTTGGAAATGGAAGCATGAAGACGTACCGAAGAATGTCGTGTCTACTTCAGCATATGGACATTAGCTAAGCTGCCATGGTACCATGAAATAAAATTCAAAACATATGTCAAATTTCTCAATCACAGCTTCTTGATATATTGTGGCAGGTGTGGACAAGTCCTCTCAGTAGTAATATGGTATAGCAAGGGCCTTATGGAATAGAAGTTCATCAAATGCAACAATATTGGGGTGGATTAATTAGTTAATCATAAAGGGAGGTTGTATTGAAAGCAGGATGCTTGGCTTTTGTTGAATTTTTGGTCCTTCATTGCTATCTACATGCAAATGCAAAAGGATGGTCCTAAGAGTATATTTAGTAGTAAATTTTAAATTGAGATCTTAGACTACTTTTTGGTAGTTTCTATAGTACCACGTAGGATTAAAGATCTCTCATAATCTCTTCCATTTTTTTCTTTAATGGTAGATCTCATTTTGAGATCTTATGAAGAGAGAATGAGAAAGAAAATTTATTCTCTTTTAAACAATGTGCAGATCTTAAAGGGATCTTCTACAAGAACTCATTCTTTATGTTAAAGATTTTTTCAATTTCTTTATTGAGACATCTAGTAATGAAACAAAAAATAATGTACGAGTTAACTATAAATAGTAAATGATCAAATGTGTCAAGTGTTTATGATGAGCATCTTGTACTTGTGAGGATTGGTTTGCTATATTATATATTAAGATCATAAAATTACTAAAACCAGAATATGGTCACAAGTCATAACTAACTAACCACACTACCAGTAATATAGACATCACTATTAGCAATTCAGATCCTGAATAAGCACCATGTATAGTTATATTAATTTGTTTGTAATTTAATATAGGATTTCAATGCAATAATGACAAACGTGAGAGTTATTAAAAATATCATTGATGTATAAGATTAAGGTTCTATTGAAGTTATTAAATAAAAGCGGAGATACCATAAAAATGGTGTGGCATTGCCATGTGACACCATCTGATGGAGCTACGAGAGTATTTTTAAAATTGATTGATGTCATCTAACATCATGCATGCCAAAATTTAATTAAAATATATTGATGATATAATATTATTTACATTATCAATTATGTATGATAAAATCAATGACATACTTAATGATTTTTTTTAAGTTAGTTGAAAGTATAAAAAAAATTGCACTAATTATAGATAATAAAAAAATTAAACTCTTTAAATGTTATAAATAGGATTTCACTCGCGGAGTAATTTATCGAACATTTTATTTATCAGTTTTACGACATTAATTACTTCTGAAAATTGTAGAGACCACCTCAATATTTGGCAGAACAATTGTGTTGTTTACCAGAAAAGAAGAATCTCGAATCCCGATGGTGCTAAAAGGAAGATACTACTGACTAATAACTATTGAGTATTAACTTGACGAAGAAGTCATACGTTGACCAGATCCAAGAACTAATGTCATCGGAGTCATCTTGCAAAGAAAAACAATTCTATTTTTAATTTTTTATATTTTATCCTTCCTTTTTTTTAACCTATCCTATTTTTACTTTTTCCTATGTGAGTCATCTTCTTACTGGTCGTCCTATTTAGTATTTACACTTATAAAATATATTTTTATTCGTAAATTGAGTTGTTAACCTCTTTATTCAATCACTTTTATTTTTAGGACATTTTAGTGAAAAATGAAAATTATTTTAAGTAATTCAATTTGATCTTTAAAATTTTTAAAAGTTCAATTTGATTATCAAGTTTTTAAAAATAGTCAAATTTTGGTTTCTAAAATTTTTAAACTATTTAATTTGATCTTCAAGTTCTTAAAAATAAATCAATTTGATTTCAAAATTTTTGAAAGATTCAATTTCATCATCAAGTTCTTAAAAATAAATCAATTTGACTCTAAATTTTTAAAAAGTTGAGAATCAAATTAAACTATTTAAAATAATTTGAAAACTAAATTAATTCATTTTTAAGAATTTGAAAAATAAATTAAACCTTTAAAAAATTTAAAAGATTAAATTGACTCATTTTTAAGAACTTGAAAATTAAATTAAACTTTTAAAAAATTTAAAAATCAAATTAAATCATTTAAAATAATTTGGTTCAATTAAGTGAAAAAAAAATGTGGAAAAGAGTAGAGGCCACAAGATTTGCAGAACAACAATATGATTTTACGTTACCTACCTGAAAGGACAAGTCCCAATAGCGCAACAAAAGAATATATTGACTTGTGATGAATAAGTCACACCTTGACCAGATCCAAAGAAAAAAAATAATGTCATCTCAGCAAAGAAATTTAATTCTAGATGATGCTTGACCAAGTCAATGTCAAAGCTCTTTTATTAGCTTTGACTAGAAACTCAATGTCATAACAGATTCATCGAACTCAATCTCGTGACAGATTCTTCATGTCTAGCACTGCACTGCGCAGTTCCAGTGACATCCAATTATAAAAATAGCGAATCATAACAAGGGAACAATGGTCTAAATAAGACAATTAAATACGTGAATTATTGTATAGGTATATTTATTAGAAAATTGGTTTTAGGGACTTTTATTTTGTTTAGTAATTGAGTTTGATGAACCATTTATATTAAACTCTTAGTTTCAAATGCAGCACCAGAATCTTTACTTGAGCATATTTTCTCAATCCAAATTGTGTTGCTAGAACTTCATCAGCAATAATTTGATTAACCTAGGTGAAAATTAAACAAGCCCCAAAGCCCTTTACAACGCTCTACTATGTCTATGACCAAATACATTTGCAAGCATTGTTCCAAATTGCAGATAGCATCATCTGTTGCAGTTCTATTACATTTATAATAGTGTCTATCTGCATCGCATACCAATTGCAGAGTGATTATTATTAATATGAAAAACACAGCACATATTAGAACATTTATCATCCAATAGCATCAAGCCACACCACTAGTTTGTTCTATTTTTCTTTAGGACCAAAACTTTTAATACATCAATCATGGAATATTTGACACATTTTATCATTCCAAACATTATCTACCTCCACAAACCCCAAAACACCCACCTTTACATCTTTAGGAACTCAAATCCCATCCACTTTTAATTTGTTTTCTGGGTTATTGAAATTGAAGATCTAAAAATATATCTGGATTAGCTGCAGTCGGCGATTTCACGCATTCACAGTAAATCAGATTTGTTAGATAAAAATTAGACTTGAAACAGTACTGATTTGCTAAAAGACATTTGAAATTTGAATCATCTGATCTTCACCCAACATTTCTGTTTCACTAACAATGTGAGAACGCTGACTGCAACAAATATGAATCTTATAAACAAAAGATATTAGATAGATATGTCATAACAACAGAAAAGCTCAAGTCAAGTAGATTCAATTTGGGGGAACAAACACACCTCATTTTTCATTTACAATACTCATTCAAATTCAAATTCAAGCATTGCTTAAATAAAGCCAAACTTCTAATGCATAGAGTCACAGCTTTCATGTAAAAAATGTTTGGGTTATATAATTACAATAATAGAATTTGTTTACATTTATGTAAACAACTAAACATAAAAAAAAGGCCTAGTCACAATGATTGCATTCTGAAGGCAAAGGCTGCAATCCCAGCAACCACAATTTGCAAGTACAAGAGCTACATAAGGAAAATGTATTGAATTACACATACTCGCGATCAGAATCAACTACAATGAGGATGCAGCAAAACACTGAGAAAACTGATTATACAATAAGCCACATCACAACACAAAAGAGAAAAAGAAAACATAGACCACAAAGGTCTACTTCAAATATCCTAAACTCTATACATTTTTTAGTGCTTCATACTTCATACGTACAAGAATCCTCCCCTTTATATACCATAGTATTATCATGATCCTCAATTCAAATCACTCATTGGTTATCCACCTAGTCATCTTTTGGTCATTCACAAATTTATCAAAGTAAAATCAGGCTAATTGATCTCAAATGGCAAGGTTAAGCATCAACAGGCAAACAATAGTTTTTTTTTTTTTACCCACTACCATGAGAATCAAGCCCCTCGGTTCTGCTGCGCACAATTCTATGGAACACCTCCCTCACTTGGCGTTCTAGAGGGTCCAATCCATCTTTCAAGGCTTCACAAACCTTCGAAACATCTTGCACTCTCTGCCTGACCTCTTCTCCCTTCTCCTCACTCAAAGGAAACTGCACAGAATCAGCCAAATCATTGATCACCCTAGCACACTTCTCAATCTGGTGAATCTCCTTCAGCAAGCCACAGGTGTTCTTCCTCTCCCTCTTCTTCGACTCCTCCATGATCCGCTCGTGCAGCGCCACCACCGGAGCCGCCCACAGGAACTGCCTTGGCACCGAGAAATGGAGCCCCAGGCCGCGGTCCTGGCAGGGAATCGCCGCCACAAGTGCCCACATCACAAACACCAGAACATAACTCATTGTATACATAGGCAATGCAAGGCCATTGGTGGCTACAATATCAGTGGCCTTGGGAGGGGACAAGTTGTTCCCAAGTGCTTGAAGCTGCCTAGCAGCAGACCAATTCCTTGAAACACTCCAAGAAAGTGACCTAAAATGACCAAAGGAATTATTGTGGTGATGATCCTTTGAAGCATTATTTCTACCAAATGACCTGTTCCTATGTGCTATAGAGCCACTGGAGCTGGAGTCCTTATCATCAAGCATCCCAATGGCCAAATCGACAAGCGCCTTCTTGGCGCGGCGAAATTGGCCCTCACCAATGCTCCTCTTCTGATCCAAAGCACAGAGAACAATCTCCAACAGCTTCTGCCACTGCCTAATCTGCTCAATCCCATCACGGATTGCATTGCACACATCAAGCGCCTTCACGCTACGCTCGAAAAACTCGCCCACCATGCGATCCAAGGGAGGGTGCTTCATCACCTGAGCCCTGTGGTTGTGGAGAATCACCCTGAACTCCTCTTGGCAACACAGGAACGAATCTAGCAGCTTCCTAACCCATGAAAGAGAGAGCAATTCACCACTTTCAACAGAAGATAGCTCCAGGAATCGCTCCGTGACATGCTTCTGAAACAAATCAAGCTCTTGCTCCATGCTTGAACCCTCCATGGAGTGAACCTGAACCCCATGAAGATTCAGAACAGAACCTTGAAATTCTGCTGTAGTACGCATTCTCACAAAAGGTTTTAAATTGCGGTTGCAGTTGTGGTTTCTTCGTCACGATCCTTTGGTATTGCGGAAAATTGTGAACAAATTACAGCGGATGCAGCCACAATTGAAGTTGTGGTAACTCGAAAAACCTTGAAGTTGGGGCCAAAATCAGAATCACGGAAAGTTTTTTCAAACCTTGCTCACCCACACAAGAAGATCACAGACCCAGATGCGATAACTCAAAATTGAACCGAAAAGTTTGGGACTTTCTCTCCAAGAATATGGAACTAAACTTCACAGGAACGAAAAAAAATCCACTTCAAAAGGGAAAGTGCAGAGATTCGAATTGGGGAAACCCAGAAACGAAATCCGAATTGGGTTGGGACCCACTTAGGAATTGTACAGAGGATTGAGAATGTGGGAAAAAGTTAGAAACTTGGGAGCGGAATGAGACAAGAGAGGGAGTGAAGAGAAGAAGAGAGGAAATGGTGTTTGTGAGGATTAGAACTCTGAAGAGAGGATTATATATTGGCGATTATTGGAATTTGGCCCGCGTTGCAGGGTTGTTGGAAAAATGAAATTCTTAAAAAAATATAACCAAATTCGTCCTTCAAAAGGTATGAAAATGATAAATTAATCTTGATAACAGTTAAATTTAGTTTCTGAATTATAAAATTAATCTTGATAATTTAATAATTTTTTCTTAAATTTTATAATATAATATTAAATTAATCCTAAAAATTATAATTTATTATTAAATTAAATTTTAAACATTATAATTTAATAATAAAATAATTTCACAAATTTAATAATAAAATAAATTTATCACATTTAAGATTAAATTTATATTTTTTATCTTTTTCACCCTATCATATTTTCCGTACAAATTTAATCATTTATTAATAAAAAAGAAATAGGCTTAAAATAAAGTAAAATATTTTGTATGTTAAAAGTTATTATTACCTTTATCACACTTTCAATTAATTTAAGTCCTTTAAAAATTAATTAATTTAATTAATTGTATTAAGTCTGTGAATTAATTATATTATTATTTTAAAATTATAATTTTTTTTATTCAATTAATTGTTTAGAAAAGAATAATTAAGGAAAAATATATAAAATAAATAAATAAATAAACAACGTATCTAAAAATTAAAAAAATTAAAAAAAAATTCTAAAAAAAAAAATCTTATAATCATGCATAAAAGCATTTCCATAACGGGAAGTGAAAAATGGGTTAACTTTTATCCTTGGTGGTTAGTGAAAATTAAGGTAAGCTTCGAGACGCACCTTCACTTCACACGTTTGGAACACGGTGGCAAGAGCTACAAAATAAACTAATACTCGGAGTGATTGATTCGTTCAATTCAACACCTTCCAAATACATATGTTATTTATTTCCACTAAACATTAGTTTCTTTTTAAGTGTAATTTAAGATTGCCATATAAAAAATAAACAATAAATAATATAATTTTTTTTTATTAAAATTGTCGTGTTCTAGCTTTTTTTATTATGCATTTTGTTTATTATCAGATTAATTTTTTGCCATTTATTATTTTTTTCTTTAATTTTATGCAAAATGTGTAAAACACATAAAAATTAGTTGCATGTAAAGATATAAATTAAAAAGTATAATTAATTTTGTATTTAAATTTTTTTTTAAGGATAATATAAAACGACGTAAAAATAACACTCTAAAAAGCAAAGGTAGTAATTAGTATATGAATTTCATTATGATGTTGTATTTTTTACTTTTTACAATTTAAGTAGGTTCTTTTAATGGTCATATAAATTACCTTATATCTTTATATCTGATTAATATTTATTTTAATTTCAACTTTAAAATACTTTTTTTTTTGGAGAAATAAAAATGTAAAAAATATAATTTATTAAAAATGGGGTTTAATTTTTATTCACTGTCAGTTATACTATCAATAAATTAAAAATCATCTTAAATGTGATTTTTAACTACTACTATTGTATAATATAAACATAACCAATTTTTATTATGATTTCAACTGATATAACCTTGAAATTCCATTTAATGTTTTTATCTTCAAGTTTTTATTTTTATCTTATCGCACTTGGAGTCTTGGAGAGAGTACCTTTTTACGTTGGAAATTTGGAATGAAACGATGGCTTTTTTATTTTTTAAATTGTTTAACATTATCTTGAAGAAGTACTTTTTGTAGAATGGATCCACTTTTTCACAAGATTTGGTTGCTTGTATCAGTATTATTAGAGTAAGATTAAAGTATAAAAAAAAAAGTAAAATTAACACGGGTATCATCCCATTTACATCGATTCTTAAATAAAAAAAAGGTTAGTAATACTGGAGATCCCATTTCTTGCATAAGCAACACTGCGTATATGTAAGAAATTGGGGGGGGGGGGGGGAGAAATTAAACTATATATGCACGTTTTTAAGTTATGTTTGATAAAAATAATTAAAAATGAAAAAAATAGTTAAAAATAATTAAGTTTGTTTATTACTTGATGAGTTAATTAATAAATGTAAAATGATATAAAATTTGAATTTATAGAAATTATATTTTTATTTTGTACACAAAAATTATATTCTTAAGTAACAATGGTTTTAAATTTTAGTTAATTTTAAAATTATCATTTTTAATAATTAAATATTTTTAAATTAAAATAAACAGTGTAATAATTTAAATAAATAATGTAATCTTAAAAGAGGAGTAAATAATAAATTTTATAAAAAAAATACTAAGGGTATAACTAAAAAATTAATTAAAAAAATCATAAGTTTAAACATTGTTTTAAGTAGTGTTTGAAAAAGGTAAAAAAAATAATGAGACAAACTCATTTATTTAATAATTTTATTTTAATTAAATAAACTTGTAAAGTAGTCAAATAAATTATAGGTTAATTAATATAACTATTTAATTTTGAATACACATTTTTTCTTTTAATGATTACTTTTTGTAATATATACAAATAAATTAATGGAAATGTGTAGATAGTATTTTTTATAAAATTTTCTTAATACATTTATTATTATTCTCTTAAACTAAATAGATAATTATTTATATTAAATTTAAACTAAATAGTCACTAAAAATCACTACTTTTAAAAACGTTAATAATTTTATTGTATAAAT
Source organism: Glycine latifolia (assembly GCA_013407115.1). Lineage (NCBI taxonomy): Eukaryota > Viridiplantae > Streptophyta > Magnoliopsida > Fabales > Fabaceae > Glycine > Glycine latifolia. Next base: position 25,622,982 of record CM023956.1, read on the forward strand.
AATATATTATTAATTTAAATTTCTTATGTTAATGTAAATTGATTTGCTTTAAGATCTTGATATCTGGAAATCACTTATACCTTTTTACAGTATTTTGGAGAGAAACTTATTAGATTCGATGCCTTATATTGGGAAAGTGGACGAGGAGAATGAAAGAAGATGTGCATTGAAAAATTTAAATGAGTGCACTCATGATAAATATATGTCTTACAATTTAAATAATAAAACTGAATTAAAGAATTCAAAAAAAATATTTTAAACTCCAATTATGCTCTAAAAAGAAGAAGAAAAATAGAATAAAAAACGATTACGAAACAAATTTTATTACCTACGTGATTACAAAACAAAAATTTTGGTGTAAATTGATTCATATTTAAAAAATAAAAGTTCTCATAAGATTCTTTACTTCATAACATAAATGCGTGGTTCAAAAATCGCATTCATTTATTTAATGAAAAAAAGGGATATGACCCACACACCATCATTAGACATTAGGTAACGCCGTAACGTTTCTTGGTCAATAATCCAGAGTTATTTTTTAGCACTATAATCCAGTGTTATTTTCTACCTTTTTTTACCCAATGCATACCATTTATTTTCTTTCCAATGATATTCTCAATTTCTTTCTATTAGCATTGTATTTTTATTTTTATTTTAATTATGTTATAGATGTAAAATATTTGCTATTTTTGCTGAAGACAAATTTAAGCAGGAGAACCGATTAATATTTTTACTTTTCAGTGTCATTTATAATATTCAATAAGTAAAAGAGGTAAAGAAAAGAAAACAAAGTTGACAAGGAAAAAGAAATATATATATATATATATATATATATAAAGAGGTGTATATTATATATTGACATGAAAAATATTTATGCAAATAAGTAAAAGATTCTTGATATAAAACACAATTGAAAAATGTTGCATATTTCATGTCCTTATAAAATATAAGAGAAAAAATTAGAACATATTTTTATTATAAAAAATTAAATTAAAGAATAAATAAATATTCCAATACACTAATATTTTTCAAATTAATAATTTTCAAATTTGATAATAACTTCAATCATATACCATAATAATTATGAAGATGAAAGAAAAGAATACGCAAGTCTCTAATCAAATATGATTGGTGAGATTGCATTATTACCATATTATGTGCACATTGCAGCCAACTAAACTAGAGTTGTTGATGAGCATAGTTTCATAGTGAGCAAATTAAATAAATAATACATATTTAATTTACAGTTAAAATTATTATGACATGTATTTCAATATGAATTTAACCGATAAAAATAAAAATAAAAATCTTAATTATTTTGCAGAATAATTCATGCCCAAAAAATTAATTTACACCAAATTCTTAAACAGTGCACTTAATATGATGAAATATGAGGCGTTGATTTGTGAACAGAGGCACTGTGATGGTAGGCATATGGGAGTGAAATGGGGCTTTTGTGTTGAGAAGTTGGGGAACTAGAGTGCATGGCTCACCACGTGGAGGAGTGGGTGACGTTGTTAAATGTTACAGCCCGGTGAGTGAATACAATAGTGCGTGGTAGGACTCAGTCACACTCTACGTTGGCGCGTGTCAAGGACGACTGGGTCTCTCGACTCGGTTTATTGAAAACAAAACAATACGAAGCGAAACAACGATGACGTGAGATGTTCTTATTCCTTGATGAGGAAGTTATTGTCCTTCACAAATGTCATGTCATGTGATGTGACACTTATTTTTTTGTATTATTATTATTGAGATTTGAGAGAATGCATTTTGCGTCACAAACCATTTTCTTACGTGCAATAAAGAAAAGAAGGAAGAGACAATAATAATAATAATGTAGTGTATGATATTTTTATTTTAAGAGTAATTTTGAAATGATGTTATTGAAAATAAACAGAGAAATAAAAAATAAATGAGATAAAAGTAATATAAAAAAATATTAAGTATATTTCTTTTCTTAATATTATAAATATGTTGGTAAACACATTTTCCTGTATTTGAGATGTGTGATAAAATGATTTTTATTTTTACGGAATATGTGATACCGTTTTTGTTTAATCTTTGCTTTAATAAAGTTTTATTTTATTTTAATTGATATTTTATGATATTAATGAATGATTAAAGTTTTCTTTTCTTAAATTTGTTCTTTGCAAGAAATTTGTGCATAAATATTTAGTACTTGAAAATTTAGTTATGAAAACCGAAAACAACAATAAATTAATAACATTTTGTTTGAAATTAATATAACGTGGTATGATTGATTGATAATCATATTTTTTAAATATATGATAAGAAGTTCAATTCTTGATCTTGATGTACAAAAAGACATATATTATGATAAATTAATTTTTTGAATGAATCTTATGATACTTCAATAATTAATCATTAGTTCTCAATAGAAATACCTAAGTTCGCCTTCCAAAACTAACAATTCATTAGAATAAAAAAAATCAAAAGAAAATTTTAATTAATATTAAGTTATAAAATTTAGAAAGTTAAAATTATAATTTTCATCATATATCATTCCTAATTTTCTGGCAAACAAACAAGGAGAAACATCTAATATCCCTCTTCTCTTTCTCCTAAATCTTTTCCTCTCAAATCACACGAACACAAACAAATGATTAGGACAATTTAAAGAATATTCTCCATCCATTAAGTATTTGTATATTGTGTTTCATAATATTTATATGAAGTTCTTAAACGTCAAATAAATGCAAGAGTGATAGTTTTTTTTTTTACTTTAACCATTATTTTCAATTAAAAAATAACTAGAGACTAACACTTTAAGACGAGAATAAAAAAAAAAATCCTCTAAAGAGTCAAAACTCCTGCAATCAATAACTTCTTTTACATTTTACTACTACACCACCATGGTTGCTTACAATCAACAACTTCTGTAAAAACTATAAAAAAAAATATTCTTTTTAATAAAACCATGGAGTGACTTTCTTTTAATAACTTCTGCAGAAACTATAAAAAATAAAAAAAACTTCAAAATAGTCTACCAACAAATACAAAAGTAAAAAATCTAACAAGACGTCAAAATTTTTAAAATAACACTAATTTCTAAACCATACTTATATAAATTAACAAGTGTATCTGTCACTTGATTAATTAACCTGGCAGAGTACGTAATAGTTAAATAATGTGTGTTTCTTAGAATATAAATATAAAATTAATCTCTAATATTGCAGAAACAATTTTCTTGAACTCTCAAATTACTTTTATTATGATCAATAGGTAGTAAAATAATACTGATAAATGAAAAATAAGAATAAAGAAGAGAGAAAAGGAAAGATTTACAATAAACTAAATTAAACAATAAATATTTTATTAATGTACATATGATGCGCACTTTTATGAATTTTTTTCTAACAATGAATATTAAAATTTAATGAATGATGTTTAAAAATTTAATTATATAATTAATATTAATTATGCAATTATCCTTATTTTATTAAAATAGTTAATATTTCTGTTAAAAGTAGCTTCGCAAGCTGTTTGGATATATTAATACATCTCTTTCTGCACAAGTCGACCAATTTTTGTGTGGATTTATATTTTATACACTTTTCAATACTAATAGTACGCATAAAAAAAGAGTGATAATATTTGGATTTTTTAGGGTAAGATTTTGATAATTTTTTAGTGTTGCTTAAAATACTTTATGTCCTTATCTTACTTTTGTTTTGATGCGAAGATGATTGTATTAAATCAAGAAGTTTCTTTTTCATTATTTATTTTAATTTTTGAATCAACAATATGTTTGGAACTCATGTCATGGATACGGTAGTTGCTTTGTCAGCTAAACCTTTCTTTTTCCAATATGTTAAGCTTTTTCTAATTTATATATTTTCAGCAATTTATAATTCCAATTTATTGCATATGCACACTGCAATTAGTTTTGACCGAGACATTTTAAAATCAGATGTGATCCACAAATTTATTTCTCCATTAAGCTATTTGTCCTCTTCTGATACTCAAATTGTTAAAAAAAAAAAAGATGTTTCAGGCAATAATTATGAATTATTTTTTGACTGAAATAATTAATTATGAATTATTAATGTTTTATGTGGTGATGAAAAGAACACGATGTTTAAAATATAAATAATCATCTAATCATTTATTCAGACCAATTACTTAACCAAATACCGGTTTGCCAATCCAATTGTCCCAGATGAACCGAATTTTATAACTATGGGTATTCCAAAGCTCAAACACACCGTGTAATTAAACGACCTATTTTCATATTTTTAAGAAGGATATAAATAATTGATCAGTAATGAATGTATGCCTAAAGAAAATAAAAACTAGAGAGCACGGATATTTCATTATCTATGAAATCATTAAATTTATATAATTCTCTTTTCTGAAAGAGACTCTGACTTGTACAGCTTCAAGCAAGCTTTAACTGATGATGATTGCCATGCATCTTATCTTCATAATCATTTATGCTGGAGAAAGTGAAAAGATAACTAAAAAAGACTATAGAAATTGATGATAGAATGGACAGTATATAACCCCACAAATACAATTATTAGATGGAAAATAAATTCTAGGAGTAGAAGAGAATCTAAACAAAATTATTCAGAAAAGACTTGTTTGTTTTATTCTCCTTTGCTTAATAAGAAAATCAACATTGAGATTATTAAACAATTACACCTACACGTGTGCTGGACTGCTCTTCCCTCAAGTTATGAAAATGACAAACTACTTGGTTCTTATTATTTTCTGTGCCATTTTTTCTTAAAATCTGTAACCCATTCACTCTTGGGCTGTGTAATTTTCAATGATTTATTCTATATACTCGTACGTGTTTTCTAAAAGTAACAAAATAGGAAAAAAAATCTTTAAACATCGAAAATCAATTTTCGTCTTAAGAGAAATAAAAAGAGAAGAGAAAAAAAATTGATATAATGAGGTATGATAGAAAATGAAAAACGGAGAGAAATTAAGGTTGTTGATGGAGTGTTCCATATTTAGAGGTGTTGAAATATAAAAACTTAACAAAATAATAGTTAAAAAATAGCACAAAATATAGATAAAATTTACGTGTTTTTTTCAACCTTTAGATAAAAATGATTTTGACTAATTTAAAATTTGATAAAGAAGTAAATAATGTCTAACTAATAAGTGCTTCTTATCAAGGATTGAATTCATATATTGTTCTAACGATTCAACCTTATTTTAGTATATTAATCACTTTTATCTAATTACTTGATTAAATAAAACTTGTGTGTAGTATTAATTAGTAGTATATTAGAATCTTTTAGTATTAATTTTTAATTAAAATTAAAATTTTAGTTCAATAACTTTCTTATATTTTAATGATGAATTACAAATTAAATCTAAAAATGAATTAATAATAATGTAAGATTAATTTTTTAAAATTATTATTCCTTTTTATTTATTTGTGATTTTCTCTTGATTTGATTTGTAAGATGACTATTATTTTGACAGAGAGAATACTTTTATACCGTGTACTCGTATAAGAAAATTGTTGCTAACATTAAATAAGTCATGTGCAATTTCATTATAATTTCCATTTGACTACAATAGTGTTCAAACTTTTAGAGCAAAAGTATTTACTTAATAAATCCATATTCAAATGTTACAAAAAAATTATTTTAAAGGTTGCTAATTTTTAAATTTTGATTACGTATTTTGACAGATACACCTCTCAGTTCTCAAGGATAAAAAAATGACACTTATGATTCACTCACTAGCTTACGGCTGCCGAGCCCACCAAATTGTAGTACATAAGAAACTCATCCCATTTTTCTTGATCACAAAATCTTAGGACCCCAAAGTTAGTACCCTTACATAGAGAAAAGAAAGTGTGGCTGGCAAATGAGTATTTGACTCTATAGACTAATATCCACATGTTCTCTTTTAGTACTATTATTATTATTTTTAAGGTTTAAAGGGAGGGAAAAAAATAGATTGGCACCCCAAAATTCAATATCTTCTTAGAAACTTGAGTCGTTTAATAACATGCATGATTACGTATGTCATTAGATACGGATGATCCACCATCAAACATTATCCTTCAAATTAAACACAAGCATAGATGTGATGTAGATGAGATTAACCATCAAACTATTTGGCATGAAATTTTAAATCAATTATTTGATGGTACGGTTCAACCATATTATACTGCCATCTTTATCCACACACGTAGTTCAGAGGAAGACCTCAATTTTTAGAGCAATAATGAAAATATTTTTGAGGTAGGTGTATGTGGGTAGAAATAATAAGAAAAAAAAGAGGTAAATAATATAAAAGAAAATAAAGAGCATAAAAATGAGGTGAAAACAAATTGAAACAAAAAATGTATATGTATTAAGTATTTTTTAATACCTAAAAAAAGTCTTTTTCAAATTTTTGTGCACATTTTTAAACAAATAACTTTAGCATGCTGAAGCTGAACAATGGATAATATTACGTTGTTAGTATTTTAGGATCCGTTTGTTTGCATGTTTTTCAAGAAAGAATTTCTTAATTAAAAATTTGAAATGCTTAGATTTTTTTAACAAACGAAAATTCTGAAAAAGGAAGAAGCTCAATTTTAAATTTTTGGAAGAGTTAAAAAGGTACTTTTGTAAAAAAATCTAAAATATATATTATAAATGTCATTTATGCTTTATTTGGAACACGCAAAAAGTAAGTCATTTTTTTTCCTTTTTGCAGTCTTCTAAAAGGAGAAAAAAAAAACAGAAAATAAAGCATGAGACTCACTAATATTTACAGTCCCTGTGATTTTGGATGAAAAAGAAAGGAAAAGATGATTTATATAATTAAATTAAAATACTAAATTATTCTAACTTTTTCATACTTCTATTTTCTATTGGAAATATTTATAGTATTTTGTATACATTTTTTTCATTTTTTTTCATTTTCCTTCCTACCAAATAACCTACCAAATCATATCACTTTTCTTTTTCTTTTTCCTTTCAATTTTTTCTCTTGAACATAACATACCCCTAATTATAAAATGCTTCCACAGCAGTACGTGACTTTTCAAGTGAGAAATAGTTTCTTCTAGAAGAATATTTGTTTATTACAATTATTGAAAAAAGCATGTCCGAGAAATGTATATGCAACTTATTACGTGTGCGTCTGCGCCTATGACACGATCATATTTGCAGAGGAAAAGTAAATAATTATATCCATGTTGAATTTCAAGTACACCTTTATACAATTTATATTTAAACTTTTCATATATCGAGCAATAATTGTTGTTGGAATTGGACTTGTTCGTTTCCCATGTGTAGATGAGGTCAAACTTTTACTTAACTCAGTTCAATTGCACCGCACTAAAGAAGTTCTCTTTGAAAAGACAATGCTGTCCTCATCACATATATGAAAAGACAATGCTGTCCTCATCACATATAATTGCCTTGGCCTTCTCTGCGATGATGAAAAAACAAAGTAGTCATTTTCTTTATTGTTGGGATTGTGACAACCATATCGTTCACTTTGTTGGGACTCAATTTTGTTCAAAATTTCCGAAACGGAGGTTTGAAATATTAAACTAGTTCATTTATACGAATAACGCTTAACAATTTGAAGCTCTATTCATTTATGTCAAGTTTGCATGACAAAGCGTAAAATTAAACCCCTTATTAGATTTGGATCATCTCAACTCAAGTAACCAACAAAATGATACCATCTTAAGATAAAGCATAGAAGAAAAAATTAGTAAAACTAACATAATAATAACTTTTCATATAATTACTGTGCCTTTTGTTTTTGTATTATGACAATGACAAAAACTAACATAGGATCTCATTCCAATGTTTTCTTACCATTTTATTTTATTTTGCTTCATTTTGCGTTATGAGTCCCAAGTATGAATTACCAACAAAAAAACACTAATTAAATGATGAGTTCCATGATAGATGTACAACGACCTAAATAACGAGGATGGAGGGTAAAAAACATAACCCTCAAACTCAAATCCAAAATAGTTAAAGTCGGTGGTAATATTTTGGATGTTAGCTTCAGAACTTTTATATTTAATGCACTTTCTTGGCCATAAGATAAAAGTGGTGGCGGTGCTTGGATAAGGTGATATTTTATTAGTCTATAGTTTACTAGTAGGCTTTTTTAATAGAGTTGTAATAGGTAGTTTGGTGAGGTGCTTTCCCTAAAGGGGGTGTAAATAAGAAGACCCTTCTCATGCTTGTCCCCTACATAGAACAACCAATACCTAGTTATCCCTATAGTTCCCCAACAAGAGAGCATCGTTCAATTTTATGATTCTTATGGCAGCTAGCTCCTTGACCATGACCTTTTGAGATATTCCCGGCGTTGAACCATTCAACTTGGGACCACACAATCACTCAAATTGGTCAGAGACTTCAACTTGCACTTCAGGGTCTTAAATTTCTTAGCTTAGCTTCAGTATAATAATAGGATAAGCTTTGACATAGGATAAAGTTACATTTTAGTGTATAATATCCTTATCTCATACTTTTCGCATGGCGATGTGCTTTCTAGTACCGAGATATGTTATAGCTTGAGTTTAATAATGATCATAAAGAGAAAAATAACAAAGAACAGTAAAAAGAAAGCCTAAAATATGGAATCTCACCGACCATGGCAAGTCCAAAATAATTTAAGCGTTCTTTTCCAAAGGATTTAAAGTATGAAAGACAAGAAAGATATATTTATAGAGAGAGTGAGAGAACCACCATGATACGCGGTAACATTATCAACTTCATGATATAAGGGTATGACAAGATACTAAAAGTTTAACAGTACAAACATATAAGGGAAAGCTAAGAAAAACTAAGAATCTTAAAAAGTACTATCTGCTCATTGAATGATCATATGCTCATGTTCAATGCCTTATAACACAATAATGGCCTACTTTGTATACCATACAATTAGCCTTGATATTTCAATAATTAATTTGTCAAAATAGGAACTTAAAATGAACATCACAAAATCAATACAGTGCACAAAAATAATGCATTAGAAATGCATTATAACATGTACTGCATATGAAGTTTAATCACAATAAATCCACCATTTTTTCTTTTTCCCTTCAAACATGAAATTCAACCATGGTTACATACATACATTGAGGTGACAATTTTCTACAGAGATGGGAAAATTAGTGGACAGACACCACTTTATCAAATTGCACTCGCAACATCAGCTATAAATATGCTGCCTGAATCACACCATCCAGCCAAAACATCTTTATCGGAGCACTGAGATGTAACATACAATAATATTAGAAGCAACATCTCACATAAGTAAAATCCAATAACTGTTTAAAGATAGAGATAAAGCTCCAGAAGAAGAAAATAGAATCTAGCCTGCATTATTTATGTGCTTGGCAGAACTACAAAGGTGAAATTCAATTAAGATGGAGAGGATAAGTAAAAAAACAGCCATATTCTTAGTCATCGTGCATGTTTACATCCATAGCTAATTTTCACATCCTAACACACTTCAAATATATAACAATATTACCAAATTAGTAATTTAGCCTAAAAAAATTAAGTTAAGAAAGAACCACAATCCTTGAGGGATCTCCATTTTCAAATGATTCAACAAAAGAATGTCTCAGTATGAAACCCAACATGGTATTTGTTAAGCACTGATGTGGAAATCTTACTAACTACGCACACATATCTTAAGATGTTCCAAGCTAATAGTTGAGGTAGTCAATCTTAACTTATAATAGTATAAGACGTGGGTTTTGATATATGTGGTGTTGGTGCTGTGCTTTAGTTTGACTGCATGGGCATTCAGTTTTTCTCATTAATATATAATACCGTCAATGACCAACTCTCCTAAAGTTCAAGGCATTGGTGCAGACACAAGCTCTCTAAAACACCCACTCATACAAGAGCCATTTGTTTGAAGTGTTGACACTGCATGAGCTCTCTCTACTTTGAGTTGAAATTTAACCTTTTCTTACAAGAATGGAATTAGTAAGGAACTAAGGATTGAACTCCCCAATGCTTAATTACATTGGCTTTGATGATACCATATCAAAGAACTAAGCATTCAGGAATCAGTAGAGTTGTTATTGACATGATATCAAAGCCATGTGAAAGCATTCAGGGGTTTGATTAATTCCATTCATCCAAGAAAAAGTAACTTCAATATCATGTCAAAGAACAACTCTCCTTAAAAAATATAAAGACATAAGAATTGGTTTTATAGTTATAACTTCTATGTATTATTTGAGTTGATTTTTAATCTAAAAATAACTATGTGTGTATACTGGATAGTGATGGCCATACGCAGCTACTATAGGTGATGCTAGAAGTTTGAAAAATATAAAAAGCTAAGCTGTAGAAATATACCCTTGTCGATGGATGGGAAGTAATCACACAATTTAAGTTACAAAAGCAGATAGAGAAAATTTCATTGAAAAGAGTGTTAAAATAATTTGGAAAATATTATGTGAAAGTAGATCCCAAAGCAACATTTGGATTTCAGTTACAAACCACAGTGGAGTCAGGTGACAAATTATAAACAGGCTATATACAGACCTTACTAAAGCCAAGCCAATTTGAGTCTCCTCTAAATGAAAATGTTTTGTTGTTCTCTTTCCATTTTCCACAAAAGACCTGCATTGAAGAGCATTATGAGCATCTGCATGGATATGAACTAAAAATATAATCCAAAAAGGGGTTTTGTTAATGAATAAAAAAAGCATTCATTACTCATCTTAATTACTCGAAGAAAGTATTAATTATTTTTTTTTAATTTTAAGGTATTTTAATTTTTGTTAGCATGAAAGATCGGACCTCCGACCTTTTCCTCCTTTTGTTCTTTCTTAATCACCCAACCAACCTTATATCTCCAATTTTAAGGTATTAAATACTTGTTCTTGTCATTTTAGTAATTTCTATTTTTTTATTCCTTAGCATGTTCCCTAAATGATACATTAACAAAACCCATTCGGAATATGCTCATTATGGTGAGTTGTAGAAATTCAGTTTAAAGAGCTGCTATGTCATTTCTGCACCAAGTAGTCTAATACATTTGATACACTAACACTTTCATTTTTGCATGGAAGAGCCATGTCTGAAGCATCTGGCTCTAGTAGTATCCTGAAGCCCAGTTATAATAAAATCCATACTACCAGTTGGAGTACATAAAAATATAGTATCCAAATGCAAAATCACCCTCTCTTTTTTCCTCTAAAAGGCACTACTAAAAAATTCTTTTAACATAAGCCAATACAAACAAGCCCTAAGTATGTCCAAGTACAAGATAAACATATGGAGTCCAAGTTGGTCATTGGTGCAAATCTAGGTTATATATCCCCTGACAAGAGTTCATACAGAACTCATTGCCCTGTCATCTATAACCTTCATAGTTGACCTTGGTGGCATATAACCAAATCTATACTTTGATATACAGGTCTCTAGTCTCAATTTACCGTCAATTAGTCTTTTCCAAAATTTTATGACACAGCTTATGAGATGGATCCCTCAATAGTTCACACATTTTGCACTCATTCTTCATTTTCTTATACCTCATAATCTTGATTGACAATAGTAGTTATACATTGGTTAAAAGATGAAAAGAATTACCTCATAATCAACCCCTTGAATATAGATACTGTCAGGGTCAATTGTTGAAAAAGCCAGTCCTGTTATCTGCAGTACTAATGAAATCAATTAGAGTAATCTAGGGCAGCAATAATACAAGTAACACATGAAAACAACCATCGTCTTATCCTACTAAGTGAGATCAACTATATAAATCACACAAAGCCATCAAGTTTGGTTAAATACCAAATTCTTAAGGATATTATCCACGATGAGATTCCTTTTAATAAATTCCTCCAGTGTAACACGCAAAAAAAATGAAATTGCTTTTCCGAATAATAACACTGGAAGAAAACTTAAGTACCATAGGACTGAGGATAAAGTTAAAGCACTTGAAAAAAACCTAGATATCTTTCATAGTCAAAAGGTCCACTTCTGAAACAATTTGCAACTACTAGCTTCTCCCCCATGCTATACCAATACTCCATTCCCTAAGCATTTCATTGATGATCTACACAATGAACTTTGACCCTTTCTTCTAAAAGACGTGAGGGCACAAAATCACTTTAGAAGTTAGTTTATATATCAGACTATTGACTTCAGTAAGTGTGAATCTGCATTTGACTGGACAACTATCTTCCACACTCCCCATTTGCAACCGAGAGAAAGGGTATTTATAGAAGCTTAGATTGCTTTAAAAAAAATAGTGTCTTTTGCTTTAAGAAAGTTTTTTGTTTTCATTTCCTTTTTTATGAATAAGTACAAAATTGTAACCTTTGTTTTACTTTGTTTTGGTTATTTTTTCCCTGTTCCTATACAAATTTGTATAAGTAAGAAATTGGAATACTAGCAATTGGCATTGGATAATCTTAACTTGAAATTGACTACCCCATGTCTTAGAACAATTTTGAATGCACATGATTGAATAAGAGAAAAGAGAAGAATAATTTGATATAAACCATATGTTTCAACTACACACAGGAAACTGAATATACAGTAATAAGAAAACAAATACATGTATCCTAATAACACAATGAATGAATTCAAAGGTGCACCATTTGATATATTATCTGACTTGAACTTTTTATATATAAAAATTTAAGATGATAATTTGTCTTGGAAAAAAATAATTAAATACCCAAATTAAAGAATCATATTAGTTAGTAAATCAAATTGCTACATAAGCATTTATTAAAAAAAAACACTACAAAATAATGCATACGATATTAAAATTTCTTTAAAAACATTCTTTGAAAGTGGTATACAAAATTGTTGAGAGATTGAGACAAGGTACATTGTTAAAACTGACCTCATATTTTGAACAGTGCACCCATCTAGACAGTGCCGACCATCTATATCAAAATGTATTTATGGACTAAGATTAACAAGGCAATGTAAAAAGAAAAAAAAGGAGGAACAGTTATCATAGCTTCTACACAATATATACGTTGGTTAAATGTTAGTGACACAGTCCCAGACTATAATGACATGCCAATTTTCTATTAGTTTTGTTCTGACATCAAAACAGCAGCTAACCTGCGAGGATCATAAATAGTCACAGTACGATCAGCTCCACCCACAGCAACATTACCATTGGAAGAACTGCAAACAGCATAAAAGATATCGCCAGGGATGCCACAAATCCGATGTACACAACCACCATTTTCTTTCATTCTCAAGTCCCACATTGTCAGCTGCAGTTATATTAACAGATGATGCTCTAAAATACATACAAATTTACAAATATGAAGCATAAGGAAGAACTCATCATATAAACCATGAAGCAGAAACGTTAACATATGGAAACAGACTGAAAAAGAGCAGCCCACCAAGTGGGGATCTAGGGAGGATAGATACATGTAGTCTTACCCCCACAAACAAAGAGGTTGTTTCCAAGATTTGAACTCGTGACCTCCGAGTCACAAAGCAACAACCTTACCATTGAATCAAGGCTTGCTTTCAACCACTGAGACACTATTCTAAAAAATATTGAACACAGATATGTTTAATGCACCCATGCCAAAATAAAATGAAAAGGTTGAGTGAAATGAAAATGGTACATGACTAAAGCACCCATGCCTTATTTTGTCCTTTGATTATTGAAAATTGCTTAAAAGTTTAAAACAGATCCGAACTCAGTTTTTTTCTCTTTTCACATTTTGCATGGTCAACACTCAACACATGTCAGTTTGTCATGCCAAACATGTGTCTAATGCGTGAACATAACACCAAAACAGGGGGGTGTCCATTCCATGCTTTTTAATTTGCAAAAAATAAAAACATTGAAGAAAGCATTCGTCTACAAATTTACCTGGCTTCCTTCTGTAATAGCTAAGGTAGAACTTTGATTTCCATTAACTCCATCTTGCAAGAAGTTTAACGAAGTAGGGTACCAAAGCCTGAAAGGACAAATTAACTAAGAGAAATGCTCAAAAAGAAATGTGAACAGATAAAAACATTTGTCAGGCAGTATTCCTTTTGCTTTTGGGGCATGCCATCTTGAAATAGATTAGCATTTTGTTTGAGAAAATTTTTCTCTGTTGTCACTGAATCTGTTAGTTCAGAAAGTCCAAAGAGGAATTTGGAGTCAATATTTCCGTTGCAAGCTTGGTGCATATGGCGTATATGCTCCAACTTGAGGGGGAGTGCTGAAAATAGTAATAGTGACTAGTGTATCATTGGAAAGACCAAGTGATAGGAAATAGTTCAATTTTTTTATTATTGTTCTTAATGTAAAATACATTTATTATTTTAAGCATATACATGGCAAGGATGCTTGCTGAGTATACAAACTCAAGCAATTCACAGAAACCTTTCCTAGATCTTTTCATGGTCTCTTCTCAAGTCTATATCAAATGTTTTAGAGGTGCATGTCATCAATATTACATCAATCACATGGAAGGAATTAGAATCAGAATGAATGATGGAGAAATTATAGATAGATACTTATTTTACTTCTGCAGAATTAAACATGAAAACAGAAAATAAAACCACTTACGGTCGTAATGTGCGAATGTGGATGTCTTGATCATAAATATCAATGGTTTTGCAAAAACTACGGGCAACAGCTGTCTGGATAAAGGAACAACTCAATACAATTAGCAATATACAGGTATGAAGTAGTCACAGATCAGAACAAAGAGGGAGGCAAGCAGTTACTTTCTATTTTTAAGCTGACAATGAAGTCCCTTAAGTTGAAAAGACCAACCAACATACTAATTTTTTTAGCAAGCTTGTCAAATTGAAGTTCTGGTCACTGCCACAGCTTATATTCCTGTGCTATTGATTTTCTTATGACAATAGGACCAAAAATTTAAAAGTAGGATTTACACTATGCTTGTCAAAAGTGCATTATCAAGAGATTTAAACAACAGTAAAGTAAAAAATTATTCTAGGTGTCTATACAATTCTCTAAATGTAAAACTTCCCTTTTTTTGGAGTTGAAAAAGTACTTTAAGATTTTGCTAAAAAATATTTTGCAGATGGAACCACCATTAATGGTACAAAAGAGCATACCATAGACCATTGATTTGGAAAAAAGCAGAGTCCTGACCAACTTCCTTCCCCAATACCATTATCATGAGGCAATGCAGAATATGTTAGCTTGTCAACATCTGCAGATTAGCAGAAATGTGTCCAATTAAACAAAGTCAGTGACTCAGTGATAACAGTTAAAAGCTGAATTTAAAATCTCAGAAAGAAAATGCAAACAGCCAAAATTAAAATTTGACAAAATAGGTTGTCTGGTGCAACGGATATGAGATATGATCATTTGGTGAGTTGGGAGGTGTACTGTTGTCCTAAGAAGGAAGGTTTGGATCTTGGCAGGTCGATTTCTAAGAACATTGTCTTGGGATTTTGGCAAGTAAATGGCTATGTCGACTTGATTCACAAACTCATTTGGTTATTCCCATTGATCTTTCGTGTTTTCTTCAGACGTATTTTAATTTTTTAAGGAGGATCTCTTATCATCTATTCTATTTGTATTCATCTTCTATCCATCTTAATGAAATTCCTTTCACCAAAAATAAACAAACAAAGAAATAAAGGGCCAAAATGAGTTGACCAATTTTGATTCTTGGATGAATAAGTGGTCCCCACTTAACACTTTTTCTTATCTGACAACCACCCTTGAACCAGGGTACATTCTGACTAAATTTTATATATTTCTTTCCTGCTGTAGAGCACTACTAAAGAACCCAGTAAGAAAATAAACACAAAAAATACAGTTGATGTTTACTACCCAATTCTATTATTAACAGATTAACAGAATAACAGAACATTTATCGGTTATGCACTCTTAACAATTAACATGCTAGAAAGAACCTGCCATATAAATATAATTAGTAAACCAATGAACAAGATGTGTTATGAATGAACTAGAATTCAACCAAAGCTTTACTGGAGGTAAAAGTGTTTCAATTTCTGAAGGTAAACAAATTTATGGGGAATTTCTCAAAGTTCAAGTATTCAGCTGCTAAACATAGAAGTTCAAACGATAAGTTGTCAAAGGGATGAAGTTGAAGACAGTACAACAAGAGTTAAATAAGTTAATTCTTACAAAGAACATAAGGCACATGGTCATTTTAGGTGCTTGCTTTTTGTTAAAATATGGCACTAATGCAAGATGATATCCAGGTACTTAAAAAGAACATAAGGCACAAATCACCAACTGTAATGCAGAAAAATTACTAACAAAAGGGAACCATTGCAAAATTATTGCCATTAATGCAAAATGATATTCAGGTACTAGACTCTTGAAAACAAAGACAGCGAGGGAACAATAACATATTAACATTATTAAAGATTAAATACGTATATAAGGGGGGATCTAATCTTGTGCATACCCAATGACTTGGAACAAATCAAGCATTCATGGTTCACCACTGTTGCATGATTTACATATAGGAGGTATGTCCTATTCATATCCATATCCAACAAATGTCTACTTATCTATATAGTTATTTAGTAAGAGTTCACGTAGCGTGAGCTGTAATCCGCTAAGGAAAAATGAAAATTATCAGTCGCCATTATCAATCATCAAATATTATAGTCTAATGGAGAAACATGTCCTTATTTCTGAATAGGCACCACAGAACTACAGCTGTGAGAAAAACTAAAGGGAAACAGAAAATTATCCAATAATTGAGTTTGACTGTATATTTTTCCAGAAAAACATCATAATTAAAGGCCAGTAAGTCTACTTCTTCAAAATAAAGTACAATTTAAATTTAATTCTCAACACGAGGAAAGCTAGAATGGTTAAGGTAAAATAGAAAAATGTACCTTCACCAGACGCATCTAGTTTAGACACAATGAGATGACCATATGAATCCACACTTCCCAACATTACATAGCCACAGCCTAAAACATGGCAAGTTAAAATATAAATTGGTATATGCATGCAAATTTTGATGGAAGACAAATTGTGGCTAAACAAAATATTAAAGGAATGCCCATGATGCAAAAATCACATACTCTCCACCTCAGCAAGAGCAATGCTCTGAATTTCTGAACGATGAGGGCATCGACTGAGTAACGAAGAGACAATAATCTACAAGAGACCATAATATGCAAACTTATTAAATTGATAAATAAGTAAACAAAAGCAAGGATGAAGCGTGTAGATTTTCTTTACAAGATTATATATACCTCAGTGTGTTCAGGTATCAATAGGCTATCTTTTCCTTCACTGATTGAAGATTCTCCCAGAGCAATCTACAGAGTAATATAAACCATTGTTAAGTAAAACGACCATTTGTAGGGCTAAAAGTGGCCAACGAAGACTCAAAATAAACCAGCAAAGTGATATTTTGTGTTTTACATCAGCACAACCAATTTTCCTAAAGTCTGTTTGGATAATCTTCTTGGTAAACACTTATAGGAAAAGAAAATAACAAAGTAAAATAAATTAAATGTATCCCATAAAATTAAAATTATCTTACTCATAAGTTCAAATTAGCTTTTGAAGAAGGTAAATGAGAGAATTTCTATAAATTGGTTTCTACATAAACTAATTTTCCTTGTATAAGATCACAAGTATCCTCCATTGAAGATAATCCTACTCAAGCCGAGTGGAACCACTATGGACAGATAAGCTCTCCAAATATTTAAGACAACTACTTAAGACGGACTTGAACTCAAGACCACTACTAGTTAGGCCAAACAACCCATGTCAGTTGTTCCATGCCTCACTGGTGTATAAGCTAACTTTAACTTACAAGAGAAACTTATTTAATTTTACATTTTTTCTTCTTCTTGTAAGTGTTTATACAGAAGTTCATCTAAACAGGGCTTAACTAACAAAGACCAAGGAGATATAAGGTTGGGTGGGCGATTAAGAAAGAAAGGAAGAAGGGAAAGGTCACGGATTTGACCCCTCCCATTAACAATGAACATTTGCCAATAAAAAAACAAAAAAACTAACAAACACCACGAATTTTACTACTTCATCCCAAGTCTCTATAATAATTACCATGCACAGCAAATCACTCCCTTAGATGCATTTTAAAACATTTTTTTGTTCTGTTAATGGTTTCCTGTCCAGTGCCATTTTACTTTTACTACTGAAAATCACATATCGCATAAACTAAGTGGCATTTAGCCACAAATGTCTAGAGCTGAGGAAAGAAAAAAATGAGTGCTAAAACTGCAAACTTCGAGTAGAAAAAAAAATGAAAAAGTAAACATACGTGAAGCCTGTAAATGTGGGGACCGGAGGCAATATAAACAAAACAAGAACTTTGGTCCTCGCTAACCTGAGAATTGAGATGTTAACAAAACAAAAAGAAGAAAAAAAGTAAAGAATGAGAAGAAGAGATTATTATATGGATAGAAGATAGAAGGGTAGACTACACGGAGAGCAAGGCGTGTGCATTGAAGGCTTCCAGGAGAAGGGTCCTCAATCAAAGTGGAAGGAACCACTGCTTTCTTCAGACACTTCGCCTCCAACATTTCTCTCTCTTTCTATGGATGCTGTGTCTGTAACAATAACACTTGTGTGTCTTCAGAGACTCGGAACAAAACAGGTTTTGGTTTGGAGCTTTGGATGTTTGAAAGAGTGAAGTGTAAGTAATGAAAGATGATAGAGTTATGCGTCAGTGCGTGAGAGTCTGACAGAGAGTTCCAACGCCGCTTTTCCTTCTATGCATTGCCTTATGCCTGGCTGCTGCTACTACTAGTACTTTGGTTTGGGCTATTTATAATTGTTTTGTCGATAAATGGTGAATTTAGTCTCCGTAATTACGCTGATAATTTCTTTCATGTACTATAAAATTGTTTATTTAATTCACAAATATTAAACATTATGTTAATTTGCTTTAACTATTAATTTTTTTTTGTCTTTGTTAATAGACATAACTTACATGACTCACACTAATTCATGTGATAAATATATGTATTCAATATCTTTTTTCGTCATTTTGAATTCAAATGTCACTTTTTTAATGTATTGATTTTTTAAACAATAATTATAACAGCTACTTATAAATGAATTTTCCATCTAGAAATTGTCCACCAAAATATATATACTTATTGACAAATTAATCTTTAACAAATATTATCAACTGATAAATTAGTCTACAAAATAAGTAATAACATATATTCAATAGCATAATCATCTCACAAAATAAGATAACATGTCTGTAGTCCACACTCCATAAAGCTAAAACTAGCATTCATATAATATAAATTTGTTATTAATTACACATAACATACGTTCCTAAGCAGTAGTAAAATTTCTACAATTACTGTACATTATAAAAATAAAAATAAAAACAAAACACCAAAGCATGTCACAATGTTATTGTTATGATAGAAAAACAGTATAATTTTCAGTATATGTATTCTAATTAAACTTTGAAAAAAGTAGCTTTTTTCGTTCTAATTTTCTTTATGAAACTATGTATTCCTCTTATTTTGAATAACGAAATGATATGTATTTGAAAAATTCACCGTGTCCTTGAATGTTAATTTGTTTGAATTAGTTAGGTCAAATCTTTTTGTTTCCGATGCATATGATTCATATAAGATTTCGTGTAATGTCAATTTCTATTTAAGAAAAAACTAAAAGGAATTTTTAATTAAAAAAATGAATGTTTGAAACAAATAACTGGCGAAAATTTCTATTAGGTGTCAAAACCAAAATATCTCTATTTTATAAGTTTCAAAATTTTATTTAAACATAAATGTAAAAAAAATTTAAGGAATTCTTTGTGTTTCCTCTTCTTGATGTGTGTACTCCTCAAAACCCTAAGACTTCTCGAGCAACACGTGAAAGATTTCAACAACGGCATTGGTGACAATGAATATGAATTGTAAACATATGCCAAAATTTTATAGTCCATCAATTGTAAGCATTTAATTTTGGCAACCAAATAAAAAATGATATCAAAGAAAGCATCATCAAGTAAAAGTAGAGGATGAGTTGAGGTGAAATTTACCTGAATCAAAATGAACGAGTATAACATAAAAAAGACTTTAAATAAGATGAGTTAAGATGCATATTAGAATGTAAATGAACCGAATTATTTGGATTCAACTCCTTAATTACTCATTTAAACTAATTTATTTAATTAAATAAATAAATTCGATTAGACTATTATTTTATAATCAATGTTCAAATTTGAAAGTTCGATAAACTCATATATATGACATAATTGATTTTTTTTATGGAAATAATTTTGCATCTTACAAAACATTAAATTAATTATCTAGTATATTTTTATTAATTTTATCTATCACATGTTAAACTCATTTTGCTAACAATAGATAATGATCTAATATTTAAAGTAATTATTAAGAGCATCTCCAATTGGAGAAACCCAATTGGGTTTCTTAACCAATTTTTTGTTGTACCCGCAATACTTTTTGTGGTCCCCACAGCGTTATGTCGCTCCTAAGGAGTTCACCTATTATTTTGCTCCAATGCAAGAAACTACAAGGAACTCAAAAAATTTCACATATTTATATTTTTTTAATAGAAGTTAACATTTTTTCAGTTTTCATAAATATAAATTAAAATAAATAAATAAAAAATGCATAACAATATAAAATAAAATTTTACATAATAATAAATAATTAAACACAATAACATCGATATAAATAAAAAACCTAAACCTCGAAAATAAATATTACATAAATTTAGTTATTGTTATTCAAACATAATGAATAAACTTTAATTAAACAGTTTCTTCCTAATATGTTCGCAATACTTTTGGTGATCCTGGCGTTGTTGTTCCGACATGTTGGATGTATCCTTCATGAGGATTTCATAATCCATGCGTCGT
>CM023956.1:25643899-25664690 GCA_013407115.1 Glycine latifolia
CTTTAATTAAACAGTTTCTTCCTAATATGTTCGCAATACTTTTGGTGATCCTGGCGTTGTTGTTCCGACATGTTGGATGTATCCTTCATGAGGATTTCATAATCCATGCGCCGTTCTTGATCTTGCATACGCCTTTCTTGAGCCTCCTTTAACTGAATAAGT
This sequence comes from Glycine latifolia, assembly GCA_013407115.1. NCBI lineage: Eukaryota > Viridiplantae > Streptophyta > Magnoliopsida > Fabales > Fabaceae > Glycine > Glycine latifolia. The sequence continues at coordinate 25,644,062 of CM023956.1, forward strand.
TTTAATGTGTTTACATTCTTCTCATTCATTACACTTTCAATGCCAGATAAATCGATATTGTTAGAAGCTTATTTTCCTTTGCTTTTTCTTTTTGCCGCTTTTTGTCCCACTGGGCGAGACACTGGCGATGGCTCATCATATTTTTTCGGTTTCAATAAGTGTCTCTATGTTAGAAGACGATGAGTAATTTCCATCTGCAGAAACCTTTGTTCTTTTTGAAGTATTTGACATGAATTCTGCATCAAATTTAGGTTGATCTTTCAACAACAACCAAGCATGTTCAACCTCAAATTTTTTACCTGTATCCTGCGAGTAAATCAAATGAGCATTAGCCATACAATCCTTCTCTGAACTTCCACTTCTCCTATGCTTATCAGCTTGTTTGTAGCACCCATTAAATTTTTGAACTGCTGGGTGGATCCTATTCCATCGAGATTTCAACTGAGTCGAGCTTCTTTCACAAAACAACCCGCTTTCACGCACATTGTCATTATTGTATGCATTTTTAATCCTTGCCCAATATTGCTTTGATGTTTGGTCGACACCGATTATTGAATCCTTTGACACATTGAGCCACGACCGAACAAGAATTACATCTTCTACCACCGAGAATGCTGTACGTGTTTTTTTTTTCCACTACCATTGTGGTCGCCCTCATCTAGTTGAATATTATGTACACCAATTGTGGACTCAACTTCATTGATAGCGGGGAAAATATTGGATAAAGGTCTATAACACGTGTTTGGATTGATGAGGAGTGATCGTTGACTACAAAATTGTGAATTTTGAGAACTACCACTAGTAGATGACTCTATATTAGATGGAGGATGCATATACCACATGTGTGGGGGTGGTGGATACATTATATACTGAGGTGGATTTTGCGAATTTTCACTGGTAGGGGGTGGTTGAAGATACATAAAGTATGACCGTGGATGTGGTGGATTTGTAGAATTTTTGCTGGTAGGGGGTGGTTGATTTTGCAAAAAATTGTAACCACTTTGATAATTATACTGATTTGGATCCATTTCAAAGAAAAGAAAAATGATTGAGGATGGATAGGAACAATAAAAATTGCAAGTATCAATTTTGTGTGAAGAAACACAACACATCACCCAAATTTATACCCAAACTTTCATCAACGGTAACTTTTTTTACAACGGACATAAATTATAACGTTACAGTTGCTTTCAGTTTTTTTTAATATTTTTATTTTATACCGTTTAGAAGCTTAACGACTCTTTTATTTTTTCATTCATTATTTTCTACCACTTATTCTTTTCATTATGAATATTTTGGTTCCTTTTCATGCGTTCAGAAGCTTCAACTGATCCATTTCATTATTTTTCCTTTTCACCTATTTACCACATGTCCCTTCCCTTTCCCCATTCCTTTTTCCTTTTCAATTTAATCTTCAGTCTCACTCTCGCCTCCAGAAGCTTCTCCAGCCTCTGCCCACGCTCTCCCTCTCTTCTCTACGCCTCTGTCCACGCTCTCCCTCTCTTCTCCATTCCCATGTCTCTCTTTTCTCCGTGCCCTGGTCCCTCGAAGCCCCTCTCCGACCTCGCCCACGGCCACGGCCTCGCCCACGATCGCTATGCTCCTCTCCGACCTTGCCCACGGCCTCTCCGCCAACACCCTCGCCTCGCGCTACATCGCCTCTCACCATAGCCGCCGCCGTCGTTGACGAAATCACCGTCGCCATCGCCATTGGTGTCCTCGTCTTCCTCGACCAAGGTAGTTTACTTTCCCTCTTTATTTTCTTGTGGTGGTTGAGTTTTTAATGTTATTTTATTGTGTAAGATGTGGTCCTTATATAAGGAACCCCTACTCTTTCTTCAATCTTGCGTTCCGCCACGTAGGATTACTCCAACGCTGTTTTTTTTCAAGATACGGGTTCTTCCCGTTAAGCAACTCTCCAAGCTCTTACGTTGGAGTTGCTCTAAATATTATATTGATAAAGTTAAACATTAACTTTTAATAATCCAAAAATAAGTAATGTTTATTTACTCATAAGTTGTTGTCCTTGCGCATTTTATTTGTTTACGTTAAAGTAATTGCTATTACTAATAAATTTCAAAATTTTGATTTTAAAAACATAAAAAGAATAAGTACAATTCTTACTCCGGGGTTACGTATACTTCAGTTATTTTTACCAAAGTTCTTTCCTTTGTAATTATTTTATAACACGAATTATTCCATTAACAAGTCTAAAAGATTATCAAATAGAATTACAGAATTGAAACGCCTTGGACACAACTCCATCATTGCTTCCCACAATCACCTCAATGCTCAAAGATTACAAAAGCAGGAAAATACAAACCAAATGGGTAGATGAATGCATAAATTAAAAGATCGACAAAAAGTCACCAGTTAAAAGTTTTATAATTTATCATTAGAGCCCTACTAATTCCCAACTACAAAAAAGCAAGCAACCAATCACAAAGCTAGTATTTCAGCAAAGAAAAATGGAAAAACTAAATAAGCAATCACGGGGAAAATAGTCTTGGCACGACTATTGAGAAAATTTTGATTTCACATTAAAACTCTTTTAAGCTAGCTGTTAGAATCAAAATTAACAAAAAAGAAACCAAAGCCCTAAACCATCTACAGCCTTTATCACTAGTTTCATTCACAAACTTCTTGCAAATTTCCAATAAACACAAACACAGCAGAGAGAAAAGAAAAAGTAGAGGTGGAAAAGGAGATGGAGGAGAGAAAAATATGCAAATCAGGTTATGAACAAAATCACAAAACTATGAAGCCGTTCAAAGGTCTCTTTACATCATTGGGCATGATTGCAGATTTGCAGGTCGATCAATAGAGCCGTTAAAACTGCTCAGCCCAATGCTTGTATCATCATCCACTAAATATGAAAAATAATTAACACAGCCAACAATAAACAATAAAGAATAAAAGAAACATTGAAGTACATATAATTTTAAGACAACAAAAATAAAGAGACACAAGAATGAAATCTGGAAGGAGAAAAGGAATTTGAAGCCCTCAGATCTCATAGCATAACACAATCATCTACAGCTTTTGTCATCGGTTTCATTCATAACCTATGTGCACCTTCCAGATCAGTGAGTTGCTAGCATTGTTTCGCACACACACAAAAAGGAAAAGACATATTGTGAAAAAGTTTTCCCATCTATACCCGTTTATACAATTTAATTCCCAAACTATACTCATTTTCAATATAATTTTCAAAATACGCCTATTTTTTAGATTTGTTAGAAGTCTAGAAATTGATTTTATTAATTTTAAAAAAATTGTTATGTGAAATTAAGAAGTCAAGAGCTAGGTTCCCGACTTTTCAACTGAAAAAAGAAGTCAAGAATCCAACTTCCAAATTATTCACTTCACATAACAATTTTTTTAAAAAAAAATAAATTAATAATAAAAAAAAGTGAGATAACGAGAACCAATTTCTAAATTTCTCACAAATCTAAAAAACTAGTGTATTTTGGAAATTATATTGAAAATGAATGTAATTTGAAAATTAAACTATATAATGAAAGATAGATAAAAAAAACACTCCTATGAAAGAGAGGTTAAAAAAATTTCCTATATACACCATTGTCTTCTCATTATTTCTCAAACTACACTTTTATATATATTTTTTCAACTACACTTAATTTTTGGTTAATTAAAAAGTCTAGATTGAAAAACCCAACTTCAGGAATTTTTTTAATTAAATAACTTTTTTTAAAAATAATTATGTTCTAAAGTCAAGAAGTCGAAACCCGACCTCCTAACTCTCATTTATTTTTTAAATTATATAATTTTTTATATAAAAAATAAAAAATATGAGCTAGAAAGCTAAGTTCCCCTAAACCGACTTCTTAACTTTGAAGTATTCAAAAAATTATTTAATTTTAAAAAATGTCAAAAAGTCAGGTTATCCAACCCAAATTTCTCAACTAATAAAAAAAATAAGCATAATTGAAAAAATATATAAAAAAAGTGTAGATTGAGAAATACTAAGAAGAAAGTAGTGTGTATGAAAAAAAAAATCAAGAGCTGCACATCAAGTTACTATCGATATCGTGTAATCCCCTCTATCTATTAGTTTAATAAGCTTTTTTCCTAATCTATACCAATTTTTTATTTATTTTCCAATATACATAACTTTTAATTTGTGGTGAGAAGTTGGTATCTAGTTAACCGACTTCTCACCTTGGCTTTTTTATTTTTTTTAAGAAAAAATATTTTTAGAAAAATAAAAAGTTACTATATACATTAGAAAAGCGGGATTTGATCACCCAACTTTCATACGCTTTTTTTTTAATACAAAATTATTCTAATAATAACATAACAAAAAAAATTATTATATTTTCATCTTCAATTTTTTCTTAGATAAATATTATTCTTTATATATTTTATTTATAATGTCATATATTTTGATATTAATAAAGTATTTAATAAATAACAAATACAATTTTTGTTATTCAAACAAATTATTTTCCAGTATATATATATATTATTGAAAAAAATATGGAAGTCGGGTAATCAAATCCCGACTTCCTAATGCATACTATAACATATTTTTAACTGATGCAGATTGGAAAAAAAGCTCATTACACTAGTGCATAGGAAAAAATTCCACGTGTAATAACTCAAGGAATTGTTGCCCACGTATACTATAGCTTGGTGTGCTTTTTTCCCATTCTACACTAGTTTCTTGTATATTTTCCAATGTATACGTGTTCTCATTTGTGATAAGTTGGGATTGAATACCCAACTTCTCACCTTGACTTTTTAATTTATTCTTTTAGTATTATGATAAAAAAAATTCAGATAAAAAAATGTTACAGTATACAGCATTAGGAAGTCCCAATTTGATTATCGATTTCCATACGTTTTTTTATTTTTAATAAAAATGTCTATCTTTACTAAAAAAATTTAAATTTGCTTCAATTATCAATACCGAACTAATACAATACAGGTAATGCACCAAGAGGAAAAGACAAAGTACTCAGAACATCACGGCATCTGAGAAGAGTGTTTAACATTCAGACGTCATACATTTGTAAAAAGAAAATAAAAACCAATAAATAAGGAAGATGTTGATGTCAGTACAATATGCAAAGAGGAAAAAAATGCAGCAGTTCCACAACAATCAAAAAAACAATTCTCATCATACAGAGAGAAGAAAAAGTAAACAGACAAGCATTAAGAAATTGTGAGGGAGCTCTCCTTGCCCAACTATAAGAAAAAATTACATTTACATTGAAATTCTTAAAGCCAGCTATTACTCGGATCTCAGCTTAATAATTTAATCATCTACAGCTTTTACCTCTGGTTCCATTCACAACCTTCTTGAACCTTTCCAAGAAACAACACACACACAGAGAAAGAGAGGAGAGGGAGAGATGCATAACAGGCTATGAAAAAAACCACGAAATCATTCAATAGTATATTTGTACATCATTGGGAAGGACGGCAGACAATTTGCCCAAAAGAGCATTATCAAATCTATTTTCAGATGAATTTTTTTTCTTAGTCGTGATATTGAGAAATCAATTTAAAGTAGTAAAAAGGGTTTAACACATAAATGAGCTCCTAGATAAGCAATGCATCTGAAAGCATCACACCACACGAAAGGCTTTATATTTCAGAAAGAAAAAAAAACAAATGTTAATAGAAACCACATCAAAGACTAACCAACATGTTAATAAGAAAGCCCTTTACTTCCTCCCCAAAACAACACATAAAAAAGACAGCAAATAAAACTAAACACAGAAACAAAAATAAAGGGCAGAACCAGTGGAAGGAAGACTGTTAAATAAATAGAGATACTTAACCAACGGTGAATAATAACACATTAGGGTTTGAAGGGAATGAAACTAATATGCAATGAGAACCAATGAATTCACCTAATCAGACCCTTTCTAAACTTGTGGGTAGTCAGACATAGCTTTCTAGGCTGTGCATTTCCATCGAAAGTGCAGTTAAAACTGCTCAGAGCCCAGTGCATATCATCATTCACTAGCCATGAAATACAATCAAATAAGCCAATAATAAACAAATCGCCATAATAAAAAAGAAAATAAATATTGAAGTAGAGAATTGAAGACAACTAACAAAACCCTCAGATCTCATAGCTTAAAATGAAATCATATACAGCTTTTGTCACTGGTTTCATTCATAACCTTCACGCACCTTCCAATTGAGGATGAAATGCTAGCATTTTTCACACACACACACACATACACATACACATACACACACAAGTAGGAAGAGAGAGAGAGAAAGAGAGATGCAGATCGGGTTATGAACGAAACCGTGTAGCTGCTCAACAATATATTTGTGCATCATTGGGTAAAATACAAGCAATTTGCTTCAATTATCAAATACTAAACTTCATTTTACAGAGTAAAATTTCTCAGATAAAAGATCTACTCCATTGAAATTAAATAAAACAAAAATGCGTCGAACACAAGCAAGGTAACGAGACGAAAATGCAGGTTGCTAAGAACATCGCATAGATGCAAGAAAAAAAAAAGAAAAAAAAACTCCGTTACAAACAGAAAACAAATTCAACACAGAAGAAAAAGAAAGGGCATATATATATACACACACAGTGTTGAACCTTGCTCTTGGTTTGTTGCGGAATTTTCTGCAAGTTGAACAAGAAGAAACGGCGTTAGGGTTGGATCTGGTTTGGTGAGAGGTAATCATATATAGTGTTTCGGGGGAAACCAATGGATTCACCGATGGGCTTTTATCTTTGGGCCGATCAAGTAGCCCAGCATCTTATTGTAAAAAATAATTTGAATAATAAAAAAATTAAAAGATACCCGTACATAATCCTTTCAAATAAATTCATATAATTACTAACTTTTAATCCTGACATTGCCTAAAAAAAATTAATCCTGACAAACATTTAGTTTTTATAATTCTTGAATACTTTTTTTTAAATTATTTACTCATATATGGTCGTGCTTTCATATTGGTTCCTTTAAATATTATATATTTAGCTTTTAGGTGGGACTTTATAAAAATTAAAAAATAAGCACAATTTTTTGACAGAAAAATATAAGCACAATTAATGCCTTAAAAAAAACCTTTGCACACTCGCAAATTAATGATGACGCTCCCAGCATAATAAAGCCAGAACAGAATTGAAGATTATGCTCACCATAGCAACTTCCTCAACTCCCAACATCCAAAATTAATAATGAATTACTCTACAGTATTCATCTATTAATCCCGTTCACAATTTATAAAATAAAAATATAAGAGAAATATATGTGAAAAAGTTAAATAGTGTTTAAGATATTTCAAACAAACATTTTTCCTTTCCTTTTCGAAACCTCTTTAAAAAAATTACTAAATACATATCTTATGAAAAAAATATCGAAAGTAACATAATTAAATCTAAATAAAAAAAAACAATTGTGAAAGTCATGCTTGTTAATGTGATACCAACAATTTTCAAAAGTGTAAGACAATACTTTTTGTCTTGTTAGTTGTATCACAAATCAATAATGTTGAAAATGAATTCAGGAATTTGATAGAATGCGGATGTGTCCACATTATATCTTTGATGATATTTTCATTGTTCAGTCGTCTAAACCAGTAAATATATTCGTCATGTTCTATCAACTTCATCGAATGTTGTATTTTCGTCACAATCTATAATTGTCAACAAAATTTGATCAAGTTTCACCATGTTTTCATCAATTGGTTAACCATGGTTTTTTCTTCACTACTTAAACGACCAACATATGAATGACTAAGCAATGTTCCCATCATTTTATTGTTATGGAAACCACATTCAACATTAAGCAATTTTCCATCACTTTATGGTTATTGAAATCACATTCAACAGTAAGTCTTCACACTACAATTCTCACAAACATCCCTATTAATTTAAAAAGGCATCCACATTTTCTGGTTCTAGTGGACTTGCACACTAACTTGTCTTTATATTGTTTGTACTTCTTTCCTCCTTTTTCATAATTCAGTATAACATATGTTTTTTTAATTACTTCTGACTTATGAATGAGAATTACACAATCGTGTTCCTTTCCCACATGTCGAGTCCAATTTAACAAATCATCGAACTCCTGAAAAATCTAAAAGAATCAAAAAATTATTCAATAACAAAACAAAAAACACAAAACACATACAAATACACATTATCAGTCATGAAATGTACCTTATCAACCATGAAATAACTAGAAAAGTTAGGATAACCAGGTTGCGCTTGCATATTAGTATCTTCACCACCCACATTTTCATTATTATTATCTCTCATACCATCATTAGGTTTGGCTTCACATAAAAGGTCAAGTTGGTAAAAGAATTAGATTCCATTATCCATATTCTCCCATCCAACTAGTATTGTAACATTGTCAGATATAATTGTATTCCAATCCATTAACCTACATAATCAATACATCAAATTCAATTAGTTGTAAAAAAATGGACAACATAAATAAGATTTTATTGTGCAACGGGTTCATTTGTAAAATAGAATCACATTTTCATTGTGCATCAACAACACTGAAAATAATGGAATCATGATTTCGCTGTATGAAATTTCACAGCAAAATTGTGATTCTATTGGACCATGAAAACATAAAAAATACTTGGAAGTGTGAGTGCAGAGAGTGAAGAGCAGGAGAGTGGGAAAAAGAAAAGAGAAATAATGAATGAAGATAGGGACGGTAGTTTAGTAATTGTTCTTGGCTAGTAATTGTTCTTGGCTAGTAGTGACAAAAACAATTTTGTTGAGGTTAATAGTAACACCCAAAGACAAATAGCAGCTCTATATCATATTTGTGTCATAGGAAAACTAATTAAACCAATAAAAAGATTGATCCTATAGATAAGAAATGAACTTATATTCCATAAAAATGTGGATTTGGTTTTTATTGTTAATGTAAGTAATTTGTTAGTAGATAATTTATAAGTACATGTATAAGCAATCATTAAACCTTAAGATTTGTTCGTACTCTAATGAGTACATGAGACTAAATTTTTAGTTATAAAAAAAAGAATTAAAAAATTTATGAAAAATATTACTATAATTTAGACACATACACATAACACATTACTATTAATGATTGTATAAAAAAATTTATTAATGCTTGTCTTATAAAAAAATGCCCCAAAATTTACAATTTCTTCAAAAGTGATTTTTGTCAAACACACTCAATAATGATTTTGCAGAAGTAACAGACTAGCAAGCAGCCTAGCAAGACTGCAATCAATATCCAAAATCAATAACTATAAGTAGAGTATAAAAAGTAATTAGTAAGGAAAACAAAATTAATAGAATAAAAGAGAAAAAGGGTACTTCCTCACCAAAGTTACCCACCGGAAATGTTATAGGTGATGTAATATGAAACTTAAATAAGAAGAGAAGAAGAAAAGAAAAAAATATAATAAGTAATGTAATATAATAATAAAATAAAAACTTAAAAAATATATTAATATGAACGTTAAATATAACAATTACACCACTTAAAACAACTCATCGTTTATAATTTTTTTTTAAAATCTTATAATGAAGAACACAGTATTTTACTAGTACTATAAGAAAGATTATAATATTAAAACAAAAAAGTAAGTCATCAATGTTTCCCATTGTTACACGCCAAGTAGTACTTTAAACGACTGGAAGTGCAGAGCACGTGTCCAAGCACCGTGTTTATAACAAATTCTTATCATGAGTTTTTTTTTATAGAAATTAAAAAGGAAGGAGATAAGTATAAAATATTGGTATAATAAGATAAAATAACTATTAAAAAAATAGACGTAATAGATACAGACATACAGTAATAAATAATGTAATGAAAAAAGTAAGACAGAAAAAAAAATAGAAAATAAAATGATGGAAAAGTTAATATGAGAGAAGGAAAACAAAATATCACGTTTGGAACATCGAAATTGTAATAATTAACTACTTAAAGTTAAATCCAAAATATGGAAAATCACGTCCAAACCTGTAACCAAACAAGCTAAACTATTTTTGCCACAATTTATTTTTCTCATCCAAATAATGGAACTGTTTTTATATCATGCAAGAGAGCATTGATCACATTAGTGAGAGAGATGAAGGAAAGAAATGGGTGCATATTATGCTTTTTCTCCTTGACTCTTATAGCTGTAACTCCACTACCTTGTAGACCTCATTATACTTCTGATAAGTCTCCATCTTTTCTGACACCAAACTGCTGTTGGGGGAAAGCCCCTTGATCTTCTTCTTCAAGGCTCCATAACCATGCGAGGCACCAAAATCATGTGCACTCAGATCAAGTGCAATAACAAGCACCACCACCAGGCACCATGAGTAGCATTCAAATGGTTGGAAGCAGTGCTCACTTCTCGTAAGTCTGTCATGGATCAACTATACCTTTATCTATCTGTCACCCCTATATATGTTTCACAACATATATATATATCATATTTCAAGTTTATATAATTAGATCACTGACTCTAATTAATTTTATTATAAATATATATTGGTGTAGTGAATCTAGCTATGATTAACTTTTTAATCTGTTAAATCTTATGCCCATTTCTGGATCTCATGTGTTCTTTCTTTGTTCCATATTCTTCATCTTTATCACTGATTCTGGATAATTGCGGAGGACCACTCTTAAATAAAATTTATAAAGCAAAAATTGTTTTCATCTATTTACAAAGAACAAATATATTTTTTATCTCTTTAATAAATATCAATATCTCTGAGATATTAATTTTTAATTTTCAGAATATAAGAATAGTCAGAGTTGAAAAACAAAATCTATGCACAAAGGAGAAGCATAATAAGATTTTCCATGATTATTGATTAGAAGCTTGTTAGCAACTAAGATGATTTAGCTAGGATTAACAAATCCATTCCAATTGACATGGAACCAATCCATTCCAATTGGATAACTTATGTTATGTCTTAAGATTCTGAATAGTTGAGTTTGTCTTTTTTTCTGGCCATGTGCTTTGCGTGAACCTCTTCCTGTTTGTGTGGATTAGCGTCTGTAGGGAAAATCTAGGCAACTTTATGGTCTCGTGACACAAAGTGATCCCAAGTTCCCAACCATTAAATATATGTGAAGTAATTATGACTCCTTGGTCCCAATTCCACACACTCCACAAATAACTTGACAAAATACTAGTGTTGTATGGTAACTTTCACTGTTTTCTTACTCGGACAATTCTACTACAGGGATCCCACAGTTTTGTGTTTGTTGATTTGTTTTAAAATTTTGACAACCTATAAAGCCATAACAATGTTTTAATACTTAATTGTTTTATCCTAAGCATATATTATTTGTTAGTTTGGCTCAAATTGTTTGCATGTCAATTTGCTCCATATCCCTCTAGCCCTGTTAATTGCCCTGCCTCTGTTATTCTGTGACCAGAAAAAGACTCCAATGTTGGGTGGTGTAGTAGCCGGCTACATTATATTTTTCATAAAAGAGTAAACATTTACTTTTAATTGCTGAAATTTTAGGCGTTAATCAATTTTATCTCTAGTTTTATAATTTTTTCACTTTATAAAATTTTATTTTTTTTAGTTTTTAATGCAATGAAAAAAATATTATAAAAAACTAAAGTATTTTTTTTTTATATTTTATAAAGTCAATCAAATGAGATTTTATGGTTTTTTTTCAATAGGGTTAACAATATTTTTGGTCCTTAATTTTGAATTTATGCTTTTAGTCCACAATCTAAATGTTGGCTCAAAAAATGTTTTCTAATTTTTTTATAACTTTTAGTCTCTATTATCAAGTAACAATGTTAATTAATGATTAATAATGATGTTAGAATTAACTTGTCATATTATCAAGAAATATGATTTGAGAGTCACATGTAAACTATGTTTTTAACCTCTCATGTGTTTAGAACAATTAACGAAGTCATACCAGTTAATGAAAAATAAAAAATATAATTTACCTAAAAAATTAGACATGATTTATTAATGACAGAGTAAGTTATGGAGCTGCCAATATCATTGTTAGTCATCAGTTGTTAATGCTATTACACAACATGGACTAAAAGTGGAAACAGAGAAAGTTTTTAAACTTAATTTAGATGAGGACTAAAAGCATAAATCTGAAAAAAAATTAGACATGAAAAAAGATAGTAAACCCTTTACAATATTATGAAAAATAAAACAGATCATAAGAGAACTTATATTATGTTGCTAGATTTTTTTATATTTTCATTTTAAAAACTACTATAAAACTTCCATGATACTTTTCCCAAATCAACTAGTTAATACAACCACAAATTCCACATGATTTTATGGTTAAGGTATACGAACAAAGACCCACCATAACAAATCTCAAAGCAGTTACCTACTGTCGTTACTAAAAGTAACCAACGAGATTAGCCTCGTATCGCTAAATTGCTCATAACCACCATGCATGATTCACTTCATCTATGCTGGCATCACTTACCAGACTGTTCCATGCACAAAGCAGCCATAAATCTAACCAACACCATTGTGAGTTGTGAACAACTAGTTTATCTATTGTGAACATGTAAGGTTTTAAATTACGATCATAATTGTGTCTTCATTGTGATTTATGACATTGTAAGAAATTGTAGATAAATGTAGTACATATGACTGCAACTGTGGCCATAGATACTTCCAAAACTTTGATATTGAAGCCAAAATCATGACTACAAACTGGTTTCTAATACTTTATTAATACGTTTGATTAATTTGTAAATCTGTATTTTAAGGTAAGAATAGATATGAAGAAAAATAAATGAGATATTTCTAAAACAGAGGAACATAAATTCCACCAAACTAATTTTATCTTCAAATCACTTTTCAACAAATTATTCAAATAAAAATCAACATTCTAATTATAATTGGTCATACATAAGAAATAATCTAATTTTTGTAGCTATCCAATCAAATGATTAATAGGGGTTAGTCACACTAGATCACTTTTTCTTGTTGAGGTAGTAATATTTTAAAATAAACTTTTACACAAAGTTTTGAAACTCAGGGGATCTGGCTAGTCCGATCAGTCGAACCGCGACCCAGTCTCGCTCTATGCCACCGCTTCACTCGCCAACCTCTTTTTCTTTCCTCTTGTCGTGGTGTCGTGCTACCGTCACCTTCTACGCCGCTGCTCGCAATCTCCTTCCTTCCTCTTGCTCGCATTCTCGTTCTCGATCTCTCGCAACCTCACCTTCTATGTTGCCACTCGCCAACTGTCAACCTCTCCTTCCTTCTTCTCATCGTGCCAAATATCAGTTTTCTTTCTCTTTTAAGGGTTTATAAAATCCTAAGATTTCATATGAACTATTGAAACTTAATAAAAATATACTTCAAATCGTGTGTCTTTTTCTTTTCAAACTTTTATTATATGACAAAGAATAATGTTGTTATAATTAAGATGACAAGATTTTGCATGTATATAACAATTGAATTCATAGCATAAGTTATAATACATACTTTCTATTAGGAGAAAATGAGGCCAAGACAAATTTTCTATCTCCATAAGACAAACTAACAAACCAAATATTGGCCAGTAGTGAATATAATTAGATTTGTTTAATTGTTAACGGGTTTGATTAGCAATATTTTAAGATAAATATAAAATTTTTATATTTTTTTATTACAGACATGATCATACAGGTTAATTAGTGATTCATCGATTTGATCATTGGTCCAATAATTTAGGACCATGACCGGGTCAATTTCAACCAATAGGCTCACATAATCTAACAAAAATGAATTCACTCCAACCCAGCCTTTTTCTGGGTCCAAAGCCCAGTCATATTGATGATAGTGGTCCGAAGTTGGCCCCGTTGGCCTGGTCTCATCCCCATCAATCTTATTTCAGCTCTTTTTTGTACAAATCCTCATTCAAATTCTTACCTTTCACTGCTGCAATGTACATCAAAGTGTATAATAAAAGAGAATAATACTCACTGTCAATGTAAAAAGTGTTGTACAGATACAACCAATCGTATTCCTCTATTTTGCCATATCACATAATAGTGTTATAATAATCATAGAAAGTTATGGAAAATAATAATGAGCAAGTATATATGATTCACAAAACGTAATTTGACTGGAGAACCAGCATGCTAGCAACAAAGGGGTGAAAGAAAATGAACGCTTGATGTTATTGAAATGATAATATAGAAGAAAGTTTTACGAAGATAAAAGAGAAAGAAGGGCCTATAAAAAAAAAAAAAGAAGAAGATTAAAGAAAATTATACAGAAGATATAAGAGGAAGAAAAAAAGAAAAAAAATAGGAGAAGGCTATGGGTTATTTATAAAATCAAGATGATAATTTATAATTACAAAGTTTCATTCCATCATGTGTACCCTAATTGTAGAGGAAGAAAAACAAGAATAAGTAATAGAATGAAATAGATTTGGTCTCATTTTCTTCCATGGTCTTTCACGTAAATCAAACAATGAATTTTTTTTCCCATTCCCTCCTCTTTCATCAATCCAACCACACCCTTGGGAGAAACTAGTGTTGACCAAAGGAAATAAATAAAAAAAAGGGAGAAAGAAACTAGTAAATAGGGTTCTGTTGGTTATCACAAAGAAGTGGCTCTTTTTTCCTTTTCTTGTATCCCGTTGGTCCCATTTCTTGCGACTTATAACTTGAGTTGTACTGAAAAAGAATGCCCATGTCTTTTCATATTTCTTTTTATTCGTCACTTGGATTTTATTCCTTTTTCTACTCCATTCCTATTTGTTTGATTGCTTACATTAATAGTATCTTTAGTGATAAATCTTAAATTAAAATTTTAGACCACTTTTTAGTGGATTTTACAATATCATGTAGGTTTAAAAATTGAGATCTCTATCATTTTTTCTGTTAACAATAAATTTTATTTTGAGATCTTAAATAATTTTTATTAGGTTTCACATGAATCTCACTTTTAAATATTTAATAAATTAATATAAATATTTTTTTCTCTTCTCTCTTTCCTTTCTCATTTGTTGCATTTTTTTGTCTCCTTCCTCTCTCCTCATCTCATGTTACTTTTTTTCTTTTTTTTCTTCTTCTCCCTCTCTCCTCTATGCGGCTGCCCACTTTCCCCTTCTTCCTCCATCGCAACCCTCCACCTTCCCCTTCCCCTCCACCGTGGCCAACCCCCCTTCCCCTCCCTCATGATCCATCCCCTCCCCCGCAAGCTCCCTCCGTTAGTATGTCTTTTTTTTGTCTATTTTATTTTCTTCTTCTACAACAACTATTTTTTCATCTCTTTCTGGTTTTTTCTCTCCTTTTGTTGGTACCACCGTTTGCTGTTAGGGAGAGAAAAAAACAATTTGGAATACTATGCAAATCTTAAGGATTCTTTTACAAAAAATCAATGCTCCATGTTGGAAATCTGTCTAGTTCCTTTATCCGGAGATCTAGTAAAAATCAAATCTTGAATTCAAGATCCTTACTCAATATGTGACACTAAAGATGCTATAACATTTCTACAGTTACAATGAGAGCACTTTTAGCAATGAAAATTCTTATGACAAAACCTTGAAACAAAAATGAATGACAAATTTCGGACAAATAAATAACATAGTTGTCATTACTAATATTTTTAGTTCAAAGTCAATTATTGATGAACTTGACAAGACAAAGTAATGTCGAATTTAATTATCTTGAATGACCATTGTAAGTTCTTTGTTTGGTTTTTTTTAGTTTAAGTTACATTTTATGAAATTTTTAATCATTATAAACCTTTTTCTATAAAAAAAAAACATTATAAACCTTTGGTGATTAAATTTAACGTACCAATTTTAAAAATTCATTTTAATCTGAATCTTTGCCCCCATAAAAGATAGGCTAGTCCCACCCCTCCCCTGTTTTTTCCATTCACATAATGCTTTGTCCTATATATGGAAGGAGAAACAAGATGAGAAATCAAATACACCACTACATTATTGCACCTCCTCCATACATTGTGTAAAAGATAATCCATTATTGGCTAGTTGGATTATTTAATTGGAGGGTGGTTAAGGAACCAATTTTTTTTATATAAAAAAAAAATCCATTGGTTTAAGTGGTTATGCCCCGTGTAATCTATGAAGCAGGATCTAGTGAGATTCTGGAGAGTTTCTGCTGGATTCTAACTGTATCGAGACAATGGTGAAGCATACGTAGATTAATAATTTTTTAAAATCTCTGCATTATAATCCAACTCAAAATTCATTCAAATCATCCATTTTACTCCCTAACTATTGCTGTCACCGCAATCTTCATGGATCAACTCGACCCATAATTTAAATTATCTAATCCAATTTTTACCACGCAAGTTATGAAGTTGCAAATAACTGCCGCATATTTATTAATGACAAATTTATATTTCATGAATTAAAATAATGAAGTAGCAAAGCATACTAATGTGTTTTTTGGTTCAGGGGAGCCTACCATTGGAAGAAGCCAATTACACTGCGGGGAAGCAACACACTCGTTTGACAGATAGTTTGTTCAATACTAACATAAGGAGAAAGAAAAGGAAAAGCATATAAGAAAAAATACATTGAGCAAAGGTTGTTCTGTCCTTTACAGTTAAACTATTTGGTGTAAAATGACTCGATGCAGCTTCACCTCCCAGTGAATACATAAATGGAGATAGAATCCTATTGTCTTTGTATCATACCTCTCATTGTCACTATTCACAAGCCAGTTTTGTGTCAAAACTAGTCAAGCAAATGGCAAAAGCCTGAAAAGCAGATAGGGGATATCTATAGTCCATAGTAAATATATCCTTGCCAACCTTGCCAAACTGAAGAATGATCTTGTCATGATCAGACTGAGCAGGCTGCGATGACGGTGCAGGAGCACCAGTTGCAGGTGGCTGCGTTGCAGCAATCAGCTGAAAATTCTTGACGGACGCAACAGTCACCCTTCCCCTAAAGTTGAGGCACCAACACTGCAGCTGCTCGTGCCATCTTGGAGATTTGTTCTTGAGAACTAAAGGCCTATCCTTTCCCTGCTCCTCTTCGTTGCCCGCCAGAAATATGTCCGAGAACCTGGAGCTGCTAAACTCGGTTGAGTTGTCGATCGATCTAGCGAAGGATATGCTTCGGAAGGAATCTTCAAGGGAGCGGGGAAGGAGCTCTGGCTGGCCTGGGACAGTGCAACCAGGCTCAAGGGCTGACATAGGGATCGAGTGCATGGTGCAGTTCATTCTGCGCGGGCCCCTAGTACCAAGGACATTCAACTCATAGGTGATCTGGGCAATATTGTAGCTACCACTAGGGACCTTTGGAGAAACCTTTTTTGAATAAAACCTACGGCTTCGGCCTGGAGGAGACAGCTGAGCATTGTTATAGGGAGGCTGTGTATCATAAATTATAAACTTGGTGCCTAGAAAATTTGACCTGAAATGAGGGGAGATTGACACAGTATAAGTTTATATTGCCAGAAAAATGCAGAAACAGGGATTTCTTGAACATTAATAGGGGAAAATAATGGTATTAGAAATTACAAAAAACCATAAATACATCCAGAAAAGTAAAAGGCAAACACATGGATGAAAATTATAATCATTTCAGAATTAAAGGAAGAACATAATTAGACATATAATTGGAGAAAGACAAGAAAAAGCCAAGTGCATTAATACATACTTGAAAACCATTGATACGTTTAAAAGTGGAAATAGAACAAGAGAAATTTTCAATTACAGTAATTATAGATCATAGATGCAGTCAAGAGGCCTTAGAAAATAATAGCTTTTACTTGACATACCAAACTTTGTTGAAGCTATATGCTGCTACTTAGTTCTAGTAACTTGTAAACAAAAGTACAAAACACCAAATTAGACCTTTTGTTGGAGCTGCATATATGTTTTGAGATCATAGAGGAGATGCAGACATAGTTGAAAGATCTCAGGGAAGTACTAAATTCAATCATCATCATCAAGACCACCAATCATATTATAATCAACAAGAACAAATTTTACAGAAGAAATATGTGAAAACATAAAGTTCTCCACATCATTCAAAACGGATATCAGTAAAACCATGATTGATCACACAAAATGCATGCTGTGAGAAACTAGAATCTAAAGAGAATATACCTGAGTTTTCCAATGTAAGTACTATTAGATCTTGATATGTTATCCGCATCCATTGATATAATATACTCTGTGCATGTTGTTCTTCTGGTCCGTTTTGCAGAAAGAAGAAACTTTCCATTTTCAACTAGCAATGCTGCATGGACAGTCAAGAATTAAAAACATGTCCGAGAGACAATGACAACTAAGTCCAAAAACTTCTCAATGAACATTTATAGGCTGTAGAAGGTAACGGCAATGCACTTTGTCGGTTCATAAGATAGAACTGTGTTGTTTTAGTAGTCAACATAGTAAATAATTAAATCAATTCACTAAAATTAGAAGAAAAAAGAAGGTAATCTATTGGTTGTTTAAGTAGGATAGAATAAAGGAGCACAAACTACTTGCTCATGATTCCTGGTTTCCAGTTAATCTCAGCTGCACAAAGCTGACTCAAGCATGAACAACCAAATCATTTCCAAGGAGTATGCATCTTAATCAGCATGTAAACACTTACTATTGTCTTAATGTAGTTGCAAAGGAAGATAAAACAGCTTGTTAAGCAGGAAGCAAGAAGAGGCTTAAACTCCCAATCCCATAGCTTGCTAATTTTAATAAATGAACACAATAAATACAGAAGTAGGACATAGCAAAGAACTTGGCATTTCTAAAGTGTAGAAAATAATCCCTAGGTAGCTCAATTGTACAAACAAGAACTGAGTTTAGATGGAATAGAATAAACAATTACCACTATGACAAGGAAAGTCTCAGCAGTCAGCAAGATCTAGTTTGTGGTGGCACAAAATCATATATTTTTAGTAGATTCGCATTCATCAACACTTACTTTAATAAACTAATAATCTAGTGAGCCTGTACTCTAGACTGATGTCAACAGAGTTAGCAGGATGAGCTAACCTTAGACAGAAAAACAAATTTGGTTGGCTCACAAATCTTGAATGAGAATAAAGTTTTCAAGCATAAGATAATACCATTGAGCTCTCCATTTTCCAAAAGGACATGAAGGTCATGTGCTATTAAGTAAAATAACAAATCACGGGGGCACAAAATCTTCCACATTGAATGATTAATCAGATTAGGTAATTATGGAAATAAGTAAATCAGATCATACATTACATGCTGTCAGCTATTAAATTACATAATAAATAAATTCAAACCAATCTCATAAAAGGCAATCAGACAAACTTGTATATGTCGGTCTCAAACAAAGTAAAACAATTGTGCTTACCAGGACTAAGACAAAGGAATAGGTGGTACGTCAGATTAGATTTGTCTCTCTTGATGAAACACTGGATGGTTCCATCCCTTGAACCGGGCTGTAAATTGTAAGACAAGAGTCAATCAAAAATCAAAATATGATCATGCATTCTAGTACAAAATTTATATCTCTCACAACACAAGCATGAACCAGTTATTTTGAAATATATATTTAACACAAGATAGGAGATAAAGAAAATCTCACCTGCTTCAGGGAGACAGGGAAAGTAATCTTCCCACAGAACTCAGGACTGGTAACAATTTCTTTGCACATTTCTCTCCAGGACTTGCACACAGCAGCACATGCAACCACATGCTTACGAGCAGGCCATGTAGTCTCACTTTCTTCCAATCTTTTAATAACATCGCGAAGAAGCTCAGGCGGAAGGCTAGCCCACCGGCTGTTCTGTACAACTGGCAGGCACTCGTCCACCTCATGGACCAAACTATTCGACTTGCCCCCACCAGAAAGCCTTACATCAAAACTCCGCCTTGATAAGCTTCCAAATCCATCCCTTACATCACGAACAATACTGCGGAAGGACATTTGCTACAATACACTAACAGCCCAAAAATTTAATGTGACTAACACCACTTAATGGAAAACGTTCCACTAATCCACTCTAGTCAGATGTCACAACTCACAAGTATTAGCAGTGCAAAGAGCTGCAAATCAACAAAACTTTAATTTAAATCCAGTTTCAATGCTTAGTTATTAAGTCATAAAAGTATCAAAACACAGATAGGGAAAAGCACAAAGAGGGAAAAGGGAAAAAACACTAAAGAGAGAGATTCTCATAAAAGAAAGCCTCACATGAACCTAAAGTCTAAAGAGGCCTAAAATTTCAGACCTTTGTCAGAATCATATTTTAAAACATTATCTACAAGACTCCAACAGTTGAACTCCCTAAATCTAACTTCTCAAAAGAGCAACAAATTCTAATTAGAATCTTACTATCTTACAAAAAAATTATGCTTCTATCAACCAAACTACCTTTCCCTCACAAAGGGATAAAAAAAATTAAAGAAAAAAGAAGTCAAGTGAAACTAGAGCATCACTAGTCATAAAGTAATAAGCCTAACATATCTATTTACGTTATAAAACATATAAAGAAAAATACCTGAACCTCTAAGAATGTCTCTCACACGCAAGGGAGCAAACACAACCACACAAAGCAGAAAACAAGACATTAGATAGTAGTTCACATAACAAACCTCAATTACCAAACTTCAGTGAGAAATAAAGCTTTTCTGCCCACCCTAATCACAAGAGATCTGTATAGAACATAATAATACTAATACTAATACTAATAATAATAAAAAATAAAATAAAATAAATAAATA
>CM023956.1:25664700-25695559 GCA_013407115.1 Glycine latifolia
AATAATAATAATAATAATAATAATAATAATAATAATAATAATAATAATAATAAACTTTTTTTTTACAAAAGCAGCAACAGTAATAAACTAATAGTAGTAAAACCAGATAACAATTTATTTAAAAAAAAAGAATTCATATACTACAGAATTGACGAGTCGTAGAAAAAAAAAACTCACAAAAGACACCAAATTAAACCCAAATGAAAATTCCACAAAAACTCAGACTAGAAAATGAAAAAATGGAAACTTTCAGAAGCTAATAAGAGAATCCAAAAGATCAAACTTGATAAACTGTTAGCTAGACCAAGAAAATTCTGGGTCAACACTCCAATCAAAGTTAAGAAAAAGAAATGGAAAAAGCAAAGAAAAGCAAACAACAAGGACTACAATAACAAAAAAGGAGCATCAATTGCAAAAGACTAAAAATTTACCATTCAAGAGAAGAAGAAAAAAGAAGGAAGATCAGAGAAGAAGAAGAACCTCGCCACCAAGTTCAAAGAAGCAATGTTTTGTTTCTCTGTGTTTTCTCTTTCCCTTTCCGTGTCTGTGACACAAACCTCTGACTCCGAAAGACACGCACTCACTGCATTTATTAAATCCCACCAAGAAACAAACTACTTCAATTATTTTTAATAATTATTATAATTACATTAATTATATTATTAATTGTTATAGACAACATAACAATAAAAGCTGCTTAATTAGTTATTAATTACCCAATAGGGGATTTTAAAATTGAAATAAACTTGAATTAAATTAAATAAGTAATTAAAGCTAGAACCTACTTGGTAGAGACGTTCTATGCTGTGGAAGTCAAATTACGGTTTAACCCTTGACAGTTGACTTTTATGCATCTAGTGGTATCCGACTCCGAAGTCCAAACTACGTTACTAGAGTAACGGTGTGTTTAGTGGAAGTGGAATACAGCGCGGAGTGACGCAGGGAAGTTACGATAAGGACGCGATCAAAATAAGACTTTTTTTTATTACCATAATAATTAGAATTTTTGGTTTCAGCAAAAAGAAAAATAATCTTGAAGTATTTCAGTATAGTTTGATCTTTGGATTGTGCATAAAATTAATTTTCAGTACCATGATTACTTTAGCTTTAAAAATAAGAGCAATGTATATTCTCGTGCAATGTTTTTTATTAGTTTTTTTAATCTTTTATATAAAATATTAAATGAAAAGTAAATATGTTTATTATTTTAAAGTGATAGCAAGACTTATTTTGATAACTACAAATGACTAGTAGAAAAGGTTATAAGAGAGTTTAAAATCATTCTAGAAAAAATTATGACAAAAATATTGCATCTCTTTGATTTGGTGTATGTGGCTGTAGGCCACACGCAAAGGTTCATTCTTTTAAACTTAATGGATGTCACATAGGTTAACGTGAGAGGATAAATTTAAGTTTGATTAACTAAATGCAAGTTGGATTTATAAAATCAAGGTGAAAATCATTTTGGTCCAATTAATTTTAAGTGATTTGGTTTGATTTAATTTTACTCTATTTTGTTGGTTTGAAAATTAAAAATATTGAACTGAGTTGAAGGTTATTAGGGTTTGGTTAGACTAAGCCTAATATTTCAAAAGTTCTAAAAAGTAATTATATAATAATTTTATGTCATAATAAGTACTTAATTTTATTGAAAAGAGTTTAAATAGTAAATCAAAATAAAGAAAATTAACATTTAATTTCTAAGCAAATCTTTTATAGAAACTGATAAATATACTAAAATAGACTGCAACATACATCTATCTATCTGACATTTAAAGTGTAATGAGTTACTCCTTTTACTTTTATTTTTATTTATATGACATTTAAAGTTTTGATACAAGTATTAAGAAATATAATTAATTTATTAATTTAAAAAAAATCATTAGGTAATTTTTTAATAACCCTTTATCTATCTGATTAATTACTTATCTACTCTTACTATACACTACTATAGAGCAAGTTGGACTCATGGATTTTGAAATCACGAGAATTGTTAAGAACATGAAAACGAGATTTATATAGATTGACACCTCAATTAAATAGTTGCAAGTAATGATAGATTACTAATTTGAATGGGGGAATCACACAAGTAGTGGCTCTAATGGTGGTTAAAGAGTGTCATAATCCGATGGCAAACAACATCTTATTAGGCAAGCTCAATATTCTTCGATATGAAGGGAGTGGAGTAGAGGATTAGGTTTCTAATTTTGATTTGAGAATTATTCTTTTATGCACAATACTCTTGCAATTCATTGAGTCATATATGTTAGCCTCCTTGGCCATGGTGGGATCAACATATACATCGTACACGTATGTGTTTCAAAATGGGTTACTTCTAAATGTACAAGGGTTTGTAGAGGTTATGGTTTGGAAGTTCGATATTGGTCTCTACAAAAATCATTTTGTGGAATTAAAAGAGTTAAAGCAAACCCTATTCAAGGCAATTTGTTAAAGATCATATATTTCTTAAAATCAGGGTTAATCAACTTCTTTGTTGTGAAGTTAAAGGATCACCTAAAAACATACCCGTTTCTTGCTCAAGTAGGGTCTTATCACAATTGGTTACATTAATAAAGATTTATGAACCTAAGCACTTCTAGTTACATGGTCTAGATAGGGGTTTTAAATTAACAAGAATGGTTGTGTGGAATCTCGATGTACTAGTATTATCTGCTTTGAACCGTTAACTTGGATATGGTAGCAAAGTCTTGTGTGCCATCTTCTATAATCTTATTAATTGCAATATCAGGCATTAAAATAACATTCTGAATACAATGAGGGATATGTAAATGAATATTCTAATAAGCAAACAAAATAGAAATTCTAACTAATGAATGAGCTAACAAATTACTTTCCCTTCTACTATACTAAACAATTGTAGAAGGAGAAGATTTCACGATATCCTAAATTTGGTTGATAATCATTCCACACTCAAAAATATCTTCCTCGTTGTTGTGAATCTGATCCACTACCAATTTGTTATCCAACTCGACAATCACATTGTAAACTTGTTGATTAGTGAGCCAAATTAGAGTATGTAAGACAACAATTGTTTCACCTTCCTTGCCTGACATATTTGTTGTAATAAAGGCAGTTCTAGCCTGCAAAAAACACCTCATTCATTCCTTAAACAGACTATAAAACATGTGATGCCTTTCTCGACAAAAAAAGCTGTATCACAATTGCACTTCAAAGTTCCTAATGGTAGAGGAATCCACGCATTTTCGGAAAGCTCTCTACCTTGTGCCATATCCTCATACTGCACCTTTACATTCAACATTAAATCAACATTTAGCCAATCCGCAAGAGTAAACTTTGCTTTATTCATCATTGCATCAACTTGTTCCAATTTTGCATTTCATTCATTTTCTTCCAAATGTTGCACATAGTCATGACCATAATTTAGTATTGATCTTTACATCAGAGTTCGAGTAATTTGAAAAACAATCCCTTAAATGATTCAAGTTTTAGCAACAATTGATCAATATGAGGCCACAAACCAATTCGCTGCCAGATTACAATGCTTTGGGAGGAAGTTATCATACTATGCCAGCAATTTTCTAGCTCATTAGGACAAAAAATGCAAGTAGGGAAAGATATACCTCTACTTTGTAGTTTGATGTGCGTTGGGAGAACGTCTCTACAAGTCTTCCAGATAAAAATCTCCACTTTAGGGGGCACCCTCAACTTCCATACAAATAGGCTTAGGAGTTGAATTTGTTAGTTCCTATTTTCAGCCATAAGATCTATCATGGTATATAATATAACTGCTAGAGAGGATACGCACATTGCACTCGCACATCCGCAGTGGGGTTCTTGTAAACTAAACATTTGACAGAATTCACAACAAATACGCAGAGTGAAAGGAAGTATGCTTCCTAGGAGGAGTTGCAGTTAAGTATATATGTTAAATTTGCTCAACTATATGAATGTAAATAAGGGTAAGTTTCATTATTGCTATAATATGTGTGCAATTATATAATTTGATCTCTATTGTGTGCTTTATAGGAAACTCCAACTCGTTGAACAAGTAGAGTGATATGCGTCTAGCATATAATGTTTTTCAAGCTAAAAAAAAGCAAAAATCGATCATAATTGAACATTATTTTACCTCAATTGTGGATATTTTGATTAATTTTATGTTCAAGCACATTATATCTCATTTTGTGCAATTTTATAGCAGGAATTCAAAGGAAATAAGATGAAGAATGTATATGAGTCCTACGCTATTGGCATGGTGTTTGGCGCCATTCACGCCATAAAGCAAAACCAAGAAGAATCTTCACTGCCAACTCGCGCCATTCGCGCCGTTATTCGCGCCAGTTGCGCCATAGGCCTAAATCAGGACAAGCTTTACTGCCAGTTCACGCTATCCGCGCCAGGAACCTAAAACTTAGCAATTTTCACTGGATGCTCACGCTATTGGCGTGAGATGTGGCGCCATTAGCGCCGGCGACATGGGAATTAAAGATTTTGCTTAAAGATAACATAAAACCAAAAGATAAGGGAGCTTTCACACCCTAATTATAAATAGGGACTTAAGAGACCAAAAGAGAGACTTTTTTTCACAGACCTAGAGGCTGTTACACACAGATTTACAAGAGCAAAACAAGAGAAAGAAGGATTCTTGAAGGATTAAAGTTAGGTCAAGAAGATTGAGAGTCAAGATTGAGGGGTTTGATTATTCTTCTTCTTCTTTAAATCCTTGATCCACTTTGATCTATCTTTACTAAGGCTAGACGTAATTATGTCTAGTTAATTATCTTTATTGTGGTCAGGACCATAAACCTCATGTGAACTTTTTTGTAATTGGTTGATTCTATGATTCTTTTATGCTAAGTTATTTTACTTTATCTTGTGGTATTGAATATATCTTTGTTAGGCTTGATCATTCTAATGAAGTTCTTAGGGTTAGAGTTTACAATAGGAATATTGAGGCTTTAATTTCTGATCGCAATAAAGTAACAATTGGTACAATACCTAGGAATAGGGATGTATGATTGTAGATTCATTGATGTATCATTTTAATGCTTAACTTAAGAAAGATCACTAAGGAATTAGGGTTTTTGCTTGGGTTAAAGGGTTAAAATCATTAAGAAATTAGGGTTTAACTATTTTTATATAATGATACATTATCTGAATAACTAGGATAATTGAATATAGTATCAATTCGAGTAAAGAAGGTAGGGATCAAAAGGTAAATGTGTTCTGACTACAATTCTTCTTAATCAATTCTTCAAATCTAATTAACTTTATTTTTAAATTCTCATTGAATTTTAATTCTGTTATTTAATTCACAATTCAATCCAAACTTTATTTCATCAAATTTAAAGAGAATAGTCACAATAAATTTGGTGCCTCAATCCTCGTGGAGACGATACTCTATTTATCACTTTATTACTTGCAACGATTGGTGCACTTGCCGAACACGCAACATAGAGCTACAAGAGAACTCGACCTTTTGGGGGAATTGATGAGGAACCCCGTTATGAATAGTGACAAAGGTAATGACTGCATTATAGCAAGGATTTAAATTCCTTTGTTTTTATGTTTTCTTTCCTTTTTCGTGTCTGTGAGATTGTGACACAACCTCTGACTCAGAGAGACACACTCACTATGTTAATTAAAGGATAATTGTGGTATTGTCTACGTCATATGTTTCTTAAAATCGTGGTTAATAAGATTTTTAGTTATGAAATTAAAGGATCACTTAAAAACATACTTGCTTCTGGCTCAACTAGGTTATAATCTACAAGTGGTTCCATTAATAAAGATTTGTGAGCCTAAACACTCCCAACTGCATGGTTTACAAATGGGTTCTAAATTAACAAGAATAGTTGTGGCATTTTCAATGTAATAGTCTTGTATTATCTTCTTTGAACTGTTAACTTGGATTTGGTAGCAAAACCATGTTATCTAGTTCTATGTTTTTATTGTTGCCCATGGAAACGTTTCCATAGTCAATGCATAGTTCTTGTTCAAGGTGTCAACAATACAACAACAATATCATAAAATGTCATGTGCTGAGCTTCAAACTCATCACAAGAAAGGCTTTTGTTACTTTTATGATGAGACTTATTTTGTTAATAACAAAGTCGATCCTGATATTATTTTTTTTATCACATAACTATTTTTTAGGCCCCTTCCAACTGTGGGTCAACACCCTTCTGGCCTAGGCCCAGGACTGGCCTTGGTTAATCATAAATATAAATCACAATGTTATCTTTTTCCTTGGTTGGTATTGGTATCGCTTGGTTACAAAGTATGACGATGCCCAAACTTCCCCACTAGAGAATTCTCTAGTGGTAAAAAAATACATTTTAGAATGATCAATTACAAAAGGTTTTTGAGGTCTCCTTGCACGCCTTCATGAGCTAGAGACATCCATGCTCATCGAGAGTCCAAGCTTCAAACTTGGTAATATGAAGTTAAGTGTCTTGGAAGATAGGGGAAACAATCTTAACTTCATTAAACTTTTAGTGGTTACGATGCTAAACTTTAAGCATGTTAAGATCAAGTCATTCAAAATGTTTGTAAGGAGTGAAGAGAAATTTTAATACTCACAATGATGTGTTGCAGTTCACTAGTAATAATACTGTCTTCATACACTAATAGAGTAATTTCACTCTAAACGAAAATGTGATCTATATTGTTTATGAATGTATATTTTTTGAAATTTTGTACCTGAATGTTAAATTTAGTCAACACTTGTAACTTAGGTTAATCTAACATTTGGATTAAGGTGGGTCACTATACATATTGGACCTCAAGTCTAATTCAAATTATTTTTCAATGTTTTGATTTTTTTTATATTATATATATATATATTATTAGTGCAAAAAAAAGACAATCTACACCTAAATTTATAAGTTACTTATATATATATATATATATATATATATATATATATATATATAGATGGATGTAACTTATTTTAAAAGATGTTATTGTTATTGGAAGTTAAAATAAAATATTGTAGTGATTTATAATAGTTGAGGATAAAAAACATTTAGAAGAAAGATGATGCTAGATGGGGTTAGTCCCTTTATAATAATTATAAATAATAATATAATTGAAATCTAAGATGATCATTAAATCTATTCAGGATCGACCTATGGATAAAGCGACTAAAACTCAAGTTTTAGGTCCACCCATAAAATAAATATTTTCTTAGTATTTACAAAACAAAAAAGTCTCATATATAAAAAAATATCACATATTGACAAAAATACCTCAAATATATATATCACATATTGACAAAAATACCTCAAATTTATAGCTCACACATTTACATTAAAAAAAACTTACTTTAAATTTGCTTTAAGCTTTATTTACCATTGGTTCAGCCCTTTGAATAGTAAATAACATGGATTAAGTATCAAGATTTTACAAAAGGGTTAAGAAAAGTTTATATGTAAGATTTTTGTTGAAAATTATGTAGCAAGTTATAATTAACAAACTATTATGGTGAGGAGGTATTTTACTTAATAGTAATTTTAGTGAGATTAGAAATAATAGTTGAGTTTGAGTTAATTTTTTTCTATTAAATGTGATGGTAAATATTGTTGAGTATTAAGTATCACTAAAAGCAATATCTATGCTTGAACGACACGAATTGGATTGTATTGATGATATACTGAATGCTTTTTCATTGACTTTTGGGAAATGCACTAATTATTGTCACGTACGTGTTTGCCTGCGATGTTCGTTCAGCTGGGATATCTTGTGTATATTCCTTATGAAAGTATCCAATATCACCAGAATAAAGACATTTTAAAATGCACATGTTTTTTTTTTTAATGCAAATTTATATATTCAACATATCTACTTTGCATTGCATTCTATCTAATTTATGGCATTACTATTATATAAAACAGTCTTATTAATACATGTCCGTTAGTGAATATAATGGAAAAAATCAATATATTGAGGAAGGGAGACTTCTGTTAAGGGTTAAATAAATAAATATATTAATGTAGGTGTTATCTTTTATAAACGACAATCTAAAATACTACTAATTAAAGTTAAAATTAATTAAAAATATATTTAATTTTTATTAATAAAAAAATTAAATTTATTTAGTAAATTTCATCCTTTTATATTAATTTATTTATATCTACTACGAAAATAATTAACCATTTAGTATGGAAAATATAAAATCTTTTATATAGAACTTCTTAAAAAAATAAAATTTAAAATTATTAATTTATTTATATAAAAATTGTATTTGATTGATTGGATAATTTCTTAAATTTAAAATATATTTGTTAAGCCTTTATTAGTAGTTTTGAAAATATTGTTACTAAAGGATTTCTTATAAAATTGTAAAAAATACAATAAACTTAGTTTTATAAATATATTTGAATAATAAATAAAATTAAAACTCCTGATTTAATCATGTAAAAATTAATTAATTAATAAGTGAGTTCATAATATTTTAAAGATTTAAAAATAATAATAATTAAAAAGATTATTTTGACTTCTTGAATATATATAAAAATTGTAAAATAAAATTTATGGTGAAAAAGGATTACAGAAGTATTATTGTTAAATGATTTTGTAAAAAACTAAAAAAAATTATAAAAAATAAACTAACTATTTATTTAAATTAACTTACTCATTTTTAGTATTTTTAAATTAAAAATTTATAAAATATAATATCTAAGTTTTTACGTCTAATTATGGAAATAAAATTTAATATTCCTAAAATAGTGGCCCATGCTTTGCATAATTTTTGGAAAAAGGAGAGAGAGAATGAAAAAAAGAATATGAAGTTAAAAAAAGCACTCGAAGCATTGTCTAGTTGACATACGGTATGACTGTTTTTATATAGTTATAAATTATGTTAGTAATTAGTAAGTAAATTTGTAATATCTCAAAGGTAAAGAAATATTAATAATATTTTGTTGATTAGAGTGAACCAATATCTTTTAAGTAAGGTTGTAAATTTTAGTATTATGAATAGAAAAGAAAAAAAAAACATAATCGAGAAGTAAGCATGTCAACTAGAGAAGTCAATATGATGGATTTGCTCACCCCATCCACAGGAAAAGGTAGACTAGTTCCAGTTAGATATAAATGAGGAGATTTAAAATTTTAATATTCATCTTATTTTTATCGAATTTTTATCAAGTTCATCTAAACTTGTAAATAACCCACCACACCATTTATATAGTTTTATTTATTTTTATAAAGGGGAATTATATATATAGTTTTAATATATTTATATATTTTTAAATAACTTATATATTAAGTTATTAATTATATCAAAAGTTAACCATGCTTGCTAGATTAATTTACATCAATATTGTTTTTCATAGATGCATATAAAATTTATCTATTCTACTTATTATTGTACTTCTATAATTTGGTCAAAGTCAATAATCTTACTTCAAACACAAATAACGCATTATGTTTTTCCTTTTGTTTTTCTATTTTATAATGTCACTTATAAATAAGGTTAATCTCTTCATTGATGTCACTAAATTTTCTCATATGTAACTTTTTTTTCTTATATTATAAATATTTTTTAATGGAAGTAATTTTACTCAAGTCAAATATAAGATCTAGAAAAACTTATCCAAATATTTAATAAAATTGTATTTTCATGACTCAAACCTCAAAATAATAGATTAAATTCAAACAATCACACCCTAATTAATTTTTGCACTCGATGATTCATATATAACTTTTCTAAAACACAAACATTTATCCCCCTAAAGAAATAACTCGGTAATCATTTAATCTATTATATGCAACTTAATCTTAATATCCATGACCCAATAAAATATGAAATCTAGTTCACCCAAATCTACTTAATTATTTTATATATGTTTTTGCAATAAACACATGAAATCACTTTTCCCTCTTATCCGTATCTGAACTAAAATTATCACCAAGCTCTGGGATCACCCTAATCTACTCAATTATTATACTTTTTGGTTGATCTATCTAGCTAACATTTAAGAATAATCAAGATGGCAAGGACAGAAGAAAGCATCTTCTTCCACATCCACGTTTATAGAGTGAAAAAAAAATTGCGTGTAGAACAAAGTACATAATATAATTCAGGACCAAATATTTAGCATAAACTTTTTGAGTTAATGCATAGAAATTGTCATTTAAATGTCTATTTAACAGAATCTGTAGTTGCTTTTAAAAAAACAAAACGGAATCTGTAATCATATAAATAATTGTTACTTAAAGGTACACCTCAATGTAAGTAATCATATTAAGTTTTTTTATGCTGAGTATCATATTAAGTGATGCAAGTAATCATATTCTAACAATATTTTATTATAGTGCATACTTAAAAGTTATCATTAAAAAATTAATTCGTCATAGTCTTTTTCTAGTAGTTCACCTAACGTATATTTTTATCTGATACGCGAACGTCAACAAATATACCATTACCATTTCAAAACAACACATGTCACCCCGTTAACGACAAAGGTTATATATCTTTACCCACCCCCACGTGTCACTATCATATTGTTCCCTCAAGATATTATACTATTACATTTAGAATTTTGTGCATCGTTACAAGATCCATTGATGCAAACATATTACATAACAGAAGATTGGTGGAATAAGAGTAGTGGCCAGTACCTCAAAATTTTATTTTGTACATATAAGCAAGCTTTATCGTCAATACTCACGAGTGGAACCAGATTGATCTAATTAATATAATATGCACGAGTGGAACCAGATTGATCTAATTAATATAATATGATCGGTATTTAATTTTATCTCTTAAATATATGATGATAAGTCTGATTTTTAACTTGTGTATATAAAAAAAAATCATTTAAATGAATTTTAATATCTTAAAAGAATCAACCTTAAGTTTCTGCCAAAAAAAATATCATTATTCACACCAAAAACCAGATGCGGATCCACGTAAGCTCCTAGAGAAAATAAATATAGAGTTTACTATACTGTATAGTCAAAATAAAAATAAAAAATATTCCCTTTTATCTCATATTATACGTGTTTGTAATCAGTATTTCTTATTTTAAAATATTTATCAATTTAAAATTAAAGTATATTAACTATTTTTCAGTAATAATAACACTATTTATTGATATGTTTAAATATTAAAAAGCATTATATTTTTTAATAAAAGTATTTTTGTTGAAAAAGCATTTTATAATTATAATTTGTATATAATTAAAATTTTCCTGAAAAATATGTATTACTGTACTTTAAAAGAAAATTACTTTTATTAATATATATGAAAACGATTTTGGTGTTTTAATTTCACCATGGAATTATGTATTAAACTTCTTAAAAATGTACCTAAAAATTAATATGAAATTAAATTTTATTCACCCTGAATAAAAGAAATTCAAAGGTAAACTTCTAGTGAGAATATAATCATCTTAGTAAAATTTTTTCATAAGTGTTTTTATTTTTCATCAAAACCATTGTTATTAGTTTTAAAAAAGCTTTACCATACGATTCACTTTATGCCTAAATCATATATATTGCCTTTTAGCTATTGTTATTATTTTTTTATTACATTTTACAAATGCATGGACAAATTGTTTCTTTATTGTTAATTACTAATAATAGTAAAAGTAGTAATTAAATAATTATTTTAACCATTTTTAAAAAAATTGAAAATATTTTTTCTCTATTAGTTATATATGATAAACAGAAACATGTATAATAACTGTTTTTTTAACCTAAAGGAATTTATTAATAACTTCCAATCAAACTTAATAGTAAGTATGTCTAAGTTTAGTAATATTATGAAAGTCAAACATACAACCTAAACTCAAAAATTAACAATAGTAAGAGAAATTCAAGCAGACACCGAGCCACTATTGCCTCACAACCCAACTTCAGAATCCAAATATCAACACATAGCCATAAGTTTTTCTGTACCCTTTGATTTCAGTCATGTCTTGTTATCATTAGATACCTCACCAACAATGAAGGCACAAAATAATGATAAATCTATAAAAGATATGACTCGTATATTCAATATTTAAGGGATTTTTTTAGTAAAGAAGTGATTTTCGATTCTCTTATCATAGTTCTCACAATTAATTAGTTCATTGTTAATTATTCTTAATACTTATCCCTCAAACCTTATAACAAGTGGTATATTTTGGTTAAAAGAGAAGAACGAAGATTCTTCTATAAAAGATCTTCCTTACGATAGAATTGGTCAAGTGATCATGATATGTCTGTTGATGAATAGAGACACACAATTACATAATTAGGTTTATTAGATTAACTAGAAATATGATTAGATATATAAAAGAGACACTATAATTTTCAGTTTCTCTTCCCAACAACTTTCAATCACGTACGCCGACATTTGAATGGTAATTTTGCACTTAACCATGTCAACATTATATTTTGCCCGTATGATCCTATGAGAGTATACCAGAGTTTTCTAACTTGATATGACAACTATGTTGAAATTTTTTGATCTTACAACCTGGCTTCGACAAATGTTTCCTTGGCGTCTAAAATGGTCTCTGACTCTCAGCTCCTCCTATTGCCTTTCTCATGTATGAAAAGACATATAAGTAGGGAAAACATCAAAGGGGCTATTTTTTTTTACTTTAATTATTTAAATATCTAATTTTTAATAAATAAATAATAAAATTTTTATATAATTATTTATTAATTTTACACATAAAATTTAAATTGAATTTTATTTTAAATGATACAAGAAAAAATACATGTATTCATAACTTGGATTTTTTTTTTACATGTATTCATAACTTGGATTTTTTTTTCAAGTTTTGAAAAATATTTTGGTCTCACAAATACAATAACAATAAAAAAAACAAACAAACTCATAAAATATAATTCGGAAAAAAAACTCATAAGATATAATAGTAATTAAAAGTCATCAAATTATATAAATATATTTATAATATAATGTTAATAATAATGATTGATGTTAATAATTAGTATATATATAGATAGATGAGACTTATAATAATATAATAAGTATAATTTGTTTAGATAATAACAATAGAAGGAAAGTCATCAACATATCATTCTTTTTTTAGGATATCACTTATCAGATTTATTAATTAGTATGTATTATTTATTTATTTTTTAACTTAAAGTAGTATATATATCATTATAATATATTATATATATATATATATATATATATATATATATATTAATAAAGTTAAGAAATTCTGTCAAATTATTTCCCGCCTAACCTGCATGTATATTCCGGCTCATCTTTTAGTCCTTAATCACGTAAGGTGAAACAAATCCATGCATCAATCCATGAATTAAAATTCAATGCAAATATCATTCATATGTGATTAATGCAAATGGCATTCACGATTTCACGTAAGGTGCTGCATATTAGACGGTTATTAATCAGTCATATCAAAATAGATACTTCCTCGTTTCCTGTTTAATGCCAAATTATCAAAATTGACTCTTCTTAATATGCATCGTTATTTAGCATTTATGTAGCATTAATAGGTTTATTATATGGGGAATAATGATTAACTTTTCGTATTCTCTGCTATCATTCAAATGTGCACCACGTTAATTTTACAGCAATGAGAACTTTCGCATTCTTTGCTATCTATTCAAATTTGCAGCACCTTAATTATACAAAACATTGGAAATTATGGTTGGTTTTAATTTGAAAGTGGGCTGCATTGCTGACATTGCATCGGGAATCCTTTTGCCCACAAAAAAGCTTAATTATACTTTAGTGAAGATGAAGAACCAGAGCACCTTAGTTATACATCATCGGGAATCCTTTTGAAGGTTGGTTGGTTTTAATTCGTGCCAGCTACTACTACTATTATATGTACCAAATATCTTTTCATTTTGGGTTTAACTCTGTCTGCACGCAAATCCTTCACAAAAAATTATAATTACAAGGTATTTCGATTAAAAGGGGGGACAGAAATTTCAAAAACAATCCCTGGAAGGATTGATTGGAGGTTGGAACCAAGAGTTATTCGTTTATGGTTCATCCCAAACTTTAAATTTTCTTCTGACCTGAATAACAGGGAGATATTTCGTCTTGCTGCAAAGTTAGTTACTCATACATTCTATATATGCCTCTAGGGGTGTTTATACCCGTGTAAGTCATGTAACATTTTAAAAAATAGTCTAATAATTATTTAGATAAAGATATCTAAATATATTTTTTAATAAAGAGAAGGATAAATTTAATTATTTTAATATATTATATTGTTATTTTTATTTTAAAAAGATGTTAGTATAATAATACATAAGATTGATTGAAAATAATAATAAATAAAGATAATAAAATAAGAGATAAAGAAAAGTTAATTAAACAAATCTAAAAAAATATAATTTCAATACAATGCTCATGTAAGAATAGATAGTTCACTTTCTTAAAAACACACAAATAAATAATCTCTCTTGATATTAGTGGATTGTTCAAGGATTAAGGAAAAAAACTAAGAAAATTATGTCGACTTAATTGATAGAAAAAAAGAATAATAACAAATAACACGAATTATTTGTTTCAAGAGTTAAGTAAAAGAACTTTTTCTAAACCTTTATATATATATTGATATT
The DNA here is from genome assembly GCA_013407115.1 of Glycine latifolia. NCBI lineage: Eukaryota > Viridiplantae > Streptophyta > Magnoliopsida > Fabales > Fabaceae > Glycine > Glycine latifolia. The sequence continues at coordinate 25,679,251 of CM023956.1, forward strand.
ATTTAAAATACTTTATCATTGAATTAAATAATATATAATTTAATCTTTAAGATCATGACAATTTGTATGTATGTGTGTTATGTTTTAACCATTGTAAATATTGTATGCCTTAGTTATTATATTAAGTATATAATTGTTGTTATATATGTGGTCTCATATTATTAATTAATTCAATTATTGTTGTGTTGTATTTTGAGAATTATTACTGGATGCACGAATTTAGGAAGTTTGTTTGGTATTTTTTTAGGATATTATTATTGTAATTTTGTGAGTTGATTATCATCTTTTGAGAATTGGTGATGACGTATATTTTATTATGAGATTATAATATTATATATCTTCATTTGGGATGAAAATGTTATTTATTTATAGATACCCCAATTTGGGATGAGAAAAAGATTTTAGATATCTCCATCTATGATGAGGAAAAGACCGTGAGACGTCATTACATAAAATATGAACTCATAGATAATTTAAAGAATATAAGATTTACATTGGTTCTAGAAATTATAGAATTGAGTATAGTGATTATGATAATTACTAAGTTGTATCTGTTATGTTTATTTGAACGCGATGAGGTGTTGCTGTTTATTTAAATATTTCATGTATTAATAATGTCATGAATGGTGAGTATTTTTATTTGTTTTTTTATTGGAGTATATATATATATATATATATATATATATATATATATATATACTTATTTTAAATTCATTGTGAATATTATGACTAAATTTTTGAATTATTGTGTGGCTGAGAACAATACTATTTGTACACATTCTAGGTTTTTTTTTATTCATTGGAATTATTATCTCATTAAAAGTGTTATTTTCATAGCACAAGAAAGAAATGTCTAGAATTGAGGAGGCTTGAAGACTTAATTACCTTTAGATATATACACTTTTAACTTTGTTAATACTTAGAATAATATGTTAAATATGGTTAATTACATTATACTTTTAGAATAACTATTTTTAGATGCTCATATTTGCGAGTAATATTTTGACTTGTGTAAAAGCTTATTCACTTGACTTTATTTATTATACATGATATGTTCTAAGATCAATATAATTTTGAGATTTCATATTATCTAATGTAATAAGATATTTAAGACCAATATAATGGTGTATTTAATCTAAATTAATTTAAACAAAGTGTGCTTAATGTAATAAGATATTTATCATATTCTCTAAGAAAAGTAAAAAGGAAAAAAATACATCTGATTAAAAGATAACAAGATATACACATAATACAAAGATGCATAAGAAAAAGGACATTCAACTTGTAGGGACATCTTTTGCTAAATTTAAAGTGCGATCATACAATCTTTTGCAGAATTTTTGTCTAATCAATGCTGTACAATGCACTCCAATCTGGTTTCCTCTTTTGTTTGTTCAACTTCTAGGTTTTCTCCTTTTACACCCTCCTTTACACTCTCCTTGCTCTTTCCCCAAAGGACACTGTAGAGTCCAACCACTAGTAAAATAGTGCCACCAACACTGCCATAATTAATGAAAAAAACAAAAACAACGAGCCTCGTTAAATAGATAATTTATTTTACATTTTGTGCTTGTTTTGAGATTGATAGAGTAGAATATGAACCTTCCCAAGTAAAGTGTTTCTTTCCACAAAAGTGCTGAGATTATTGCTGTGATTATAAGAGCTAGAGGGGTGAACATTGCTGTGAAAACCGGGCCTTTTGTCTCTATTGTGCAGACTTGCAGCCAATAACAAATGCCTGTTACAATTACACCCTGCCAACAAACACTGTTAGAAATAATGAAACAGATAAAATAGAAACTGAAAAAGAAAAAAAAAGTAATTTATCTGTTTGAAGATGTCTAACAAAATATCCTTTTAAAAAAAAGTCTAACAAAAAGACGAACTTTAATATTATTCTTTTACTTATTTTTGTTATTAGATTGAATTTCTTGTCTAATTTACTGAATGATTTAGACAACTTTTTTTTTATTAATGAAATAAAATGTAATTTTCTTTAATAAGAAAAATGATATAAAAAAGCTAAAAAAAGTTTATAATTAACATTTTTCACATTACCTTTGAATTGAAAGATCTCACAGAGAGAAACTTGAACCTTTTAAAAAGCATACTTTTTTTTAAAGGAAAGTATAAATTTAAAATAGTTGATGGAAAACATAACTATTTATATATAAAAAGGAGAGAATGAATTACACAATAAAATGCTTATATATCTGTATTTCACTTTTAAATATATTTAACATTTTAGAAGCTTTAAAGGATTATGATGAGAGCAAATATATGGAAAGACGTTGCATAAAGCTAAAAGATAAGAAAGCCAAATATATTTAATTCATATCATAATCATCTAATTGTTTTTGTCTTATTCATTTTAATGTTAGAAAAGGACTATCATATTTTTAATAAAAAATATACGTTTCAATATAAACACACGTTTCAAATTCATTTAGACATACATCTCAATTTTTAATAATTCAGAATTAATTTTCTTAAAATTAAATTTACCTAATTTTAAACCAATAATGTAAACTGATGATATGTGAATTAGTATATATCAAACCCTTCATTAATATTTAGCATTTCTCTTTATCTCTTTTTTTATCATATCAAATAATCTATTATTCATATACTTTTTTCTTCTTTTTTACCTTTTATCTCTAACTATAAATTAGTATTAAGCGTCATTAAATTATTTTTCTTTATAAAAGTAAAAATTGGTTCTATCTTTCCAACTGATCAAGAATTGGTTATAAGTTCTAAGCTAAATCAGAAATGGGTTGCAATTAATCAAAGTGTGGTCCATTTAAATATTATACGTCAACGGTGTTCTCATATGATGTGATGGGGGCAACATTTTCCGGTTATAATGTCTATAATATGATTATAAATACATGGTTGTGACTATGACATTTCCCCTATCCCATATAAGAGAAATGCAACCGCATTTGGACGAAGACTTCCACTACCCTCTATTTCTTAAAATGGAGCACTTGGAAATTCATTAAGGAGGAATAACTATAGCAGTCCAAAATTCTATGATTATTATGGTCTATGTGTAAAGATCAATATCAATTTTCTTGGTTCCTTCGGATATCAAGACTACAAAAACAACTAAATTTCTGTAAAGAAGCATGACTCTTCATCGTACGCAAAAAAGCACAAAGTTTTAATTTCCTTTACTATAATCCGATTTGTGATTCATTTACATTACTATTTTCTACATCTTTTATTTATATTCATATAAATGTTAGGTATGATTTGATAAACTTCTCTCTAAGAACATAGGAGGAAAAGAAATTAAGAAAATAAAATAAATTAAACTCTTTTTCTAACAGCCAAAGAAAAATATATATTAAGGCACAAGATAGATGTTATAAGTTATGCCATCCACTGTGCAAGGGAAATGATAACATGCAGAGTTCAAAAGAAAACGACAAAGTGGAACTAAACTCTTCCACCAATTATAACTACCGCATAGTAAAATAAATTAATCTCTTTATATAAGTTAAAATCAAATTAGCTTGTGTTTAGGTGTGTGGTGCATCCAAACGAAACTGATTAAATTTTTTAATTGATGTTGAAGTGACAATGTTACACAGCCAATTATATTCATGTATTTTATGCGATTTTCAGAACCCATCTTGTAATTAAGCACAAGCTTATGTATTTTCAACTTTTATAAAAAAAAATTATAAAAGTTATTTCACATAACTTTTTCACAAGTTGTAACGTATAAGTTGATTTTAACTTATGAAATTTGTTTGGTTCATTATGTTTTATTTTATTTTTCCTATACAAGAGTTTATAGAGATATTGATCATATCCAAACATCATGCTTGCATCATCTAATAAAAAAATTAAAATTTTTATACCCTAATATATATTTTATATTTTGTCTTCCATTCTCATGAATCATGTTTCTTGATTCCCCTGTTTCTCTCTTTTTCTAAAGGTGTACAAGAATCCATCGAAGATGTGAAAAACATAACTTCGTAAAAACAAAGGAAAAACATCAAAATCTTTTCTACATGTGCCTATATAAGGGGACAAAGTAGTTGGTGTCATACATGGTTTTTTTGTTTCCCTTAATAAAAGCTTTTCATCTGTAGGGGCATATTTTACAGCTTTTGGACTTTCCTATTCACTAATCACTAGGATTTTTATATTTCAAAACATTTCAATATATTTGTAATTTTACTATTTAATTTGCTGTGTAGTCTATGCATGTAAATATTAGAGACCATAAACGTACACAGTAAGCCACAGAAAGAAGATGAATATCCCATCCAAGCCTCCATGCTGAAGGATTATTCCTCTCTACTGCAACAGCCACAACAGTAGACTGCATGAAGCTAAACAAGCATTGTATAGCAGTGAGGCGAAATTTTGCTGGGTACTGCTTCACAACAAACCCCTGAAAAAATATATATTGGTGAAAATTTTTAGATGAAGCAAAATGCTTATGTCATAAAAAAATAAAATGAACAGAAATTCTATATCTACAACTTTTTGCACATCTATTTCTAAAATTAGTAAGAGACATAACAAGAGAAGAGAGATGTGATTAAAAGAGGACAAAGTTGTACGTTTTATAGAGTACAAGTAAGAATAATTAATCATATCATAAATCTAGAACTGTATGGTAATGAGTAAATTAAATGACCACTTCATTGATTTCATGAAAGTATACACAAACTCCCTCCATTTTTTAAACATGAGAAATGTTTTCTTATAGAGGAGTTTCATATAATGTTTTCCAAACAATTAAGGGGGTTAATGTAATTTATAAGGAAGTGTCTGTGTATTTTAAAAAAATTAAAGAGAATTAACGTAAGAATAGATAAAAATAGGAGAAGCTTATATAATTTCATAAAATCCCGATAGTAATTACTGTAATTTACTCTATACTAATATAATATGAGGGAAAGAGTAATGAGGTACCTACCTGCAAGATAAGCCACAAGGACCATGCAGTGTTAGCTGAGAGCATCATAAGAGAGCCTCTAATAGTATCACCTTTGGAGTGCACAATTGTTAAAGGGTGAGAACTATGGTTCTGATTTTCTGGATACCATTTCATGAAACCCAGGGGAGGTCCTTTAACTAAAGCAAATGTTATTGCCCCAGCAAGGCTTAGAACGGACCCCAAAATCTTTGCCAATCCATGCACACGTTTTATGGAAATGCTTTCCAACCTGAAATTTCCAAAACCAATTTCAGTTTTCACCATATCAAAACTTTGATTTCTCTCTATAGGTCTTGACCCTGCTTCAGAAAAATAAATGGATGGTTATTTTTAATTTTACCTAATTAAAACAGCCATGATGAAAGTAATGGCAGGGACAGTATTCGTGGCGGCTGCAGCAAATGTTGCAGTGGTGTAGTTGATTGAAACACAGTAAAGGTTTGAACTTACCGTTAACCTATACATCAAAGCACATACAAAAAACAAAAAACTTAGGCTATCATGTCACTATCAAGGAGTATACAATTTAGAAATTTAAACTTAAAACAGGAAAGGGACGTATCATACCCAACAAGGGAAACTAGAAACAATTTGCACAACAAGTTGCATGACAAAGGAGCTGATTGCTTGCTGCAAAATCAATGAATAGCAAAAAATTAACAAACAAATTAATTTTTTAAGCATATTTATGGAAAGGATTAACAAGGGGTGAGTGTAAAGTGTAAAATATAGACTCTTTAGAACCTGTCAAAGAAAGCAAATGGAAATAGAGCAACTGATGCAAAGGCTTGTCTATAAACAACAAACACATAAGGGCTCATTCCCTTGGAAATTGCAGCCTTGGAAAGCAAGGCCATTCCAGCATACACAAATTGAATGAACAACATTGCAACATAGGGTCTATTTTTCTCCACCATGGCCACACACCACAACAAAACACTCTTCATTTTGTGTCCTACGTACCTCTGAATGACCCCCTAGCAAGGAAAATTGTTCAATATATAGAGATTTTTGGACTCAATATAATATGGCTTGTTTATTGGCTTTATGCTTTTCTTTATTGGCTTTGTGCTTTATATATATTTTGACACCAAAGTGGCACGAATTTGGCCCATACGTTTGAAAAGTTGTAGCACTAGGCACTAGCATCGTTTTCAGTAGAAGGGCAAGGCTCTCGCTAGCGCATGCTAAGATTATTATTGTACCTTTGCATAGCAAAGGTTGCAACATGGTTACTGTTATGTTTACTATTTGCAGAATTAAGAGGAAGCTTTTTGCAAGCACTATGCCACAAAGTGATATTAATCAACCAATCATTCACTATTATGAGTACTTTGATAACTTGTTTTATCCTTAACAAGACCTTCAACTCTAACCCATGTTATTTGAGCTTAAAGCGTGAACAAAGCCATGCTAGTTTGCACTGAAATTAAGTTTAAGGGAGAAACTCTTATCCTTAAGCAGGCTTTATTGTAAAGAATAAACTGTTCCAAAACAGTTGAAGTTGGTAAGGTTTTATATTTTAGTGAACATTTATCGTGTATAAAGTTAAGGTTTAAATCTATTTTTATTTCTTGAAAATATGGCTTTTTCAATTTTACTTTTATGATTTATTTTTAAAAATTTGGGAAAAAAATTGGTAACAATATTATTTGAAGAGTAGTAAGAGTATCTTCAATGAGTCTAATTTAAGTAATCCATTTTTAATTCTTTACCTTATATTAATTAGTACGTACAATGTCATATCATAATTAACCACCTCATATATATGTTGTTCTAATGATATAGTTTTAAGCAATATTTAAATTATCTTCTTAAATGATCCTTAAATGACAAGAAAATAATCTTTTACTCATCAAAGTTTAATTTTAAGCAACCCAATATAAAACGTAAATCACCTTTAATGGTAGTGTTTAAACATAAGCAACTCATTAAGTAACATGCTAAATCATTTTGATTTTACTTTCTAAACTTTGTTTTTTTTATTATTTTACTACTTGAAGTTTTTTATGTTTGATTTTTGTTGGTTGAGGTCCGCTAAGTAATACCATAACACTTCATTATTTTGTTAATCTATTAATTGATGATATGACACTTTATTAGTTTGTTATATTGATCACTTAATCAATGATGTAATACTGTGTTAGTTTTTGTTACATCATACTAATCCACATAGATGAAAAATACTAAATTCAAATATAATTTTTTTTAAATAATTAAAAAAAGCTTAAATGTATTTCTAATCCCATATAAATATTTAATTTTTATGTTTATTTTATAATAAATTTTTACATTGTATTGAATCTTTAATAAAATAAAACTTTTATTTTTGTTCTTGATATTTTATTTTTGTCCTAAATAAATTAACCAATTTTATATTTATTTTCTAATAAATTAGTGAATTTTTAATTTTCCTTTTATATATAATCTTTTCAAACTTTTACATTTGATACCCATTGTTAGCCTGACTCTCTTAAGCAGCGACGTACGGACAAAATGTTATGTCATCCCTGTCATGTGACCATTACACCATATTCTGTTTTTCCACGTTATTAATTTATTTGTTATTTTATAAAACATGCCGTTAGAGTCTGCTAACAATACAAATTCGACTCTAACTCGCACCGACGAAACTCCATCTAGATTCCGAACAAGTTGCTTCCAACCAAACCATCAGATCCAAATCAAAACCACACACCAAGTCGCAATTGTTTTCCAAATTGAAACCCCCAAACAACTTTGCCCCCAAATCGAAACCCCTAACCCATTCAGAAATTTGGGGAAAAAACAAAGGGTGTTGGAGAATAAGAAGAGGTGGAGTTGGAGAAGAGGATTTGGGGGCGGAGAGGACTTCGTAGGCGAGCTGGTGTTCCTAGAATAGTGCGGTGGCTTCTTCCTCTGTTGTTGGAGTCGGCTAAGCCAACTCAAAAGGAGTGTTTTTTTAAATGAACCAAGTGACAATTGTTTGACACTGATAACTGTGCCTACCAAATGCAAAAATTTGGAAAGGTCATGTTCCAAAAAAAAAATTAAATAATAAACTGAAAAAAATTATTTCAGAGAAATAACAAGCAAGTCTAAAAAAATGAAATTTACTTATTAAAATAGAAATGGACTATATTGCGTCGAACATATTTAAGTGTATAAATTTTATCAATAAACAATGCAGCTACTATATAATTAAGCCTTTTCAAATGTAATTCCAAGAATGTAATTAAAAGGTAATATATTCACAATGCAGGTACTATGATGTTTTACCCTTTTAATTTTACATATTACCTTGTATTTTTTTTCTTTTGTTCTTCTTATTATATCTATTTTTTCTTATATCTCTTTTCTTATTATATATATACATATATATATATATATATATATATATGATAAAATAGTTATCAACATCAATTTCATCCTTTTTTAGCAAATTACTTGAAATATTTATATTTTATTATTTAATCACAAATTAACATGTATTATTAATTTTTTATTTTCTAATAATTATTTTAAAAATTATATTTATAATATTTTTTTATTAATTGATAGTTTAATTTTTAAAAAAATTGACAATACATAAAAATTAAACTCCCTATACAAAGTAAAGTCAAAAGATCATCCAATGATTTTCTCACTACACGATATGCATTTCGCATTTAACAACTACAATAGTTGAAACCATATCTACTTTTTTTAATATTACTTTATCAAATGTCAAGTGATGATACTCAGTTCCTCACAGTAAACTGCAAACGATTGATGTTGTGGAATGTGGAAGTTACGTAGGACCATTTAATTTATAATAGAATGGCCATGCCTAACCAATCTTTCTTTTATTAGAAGTTGTAAAGAAACAATCCACACCTTTCTAAGATTTTAAATTCAACGAATTTGAATTTTATTTTTAATTATATTGGAACAAGTATTTATCGGCTCACCAATATTTATCAGAGAATCCGATTTATCACTTTGAAAATATTGTATTTCAAATCACATTTTTTACTCACAAAATTTCAGCTCTTAATTTTTATTTCAGCTCTTAATTTTTCTTTAAAGAATCAAACATAATCTCACTTGGACCTATTTAATTTTATTTATAATCATTTTATGATAGTTTTTAATATTTTTTGTCTTAATAGTTTTTAAGTGAATTTTTTATAGTTTATTATAATAATTTTTTCATTACTTTTTTGCATAAGATTTATATTTTTTTTAATTTTCTCAAGTTAAGTCACTTAAATTATTTTAGACATTCACTTATTAAGAACTCACTAATCAAAATATTAAATTTCACTCAAGATTAAATGTTTCAAATTTTAACAATTTTCACTAAATGTTTTACTTAAAGTATTTTATATTCCAAACTACTAATAAATTTCCAACTATTTCAATATAATATAAGATTATGAGGGTTTTTAACAAAAAAGAAGAAGATAGAACAATATTTATATGATTTTAAAAATATTTAATTTCTTTGATAAAAAATTGGGAGACTATAAATATACAAAGTCTACACTAAAATGACTAAAGGGTATTTAAGTTTTTGTAAAATTATGAAGAACAAACTGTTTGGGATTTTTTTTTTTTCTGTTTCAGTTTATACACATAGGAATGCATTTCATAACATATTTAGTGAAAATAAAATGTATCAATCTAACTATTAAATCATGTTGTTTTATTCTGATAACAATGTATTCTTAATTAGTTTGATATAATTTAGACATTCATAAATTTTGTAATCTAATAATAAGGATTTACTTGCAGTTTAAATAATATATTATACAATGATAAAAGTATAAAGAAGTATCAATATGCAATTTAATTGTAACATAATTAATATATTGTAGAAGTATTTATAAATTTAAATAAAATAAAAAATATAATTGAAGATAAATAAAATTGTATAAAATCATAAAAGAGATACACACATTTAATTAAATAGAATTTAAATTTTAAATTTTAAAATAATACAAAATTTAAAATTTAAAATATCATAATAATTAGAAATACTAATTAAGAAACTTTAGAAGGAAATATGTTGTTTTTTGACTAAATAATCACTTTAGTGCTGATTTTGAAAGATGTTAGTGCCTTCCATTATCTGAAACTAAATTCACTCTTTAATTGAGAAATAGAGACAAATATTTAACTATTTTTTAGAAAATTGACTCTAATTATGTATAAACTGGTGAATTACTAATTGAGAGAGTCTAGTTAACGAGTAAGATATATATGAATTATTTTAAATCTTATATATGTATTAAATTTTTGCTAATAAAAAAATGTTGAACTTTGCTATTCTACATTTTTATATGCTAAGGAATAAATCTGGCTTACAGACGGTAATCATTAATCAATTATCCTTCCCTTGGACATTGAGATCCTTTTCGACAATTCATTTGGAACGCTAACGGACATATCCTTCATGAGTAACTATAAGTCTACAAGTATATACTACTCTAATTAATCTCTGAAATTAAAGAAAATTTAAATATTTTTAAAAAATGCAGTTTGTCAATCACATTAGTCTAAAGTTTTTTATTTATAAAAAAGTTAGCTCATAAACTAATAGTATAAAATAATAATAATATAATATACTCTAATTACAAATTATTATTGATAATATTTTTTTGTAAAAGTTAATTTTTTTATCATATATAATAATTTTTAATTGAATGATATTATAAAATTATTTTATTCTAATAGTACATAGTTTTTTCTCTAAAAAATGTAACTTAAGTAATAATATTAAAATATTTATTAGGAACAAAAATAATAATAATAAGTGATTGCATTTAATATTTTGATGAAATAACTTAAAATTTTAAACACTTACTTAAATTTTCCTAAATTATAAGGGATCAATACTAAGCCATAATACATTTCAATGACCAAATACTCCTTTCACGAAGGTTTTGTTTTCTTAGTTAGTTTTTAGTTTTTTTATTAGTTGAAAAACTTATTTGAATGTTTGGTAAATAAATTTGTTAGTAATTTCTAGTATTTTTTCTTAAACGCTAATTTCTAGCTTCTACTTATTTATATTTTCTTTCATTTTTATTCTTAATATATTTATAAAATTTCCTAATTACCTATTTTAAATAAATCATAAATTTATTATTTTTTTATCATTTTATATTTTTTAGTTACTTTAATACTTAATTTTATCAAATATTTATAATTTAATAAGCTAACTTTCAACTGTCACCTATCGATTAACTTTCTAACTTCTAGTTAATTTTTTACCTAATTTTGTCAAAAATAGTCTTAACATAGAAAAATATGAATTTAATAGTCATATATTTTTAATATAATTTTTTATACTCTCGACTAATTATAAATTGTTTCTAGTATAATTTTAAAAATATTTATTACAAAAATTAACAAACAAAATTACCTATATTAATTTCGGGGTTTATATCAAAGATATTTTTAACCGATAGTTAAAGATTAATTTCTTTCAAAAACATAAAATTCATCAAATGAATTTTATCTTTTTTTAAGAAAGTCTTAATCATAATGCACATGGCGAAAAATCAATCTCTTACCAATATCTATGAAGAAATCAACTAGCTACTACCTATAGTTGACCTTAATCATAAACATATTAATATATATGTTACCAGATAGCTGTTTAAAAAATTGTGTATATATATTTTTTCATGCATGTATTATTTATGTTAGATTAGTTTATTGGTTTTCTAATTTATTTTTTAAGTTCAATTTGGTTTATTACATTTTTTGAGATTTAATTTAGTTATTTAATTTTTAAAATTGATTCAATTTGATTTTTTATATCTAAAATGGACTAACATATTAATAAATCATATGTGTAACTGTTTGAATTCACTTAGGAATAATTTTAAATAGTTATAAAACACAAATTTAGATAGTAGGATCAAATTCAGATGAGATAATCATTAAAATTAATTCAAACAATGAGATTAAATTGAACTAATTTTAAAAATTAGAAAATTAACTTAAACTAAAAATAATTAAAGAATTAAATCAAATCAATTTTAAAAATCAAAGGACTCAATTAAGAAGAAAAAAAAAGATATCAAATCGAGGGTAAAAAGTAAATTAGGAAAAAAAAACTAATTTAACCTATTATTTATTCTAAAGATTTTAGGTGCAGTGCTTAGCATTAATGATTATAACTAATTATGTTTGAATTTAAGTGGTGAGTTCAGTTTGTTCTCTTGATCCGCATCGCATGCCACTAGGAGTTGCATTAGTGTCCTGCGCACGGACAAACCCATCCCATCAATTTTGGCACTATTAGGAGGCACTATGACAGCTGAGTCGATATGCACTAAAACTGTCTTTTCTTTTTCGAATTTCACTTATTTATATATAAAGGAAACAGTATACTTAGAGAATAAAATCTAAATTATAATGTTTGGTTCAAAAAATAATGAATCATATTATTCGTATATTTTTTTTCACATGCTAATTGAAAATAGTGTATTTATAAATATAAGAATAATTTATTTTATGAGATGATGACACATAACAGTCTCATGTCCATTATTCTTAGTTAAATACTATCAATTTCATTTTATTTGCTTTATTCCTTTTTATTTAAATGCAATCAATTCAAATATTTATTTTAATTATTTTATTCTTCTTCATTAAATGCAACCAATTTGAATATTTGTTTGAATGATTTTATTCTTCTTCATTAAATTCAATCAATTTGAATATTCATTTTAATTATTTTATTTTTCTCTATTAAAATCAAAATCATGCATAATAATTATTAAATTGTCTAAAACAATGAACGAATTAAAAAAATTATCTTTTTATGATTTTAATGATTTGAATATTCAACCTAATAATACAAACATCTATTTTAATTCAAACTAATTTATAGAAGTTATAATAGTAACTTTTACCAGTCAATTCTTTATGACATTCGAAACTAAAACTACAAGTATATAGTCTGATTCCTATTAATGGATAATACTAATATATATTTTAATACATAATCAACAAAATTATGATTCGTAAGATTTCTATCATTCTATGATTTGGACATTTCAAACTAATAATAATAATAGAATTTATGTTAATGATTTATGTTTATTATCATTACTTTATATTTTATTATTTAATCATTTATAGTATTTATGTATCATAATGATAATAAATCATTATATTATATTAAATAATATTATTAATTAATTATTAATGTAATAAAAAATGGATGAATATAATCAATTAATACTATTACCTTATTTTTTACACATAATCTATGATATGGTTTATTAAATAATACTATTATCTTAAATATAAATTATTTCACAATACTTATGTTGACAATAAATCATTATGTTTCTTATATATATTAATACAATTGCCTTAAATAATTTAAACAAATATTTATTATTATTGATTTAGGTCTATAATACTTTTTTTAAAAAAATATAATCAATCAATTATTACATATATTAGTAATAACTATTAAAAAATTATACCATTATTTAAAATATTGATATACGATTACTATTATATATTAGTAAAAAATTTATTTAAAATTTTAATAACTTTAATTTAATTATTCTAATTAATATATTTTTATTTAAAAAATTAAATAAAGATTGATTTGAATCAATTTATATTAGATATACTATTAATACCTGAATCAAATAAAAAATAAATTAAACTACATCATACCTATAATATATACAAATGATTCTATTATTTTTTATCACTATTTTTAATAATTTGATCTTATTGTTTATAATATTTTCACATATATGAAAACTTTAATACATTTAATAAATTTAATTTTAAAATCTATTATTTGTAATAGTGATCATATATACAAACTTACAAAGTCACTAGATACGTGATTTTGGCATGTGGACAAATTTTATTTTTGACGAAAATTGATTATCAACAAAAGTTATTAGATACTTCATATCAATGATACAATTAAAAAAATAAAATGAAAAAAATTAATTTTTTTTAAAAAAATGTAAAAGAGGAACATATGCAAGACATCACCAAAATGAAAGAAATCCTACTTAAGATAATGTCTTAATGATAAGATTTTTTTAACATAATGTGTATATAAAAATATATCTAAATATTATTGATATATCTATTAACATATATTTATTAAAATTTAAATTAAATAATTAATTATATATAAAAATTCAAAATGTATAAAAAAATTACTTCTATAAATCATAAAATATTAATTTAATACTTATACAACACAAGACACTAAATTAATTATTAAAATAATTGAGAGAATGTCCTTCTTCCTTTCTCTCTATCTCTATCACTATCTCTATTTTATATATATATATATATATATATATATATATATATATATATATATATGCAAAGCCATCTAAGCCAAGATCGTCAGTTAGTTTCACTACCAGCCGCCGCTCACACATGTTAATTGAATTGGATTGATCAGTTGAATTATTCGAATAAAAATGATCAAGTTATTGACTTAAACAACTTAATAAGAAATTGGAAGAACAAAAGGTTGGTCAAAATCAAGTAAAAAGTGATACTAAAAAAAATTGTTTGTATGAGATGTTAGAAAAAAAATGGTTTTTAATCACCTTTTAATTTTTTTAAACAAATAAACACTACTAAAAAAATGACTTTTAACATCGCTGCTTTGACATCGGTTATATGAAAAACCGATGTTATAGAAAATGCGGTGGCAATTTCGTAATTAAAAGGATCAATTTAACATCGGTTCTCATAAAAATACCCAAAACCGATGTTAACCATTAAACATTAACATCGGTTTTTATGTTTTTACAGAAAAACCGATGTTAATGTTAAGTATTTAACATCGGTTTTCAAATTTTTAAACAAAACCGATGTTAATGTTGAATGGTTAACATCGGTTTTCAAGTTTTTTAAGAAAACCGATGTTAATGTGAAGTAGTTAACATCAGTTTTTAGGATTTTTAATGAAACCGATGTTAAGGTACACTATTTAACATCGGTTTTTAAATGAAAATCGATGTTGTCTTTATTAAAATAAGGTTCCCTAAATCAAAACCCACCTCTGTCGCGCGCTTAACTTTTCCCTCTCATCCCTAACCTAAGCTCTCTTACAGTTGCCACCTCCTCCCTCTCATCCGAAGCAGTCCATAACCTCGCGACGTCATCTCAAGCTTTCAAACTCTCCACCTGTCGTGACGGCACTCGAACGGGCTCAGGTACTTTCCCTAACCTTAGCTTTGACACTCTTTTGCTGTCTTCTGTTCGAGGTAGTCTGGCAACTCACATTTCGAACTAATAAGTGGTTGCTTTTCGGTTTGTATGTTACCCACATGGATTTCCAAAGCTGGAGGCGTCATTTGCTTGAGACCGGTGGTTCGCATTGTTGGTGTTAGCTTCACAGGTACTTGAGTTTATTCCATGCTTGTTGGTGTTGCTTATTCATGTGAAAGAGACAATGGGTATCTGTTGATGTAGTTTTGTTTAAAAAATGTTCTGGCATTGTATGGTCATTTGCTGGAATTGGTTTTGTTTGGTGTTACTTGTTTGTGGTAGGGGGTATGTAGTATGTGGTTAATTTTAAGATGTTGCACAGCATACCCTGTAAGAACCTACAACATCAGTGTAATGTTTATGCTTGTCTAGTTTAAACCAATGGAATGTGAATATAAACTGTTCATCATATTGGCTCAATCTTGCAAATAGAAGCAGAACTAATCTTGAAACTAAAAACAACACAATAACTTACACAGGTTGTATATATTGTCACAATCATACTGCTACATAATTTAGAGTTCAATCCAAGTACTTAATAGGGTAGTGGAAGTTATCTCTCTCAGGTGTCTGAATATTGGCCTGAGCTGAGATTGAATAGGCTGCTGTTTAGAATGTAAATACCCTTCAGACTTCTTGTTTTTTTCCCTTATTGTTTTCAGCTCAGCTTTTAAGTCCTGAATAGAGTTTTGGAATTTTTGCATCTAAATTTGAAGGCGAATTTTCGGAGTCCAACACATTAGCACCTTGACCTGCTTTCCGAAGCAGTACTTCATGTCGTGTATATTTGTATTCTGTGGTGATGGTGTAGGGACTTTCATCAGGATTTGCATCTGGATTGTCTAGCTTCTTTATGTATAGTTGTAAAAAATAAGTCATTATGTATAATTATGACAATTTATAATGAGAATGTTGGTCATTCTAATATTGCCTGAAATTGATAATTTGATACCTCCTAGGTCTTATGTTGATGAACCTAATGTCCAACAAGATATAGTATATGTTTTGATGTTACTAGTGACATTGGATTAAAAATCAATCCAGATTGATGGTATAAGAACAATTAATTATATATATATATATATATATATATATATA
>CM023956.1:25695959-25752277 GCA_013407115.1 Glycine latifolia
TATATATATATATATATATATATATATATACATGAATATTAACAAACATACCTTGGAGGCTTTGATCCAGCCATTTTGACTGTTTTGTCCTGATGTGGCTGGCCCACCACAACCATTAGAATGCATTGCTTGCTGCCCTTTGCAACATTTGGTCTTAGGTAGCAATCATACACATTCATCCCATGGAAGTAAAACCTTGATGATGAAGATGTAACTTACAGTACAGCCCAATTGAAATTTCATAGAATTTTAACAAGATTGCTAGTAAATAAATACTGTAACACATACACATTACCATTGGTTAAAATTGATAAGAAAGTACAAAACTATAAGTGGGGACTCATTGAATATGGATGAGATGTACACAATTATGTGAATTTGTGTTATTTCTACTTCTGCTAAAAGTGTTGCAAAGTGTAATTCTACTTCTAATGCTTCTATTTTGATTTGGCTCAGTCGCTTGATAGGTTCCCACATTTTGGTTCTCATTCCCATATTTTGATTTGGCGCAGCCCTCTCAGGTACTATGCTTTTAATTTTACAAACTGTATTTGATTCAATGTATGAACTTCTGATTGCCTTCTGATTGCCTTCAATACTCTGCAAGTGAACACAGACACACAGATACAGCCATACACACCATTTTTCTGAATATCACATGTTGACTGTTCACCATCATTTGTATGTAGTTGTCCGTTGCTTCCGTGTACCATCATCACCAGATTCATTGCTGGACATTAGCATTCACCATCATCTCAGGTACTTATGAATGTCTTTCATCTTTTTTTATCTTCTATATGTAAATTGTTTGATGCCATTAATGACTATGTCTATATACAAATAATGTTCATTATGAGTGAACTGTAGTTTCTCGTTTGAGATTCATTACAGTGATTCTTTCGGACAGTTTGGATTAATCATTGTTTTGAATCTTGAATTGTCCGTTTGGACAGTTTGGGAGGGCTTATATGTTTTTTAGTATATTCATATTTATACGTTGTCATTCTTGTCTTAAGTATGATAAAATTTCGGTAAAATGCATTTCACTTAGTTCTCTGGGTGCATACTTGACTGTGGTTGAACTAATGTCACCGCTTTCATTTCGTGTACTTGGAGACCAAAGAGAAATGCTGCCGAAATTTCGTCATATTTCTGATGAAGAATCAACGTATAGATATCAATATACTTTAAAAATATGCCTTCCTGAATGGGATAGGGCCACACCTTGAATGAAAAAAGTGATATTTTCATGCATGTAAGAACTTTGTCAGTATCTCAGAGTTCGTAACCACATGGATCGATCTTGGATGCATGCAAGTCGCATCACGGTTGAGTACGAACAAGGAGTTGAAAATTTCTTACAATTTTCAACTGGTTCTTATATGTCCGAAGGCCAATGTAGTCATCTGGTTCTGTTCGTTGCATAACAGGCCTGACAACTACCTTAAAGGAATTATTAACAGGTAGGTTCTAATTTCTAACACATTTACGTTATTTCTATACTTGAAATCTAACTTGAACAGTATGCATACTTGTTTGTCTTAAACAGTGCTTTGAAGGGTCTGGATGACTCTCCAGCAAGTAAATCAAAGGCTACAACTAAATGGATTGCGCTTAAAGTAAGTCTTTTCATAAATCATGGTTTAAGTATTCAATTAATTTTTATTAATGTTCACGGTATTTGCCATTTAACTTTGACTTTGTTTTTCAATTTAGTGTAATAAGCAAACAGGAAGCACTGAGTGTGGCTATTATGTCATGCATTGGATGCAGACAATAGTCCAGGGAGCCTTCACAGATAGCTGGGACATGGTAATTACTTGTCTAATTCAAAACAAATTGTTTTGGTTTACTTGTTTTTGTTTTGTACTTATTACATGTTTTGTTATGTCATGCAGTTTTTCAATGATCAAAGACCATTGGAAGCGGACACCATGAAGGCAATCAGACTCGAATGGGCGAAATTTTTTTCTTAAAATTAGACAAGATGTATTAGTAGATTAGGGGGTTCATTTCAATTTTTCAAAACAATTGTATTTTTATTAAAGTTTAGCATATTCTTTATGTACATATTGACACTTTACATAGGATTTGTTATTGGAATATTATTAAATTGTGCATTGCTGGTTCTGGTTATTTAAATTGTGCATTGCTGGTTCTGGATATTTAAATTTGCAGGTTGAAGAACTGCTAAAATTAAAAAAACAGATAAAATATTTTAAAAAAAAAAACAAAACAACATCGGTTGCAAATAAAACCGATGTAAACATATAAATCAACATCGGTTTTGAATGAAAACCGATGTTGATATGTATAAACAACATCCGTTTTGTAAAGTAAACCGATGTTGTTTCTTGATAACAACATCGATTTTCCGACTAAAACCGATGTTACTACATTAAAACAACATCGGTTTTCTCTGAAAAACCGATGTTGTTATCAAGAAACAACATCGGTTTACTTTACAAAATCGATGTTGTTTATACATATCAACATCGATTTTCATTCAAAACCGATGTTGATTTATTACTTAACATCGGTTATACAACAAAACCGATGTTGTCAGACCATAGTTTACTCTTTTGAGCGTTTTCGTTTATGACATGTCCACATCGGTTATTCATGGCAAACCGATGTGCTTTTCGGTGTTAACATCGGTTTTCAGAACTGATGTTAAATGCTCCACTTTCAACGTCGCCTGATTTAACATCGGCCCAGAACCGATGTTAAATATCTCATATAACCGATGTTTAAAGCTGCTTTTCTAGTAGTGAAAAATTTATATGTGAGATCTACGTGTGATCCTAAATCCTAAACGGCTGCTTTTAAACATTAACTATACTTTTTTTATCTTATAAATTATGTAATGTGATATTTCACACTATTTTAAGATTCTACCTTACTTAATTTTATGATAATTTTATATTAATTTATATTTTAAAACATTTATATAATATTGAAAATGTATATTTATCAATTATCATTGGCTCGATCCTAATTCAATTATGATTCAATCAATGATTTCACTTTTTCAATAATCGGTCCAATTGTTAAAATATTGATAGACATGTGTAATAAATCGTGAAAATATAAAATATATTTTTTAAAGTTTCCTATTAAAAAATATAAGCTACACACATATATATATATATATATATATATATTCAATTAAAGTGCATTCCTCACTTTAGGTAAACCCTTACTTCCAATTTTTCTCAATGGAAATTTCCATCGAAGAAACCAAAAAAGCGTTAGACACTTAAACAGAAAAGGGATTATTCACGTGGAATATCTAAAAAATCTGATTCTATAAAAAATGTACATGGGCTATGAATCATAAAATCATTTTGAGGCTTTTGGGGTCAGTCTGTTCTACCTTTGGTTAGCAGAGCTCATGTACCAAATAGTGATACGCTCCCTCAAAGACCGGCGAAAATGATTGCTATTTGAATGAGCAGAATATATTCTTATTTATTTTTTAATAGGAAAATAGAAAACTTGTATTATTTGAATGAATAAAAATAATAAAGAAAATGGAATTACTTATTTATTTTTAGATGAGTGGAAAAAAGAGTGAAAATAATAAGTAAATTATATGAACTAAAATAAACTTAACTCAAAACATATTTTGACTATTTACTATATTATATTTTTAACACAAAATAATTTATTTATTTTTTATGTTAAATTTTTAAGTAAACTAAAATATAAAACAATTGCTTCTCTACTTTCTCTTCTATGGAGGGGAAAAGCTTTTTTTAGGATAAAAAACACTTTCCATTCCATGTTGAGTCATTCAAACAAATGATATAAATTTAACATTTTTTTTCTTAAATATACTTTTAGTCTCTATAATTTTATCATTATGCAATTTTATTTTCTAAAAAAATGTATTCTTCATCTTAAACCAAAACCCAACATCCATTTTGTTAGAGAATCTATGGATTTCAAAAAGTTTAAGAAAAGAGGAGAAATAAAGGTTCAGCCTAATGCCAATATAATAGTTAAAAGCCTCATAGGAGAATTCAATAAATATAGTTCAATTGAGAATACATATTGAATAAGACATGACCCAAATTTGATCATTGTAGAATATATTCTTGAGGAGTGATAATTAACTTTAAATGTGACTAAGTTCTAATAAAAAATTAATTTCATAATCAACTTTGGGGTACCATTAAAGAGTTTAAGGTCTTAATTACGGTGATACCAAATAAAAATAAAACCTCTTAGGAAGCCTTTACCATTGGGATGAAGTTGAGACAACAGAATTGAAAGTATATGGAGAGAGCACGTATTTCAAACTTGTTAAATGGAATCAACTACCAAGGTAGTGAACATGTAATCATATAAAAGGAAGGGTTAGAGGTTCTAAATAATTTATAAACTCTCGGCCACTAGGTCGCGAAACGTTATCAAAAACTTGAGTTTTAATGACAATAAACTAAACGAATAAACTTACCATAAAAGAAATGAAAGTAAGCAGGACATTAAATGATATGTAGCAAAAGAATTTTTCTGACGAGAAATAACTAATTTTCTTCTGTAAACCTTTTCTGTTAACATATCGTTTAGAGTTATGCTTATTTTTACCTTGTTCATGATAACTTCATTTACAAAACTTTTTTGATTAATCTTTGGAAGCTTAGGAAAAGGTAAGAGAATAAACTAAAACAACCTAATAACACAAAAGAGATCCTAAATGATATGTAACACAAAAAAAAAAAAATAGTTTTAAAAGATTCCAAAATCAATATTTTGACCTATCTTATTCTACACATTAATTATATCATTTAATCATCAATTTTGATCAAATCTTCAATTTTTCTATGTTTAATTTCTCTAGTTCTAGCATAGAAATCCACTGGCAGACAACACCCACTATCAGATGTCACCAAAATCTATTGGTACTTAACCCATCATCAAATTCAGAGCTTGCCATCCTTTGAAACCGGATCTTCGTGCTTAGGACAGACCTTCATACGTGCAGCTTGCAGATTAATTACAGATATATATTCTAAACACAGCAAGATAACTTTATACGGAATGGAGGAAACCCATCAAGAGTGGTGTTCGTACGATTGTCTAGAATTGATTGGGACTGGGAATAACCGTGTTTCTCGAGGTTTTCTCGTTTTAGTGGTTGATGCATATATAGTATTCTTCTGGCAAACATAATATATGGCCATGATAAAAATAAGCTTTGTGTTTTTAGTTTTTCCTCATCTTATGTACAGTTTCATCATCATCACTATTTATGATTTGCTTATTGACAAACTATGTACACATGCCATATATAATAATCAGATAAGGGAGAACGCATTCAACACCCCCCCAATGAAAGGCATTGACTTAATAATGTTGATATGATTTGATTTTGCCAACTTACATTACCTCATGACAAATGATGATTTAATTTTCTAATAACAAGATTTACTGTTAATAACTCAATATGATAAACATATATACATACTTTAATGTTGTTTACTATTCTAAACAATTTCTGTCACTGAAACTGATGAGAAGAAAAGATCGAGTATGTTGTCTTGAAATTAATTAACTAATAGTTTTAGATATATCTATCTTAAAGCTAACTTCTGTTGTGATGGAAGCCCATGCTTGAGATATGGGGTCCACCACCAACACATTGCCCTAATTCGTCCCATCATTTTGAGAATCCCGCACTGAAGGGAGGTACATAAATATGGAAAGAAACCTGTCCGGCAAAAGAGAGGAACTATTTTTTTCGTGCTCAAATTATGAGTTATGGTACAGCAAAAGAAAACCAGCTCGATCAAACAAAAATTCTCTTCCATATATATCCATTCTTTGATGCTGGCCATCACATTTCGAACATGTGTGCTTCAATAATTAATGTCCTCTCGTCGATCGACTTCCATTCACCTGTTATCCTATATTCGGTCATTTCAATTATGATGTTCGAGGAGATAGAGTTTATAATTTATGTATAGTACATGGTTTCTTTGTTTCTTCATTTATTTTTTTTAATGAAAAGGACTTTTATAACTTGATGATCATGTGGCTTAATTAGACTTAGAGCAATGTACTTTTTTTTTTTGGTGGAAGAGCAATGTGCTATTGCTATGTAAAATGACTTGACTGAAACTTAATATCTTGAATTCCTAACGAATTTGCTGTCACTCAACGTTTTTAGTTGACGGAGTCTTTTTCCATCTAGGAATCATATTTAATGAGAATTATATTTTCCAAGAATTAGGTTTCATGAAAATGTAATATATATATATATATTATTTCATATGTATAAAATATTCTTGGGAGTGAGAGACATAATTATAAAACAAAAAAACTTTTATAATTAAATATTCTTGAGAATGTTATAGATATTCAAGAATAATTTTTAAAATGTTTATTCAAAACACAGGGAAACTTAAAAGAATTTCCTACCAAACACTCCCGAAGAATAATGCTATACTACTCTCCTATTGTTTTATAAAAACATTAAATAAATGCATTTCATTTCTTTAAAATATAAAAACATATTTAAAACTTAAATGTAAAGGAAGAAAAAATATCCTTGCGCAATATGTAATGGAGATTTTTATGCAAGACAAGGGCTTAAAACCTCGAACAGGTGACCATTAGACAACGGTTTCCCCAGTTCAGCTGATTAATTAGTCGGTTAGCATTAGCATGGTATTAGTGTTTACTTTTAGTAGTATATACATATAATATTAAGGATGGTGCAAACTTTTTCACAACAAATTTTACTATTTACGTTAGAAAGAGAAACTGAAAGTCTGAAAGAGAAGAGAAAAAATATAAAATATAGGAGATACAATTGAAGAATAGAAAAATACATTAACTAAGTTTAATGAATATGGATTGTTTTATAATATTATTCTATCATAATTTATTATTTAAATTATTTTAAGATAATTATTTTAAAAGTTAATAAATTTATTATATTTGAATGGTTGTATAATATTGTTTACATTATAAATGTATAATTCTTTTTCCCTAAGTAAAAACAGGTTGTATATGAAGCATTATATATTGATCCTAATTAAAGTCAAATAGCTCATCAAGACATTGTAAATTAGCCACCCAATGTTTGTTCACTGTCACAAAAATCTGATTTCGCTTTTCCAAATTTTATTTTTTTTGCTAAAGAATCTGTTTCTTGTTATTTCATGAGTGCTATTTTTACCAGACTTTTTCTGGCCTCAAATATAGTCATTATTTAACTTATTTTAGTGGAATATACGTCGATGCCGATGTCACTTTCTCTGGTATAATTTGGCATAATTTACTTAGATAAATACCAGTATATGAATTAAATGTATAATAAAAATTTAAAGAGTCTAACTCAATTAATTGAATATGTGAATTATTGTAAATGAAATCTTAATGTTATCATAATATTATCTTTAATTCTTATGAATAAAAAAAATCATATATACTAAGCTTATTTCTAAATTTTAGATTTTAATATAAAACATAAATAAAAGAATGCTACCCAATCCCATGCAATAGTGTATAGTTTGTAGAAGGTCAAGATTTTCCCCAATTTAAGTTATTGACCTGGTGAAGTGGACCGACCGAATTTTAGCACACATTGCAGCACTAACAAATACTTGTGTTAAGTGGTCCCTATTTGAAAGACATACAGTACCAACAAATAGAAAAAAGCTCTTAATATGATAGGTCTTTGCCTCTTTGGTGATTCATATATGCTATATAATGCATATAGGAATCGATGTTAATGCTCATTTCAATGGAAAATTAATGTAGTGGTTGGTCTTTGGTGATACAAATGGATGCAAACACTATTATGCTACAGCGTTGCACTAATAGCACGTGCTTAATTATTTTAATTATATGAAAAGGATGTCTTGTGGCGTTCAATTTAGATAATGGATCGATATTATAGTTGTAAGATTGTATATTATGACTTATTGAAAGATTCTATTTTGCTTGTTTGGTTCTCATTTGGATAAATGAATGAGTACTATAAACTTTTGAAAAAATATATCCTTTGAGCAGTTCAATGGCCCAATTTTGCTTGTTTGATTAGAATTTTGAATGAATGAATACAAAAGAATTGCTTTGATAAATGTTTTATGAATTGAACAGATAATTTCAATGAAAATAGATCAAAATTAGATTGGTTTCAATTTATATATATTGGTATAAAATATTTCTACACAAAATTTAATAAAGTTTTACCATTTTATAATATATTTTTTTGTCATTAATATATGGTAATACAGTAAATTCCAATTATGTGTTTATATAAATTTATATTTTTAGTCCTTAATTTTGACAATTATCAATTAAATATAATTTAGTCTTTAAAATTTGATATTACTAGTCAACTTAAACTTAAATATTAATAAATTAGCAATTTAATTTAAAAATTTGACAAAAGAAACTATGCATGTGCTTGTTTTGCTCCTTTAGTGGGCACCTTCTGCCAGAAAGAAAAGTTTACAACCAACCAAGAGAAAGGCACCACAGACGAAGGAAAAGAAGTTTTGATCGATCAGATATTTGAGTTTTTTGCATGGCTCTAGAATTGAATCACAACTTTTACTTTCTATAACATACTGTATGAGTTTTAATTGAGTTTTTTATAAGCAAAAAAAAAAAAAGTTATTGAGTGCATTACTGGTGTTTTAACCATGTACAAGAAAGAGATAATTAGCCACGCAGTAAAGTCTGCTCAATGCAAAGCACTGGAATCACATACCAACCAGAGAGAATACAATACTTTTCCACCTCCTTTTTGAGACAAACGAAGTCTGTATGATGAGTTTCACCATATTAGTAATAATATGGATAAAATCGAAGACAACCACTTTAAAAACTTTTTTATTCCTTGAACAGCCACAAAGTCCAAATAACATAGTGCCAAATCATATTAATTACTTGTTATATAATTGAGTAAAATATGGTTTTAGTCTCTCTAAAATATGTAAAGTTAGGTTTTAGTGTTTTCTAAAAAAAAAAAAAATTTGTTTCTCTAATTTTGAAATGTATCATTTTTTTCATCCAAACTTTATCTAATCTAAACCACATTTTGTCTTTTTATAAAGCCGTATGTAAATAACATAGAAGATGAATAGTGATGTACTTCAAAATTAAAGAGATAAAAGATAGACAATAAATTTAAAAGAGACTAAAACTAGATATTAAATATTTTAGAGGGAAAAAACATGGTTTACCCTAATAATATGTAAAACAAACTAAAAGTCTAGCCAAGTAAAAATTCACGAGTAGATAATATGTGAAAGAAGCTGTATGAAAATATATAACTTGTAAAATACAAATGAACTATCTCCTTTTCACTTCCACTTGTCCCTCTCATCCATAGATAAAGCAAGATTACGTAATAGTTTTCGCAGGTTATGCAAAAGATCTTCTCATACAAAAGGAGGAGGACAATGCCATCTCCAAATCCATGCTCCCAATTATCACCATCCTTCCAAGACCCCATATAACAACAAATTTGTGTAAATTAATTTGATATAAAAGAGGAAAAATATCTTTCAAAGGGCATTTCAACTATTTTAATTTTCAGAATATAAAAATTTTAAAACAGAAAATTTTCTTTTTATTTTAATTTTCATACATTTTCAATATAATTTTTTTAAAATTTTAAATCAATTAAAAATTATTTTATTTGATTTTTAAAATAATTAGTACTAAATTTAATAATTTTTGGTAAAAAAAAATCAATAATCTTATTAAATATGATTATTTATTGTTGGGATGACACATATATACTGTCAAAGTGTTTTTGATTAAAATGTTTTTTTATGTATCTATTTTAAAAGATAACACACACGTCAACAATTGTAATTAATGGCTTATTTACATTATTTTTTATGTGATTTGACTATTATTTTCCTTTATAAAAAAATCTAGTAACTTTCTGTTGTCAGATATCACTATATTACTATTTATTAAATTTTCTAATGATTAATTTTTGTTAAAAAAATATAAATTACTATTCTTAGGAGAGCCTCTTCTTTCCCAATCATTTTTTTTCACTAACAGGTTAAACAAAATTTAATTTAACTCAATTAAACTATTATATGTGATCTTTAATAATATTTTTTATCTAACATTTAATAATAAAAATATTACTAAAAAATCTTTAACAATATTTAAAAAATATCATCAAATTCTAAATAAATGTTATTAATATATTTTTGTAACATTTTACCAAATATTACATAAAACCTATGTTGCTAAGAACTAAAAATGTCAAAAAACTTTAATAACGTAGACTATATGTAATATGTGATAAAATGTTGTAAAACATATTAATGAATTTATTTATAATTTGACGATATTTTTTGAATATTGTCAAAGATTTTTAGGAATATTTTTATTAAGTGTTAGAAAAAATATTATTAAATATCACATGTGTATTAGTGTTAATTAAATTAAAATTGTTGAATTTTTATTTTTCTCCAAAATGTAAGTGATGAGGTAAATCATGATAAATATATATTTCGTTCAAAAGGTTGAATTCTAGCAGCTTTATATATAAAACGTACGGTGTGGTCTTTCTAAAATCCCAATGGAGAATCCCAGTTCTCTGATGAAACGTACATGCAATAATACAATATATGGCAGAAGCTTTTTCGAAAGCTGCAGATGAAGCATGAGTGATATTTAGATTTTACACCTAATGTTGTTTGGATCTGGACGTAAGTCACCTATAATTTTATACGCGTCAACTTTTGGAGTTCTGTTTTTGAGCCACTCACTAGATATTTGTTCTCCTTCTGTGTTAAAATTAAATCAGAATGCATTGAATTTATGAGAAATGCTTGTCACACTTTTTTTTACTACATTTGTTTACTAAGTTCTTTATTATTAAATAAAATTTATTAGTAGAATAAATCATAAGATTTTGTAGATTTATTTTTGTTTAATTAGTTGTAATCATAATTTATAATTTTAAAATATTTTAATCAATAAAAAAGTGTATAAAAAAGCGTTAGGAAAATATGTTATAAGTCATTTTCTTAAATCTACTAATTTCTACCAACGTGCAATTGCTATATGTTTTCCCTCTCACTAATAGCTTTTTAAATAATAAAAAACATATAATTGCTTTAAAATAGTTTAACTTTTATAGGTAAACTTAATATGAATTGTTTTAAATTATAGTAAAAAGGATTTTTTTATATAAAGGATTTGAAACTAATAAGAGCATGATATATATTACATATTTCTTTGATAAAAGCACGAAGCATCGGTTATGGTTTGATAGTAAACCGATGCAGAAGTGTGCAAAATAGTAACAAATGTAGAAGTCATTTACCTGCATGGTTTCATAAACATATGATAATCATGATTACATGGATGCATGAATGAGTAATTCAATAAGGAACCTAGTTTCATAAACAAGGTTATTTAAATA
The DNA here is from genome assembly GCA_013407115.1 of Glycine latifolia. Lineage (NCBI taxonomy): Eukaryota > Viridiplantae > Streptophyta > Magnoliopsida > Fabales > Fabaceae > Glycine > Glycine latifolia. Next base: position 25,707,379 of record CM023956.1, read on the forward strand.
TAACATGTTTAGACTTTAAATGTATTATTTAAAATGACATGTGTATTATATTTTAAACTTAAAATGCACTTTAAAATTAAAACTATTGACACGTGTTATTTAAGATGTGCATTCTCGACAATTGAAAAGCACTCTTTTAATAGTTCAATCATAATTTCATGTTTATAAAAAATAGAAAAATATATATTTTAAATGAAGGAACAGATTTTGTATTACATGGTTTATCGTTAATTACATGCATTATGATTACAATTGACAAACTTTAGAAGTTGTCAGTGTATGAATCACTAGAAATTCAACTCACAATAACTATGTTTTCAAATTCAAGTCACTAGAAAAAAATTATTAAGAACTAAAGCAAAATTGATTAATTTCATTTGGACTTAAAACTTATTTAAGCTTATAATTTAATGCATAATAAAAATGAATTTCCGTTGTGCTTTGTGATACCATACACAAAGAAAATGTGTTTTCGTTTTATATTGCAAAGTCACACCCTTAAAACAGTTGAAACCCATTTCCGCTAATGGTAATTTTGTTAAAAAATTTAGAATATTGGGGATGAACTTAGCAAATGAATAGAGTGGGAATAGCAAAGCCCTTCACGAGGTCAACAATATGTTGATTAGATCATGTTGTCACTAATCTCTTTGATCCACTTACTTACCGCACAAGGGTATTTACTTTGGTGCACCTCAATTACGTTACGAATAGCTCGCTCCATCCGTAATGGAATTGGGGTGTAATGATATTATGAATTGTCCAATCCATAATACAATGGGGGTGCACCAAAGTAAATACACTGATGCGTTAAACGATTACCTCTCTTTTACGTCCCAGGCTTATGCTCTTTTTCCGTTTGGTTTATGCAATTCCTATTTAGTCCCTTTCTTATTGGGCCTCATCCCTGTCGAGTTATCAATAAATTCGTCTGGTTGTAATTTATAAATAAATAGACTAAACTTTCTGAAAATCTACTCTTGCGTCCAACCTGATGCAATATGTGTATAATTTATCTGCGATTTTAGTTTAAAATAAATTTAACCTCAATTATATATTCAAATGTCAACTTAATTATCTATTTACTTCAGTATTACTGTCACTCGTTGAAAAAAAATCACCCCAAGCTTTGACACCCATTAAGCATGGAGTGATGCTACTTTCATAATTTCTTTTTCCCGAACCCTAAAAGCGTGATTTGATAAAACTCTACAATTTGTCACGCCAGAATGGATGGCTTGGTGTGATCATTCTTTTGATATGCCTTATTATTAAAGATCCATTACATTTATATAAAGTGTATATGTCAATTAGTGGTGCTAAATAATTTGAGGTTGGAGATGGATGGAGTTAAAATTGGACCAGATAAATGTTCACACCAATCAAAATGTCATCAATTACCATCTTCAATTTTTTTTTGTCAATCATATTTTTTTATTAATTAAACTCGAAATTGAAATCTTATTTAAAAAATCAAAATTCAATGCTACTCGCACCGATGATATGTCAATTTCATTATTCAATATGAATTCATATAATAGAAAAATGGTCAACAACTTTTGTTGCAACCTTGAAAGAGAGCACAAAACCTATCATGGAATTAACATGTATGATGTATGCAATCAATATTTAATAAATAAATAAAAACAATAAAATACTACGGTAAAACATACATGCATCCAAATATTCAACGATTAAAAAAGACCCATGATCAGTTGAACTTTCATGAATATGATCTGTGTACTCGTTATGAACACTAAGTGCATGTTTAGTTTTCAGTTTCAAGATCTAAAAGTATGTTAAAAAGGTAAAACTGAAAAATAATTTTATTTGATTTTTAGTTGAGCCTTTTTCTAAAATGAGTTTTGTTGCAATTTTATTTTGAAACTCGGTTTGAAATAGAAGTAAATGAAGGATTTCTTTTGCAAATTCAACATGCAAAATAAATTTCATCCAGACTTAAAAGTTCACAATTTTTTAATCCAAACATAATGACACAGGGACATGGCTACATGAAAACCGAGTGAGAATAAAGGGTGACGGCAACAAACTACAATGATGAACTTGGTTAGGCAACAATTTTGAATAAATGGGATTAATTTGTTTGACGTAGTCCCTGTCCATTCTCTCATAAATCCATCTAACTTGAGTTCATATTAAACTTGATTTTTTGTTCATCCCGAAATTAATATTTGAGTTTATGAATATTTTTTTTAAAATGATTTATTTATCATCTCGAACAAGACAATGAAACGCACTTTATTTTCGTGGGGCCCCTATTGAGAGTTAAAAACTCAAAACTAACACCGAATGCCAAGGTAAGTGTCATTTTCTCTTTTGTCATATAATAAAAGCATTCAATTAATTTAGTATATCCGAGAGTGAATACATGTATGGTGTTTGTGCATACCCAACGTGCCATGGCACATAACACATGGGGTGTTGAAAACTACTTCCTCAAATAGAGATGCAATTTCGGTATACGACAGCTCAAGAGGCATATCAACACAATATAAGCCACCAAGCCTTATCATGTGGATGGGTCCTACTCCTCTCTATGACATATCCTGGGCTTGCCTTCAAATGGTAACCAAACACAGTAACATGTCCCTTCAAGCTTTTCATGAGTGTGCTTGAAAGTTGAAACTGCCCATGATCAACCATATACATTCAATTCCACTAGCTATATGAGTGTGACCCTTGTGTGATTTTTTAGTGAAGGAAATGAGCAACATGCCAAAGAGGTTATGTAAACACTGAAATCACATGTGCAAATCAATTGGTAGGAGATGCTTCACTTAGATTATTGGTTTCAAATTCAAGTATTAGACATGTAACTCTATTAAAATAATCAAAAGATATAATTGATTTTATTCTGTTCAAATAAAATTATCTCTTATTAAAAAGTATGTCAGAAGCATGTTATTTTTTTCTCCAAAAGGAAAAGGATATCATTGATTTAATTAAAACAAACCAGAACCAAAAGATGTGCTGATGGTGATCTTACGAATGAACAAAAAAAATCAACAAAACATGCTATTGAAGGTGCAAATTAATAAATAAATTTACAAGGTAGTCATTGCATGCATATGTTCACCATGTTCATGACATTTGGTGGATGCAAGAGATAACGTATGTGCACCAGAAGTCCAGAACAATATTTTAATTTTCTGCTTTTCTGGACCGACACGCCTTCCCGTGCTTTGTTCTCCAGGTGATATATATATATATATATATATATATATATATATATATATATATATGTAAAATTAAAAAATATATAGTGTTTATATAATAATAACTTGAATAAAACCTGTTACCTTTTTTAGATTATGATAATTTAAATATAAATTTTATAATTTATATTTAGGCATACTATTTTTTTGTCATTAAAATTTTTGCTTTTAGCTTTTTAATTTTTTTTTCGTTCTAATTTTTAGTTTTTTAATTTTTTTTCATCTTTATTTTTAGTCCCATAAGAACAAAAAAAGAATAAAGAACTAAAAACAACAATAAAAAATTCAAGAAACTAAATAAAAAATTTAAAAACTAAAATATTCTAATTTTCATTTTTTTACAATAATAAAGTAATCTATCTGTACATGTTTCCTTTATACATGAGATATATATAGGACGGTAAGAATGGTGAGAGGTAAAAAGTGTTAATTCTATTCATATAATGATATATATGATTAAAACTATTTTAATTAGTTTTAATTTTAACCATGTATTTGTTTAAAGTTTATACTTTTACGCTAGCGAAGAGCTTCCTAATATAAACTTTAGATTGTATCATTCAAATATTTAATATTCATAGATATATGATTAATATTTTTTAGTTAGTTTATATTTTTTTTCTTGTATATTTAACTAGAGTGAGAGGAAGCACTTTTTCTTTCTCTAGCTAGCTATGTATAAATAAAGCTTGGGTTATACTAAGTCTCAACTTGATTTCCAGGTGGTGATTAACAACGGCAATATCGTTTCCCTCAATTTGTCAAAGCCCGAGGGCCATATCATTGGAATATATATACCTATCACCTACTTCTTATTAAATAAAATTATACATAAAATTATACATTTAGGTCAGGATTATCCTCAAAGTAATCCAGTATTAAACAAGTTATACATTTAGGTCAGGATTATCTTCAAAGTAATCCAGTATTAAATAAAATTATACATTTAGGTCAGGATTATCTTCAAAGTAATCCAGTATAGGATGACATAAAAATTGGATGCATATAAGTTCTGCTTTGATTGATATAATCTGCCTTCATATTTATAGGTACTTGGATGTCGTTTGGAACGAACCAGGAAAACCTGGCATGTTTGAGAGGTATATATATTTTAGAAATTATTAATTTATGCTTTTTTTGTCCTTTTAATTATCTCCTTTTCATTCTATTTTGTTTATTTTTATGGCAAATATTGAACCTACCTCACTTTTATATAAGGTGTATGGATGGAAAGATGAGAAAGATAAAGAAAAAGAAAGTGTTAAGAGAAAAAAAATGATAAATATGATAAGTTATGTAATGGAAAATAGAGAGAGAATAAAAATAGGGTAGAAGTAATTAATGCATGTTTTATGCAATTCAAGAGACAAATTTACTGCAGAATCGGTGGGACAAATTTCTCAGTCATTTCAGCAAACTAAAATATAGTTGATATTTCATTTTTAAGAACATGGACAGCTTCCATGAAAGGCTCAAGTGTCCCTATGAACATAGACAAAAGGTGGATTCCAAACCTTAATTTTTCGTAAAGTTTAAAACAATTTTTTCGTACAGTTTGAAAACAAGTACAGAATTAGCTCACCGACATTGTGTGATATAATTTTGTTTTCGCGCAGGTATATATTGCGAAGAGATGATTATGGGTTTTATTCATACGCAATATTTAATCGACCAGGTAAAATATCTTCGGCTCTCATGTAAAATATAAAGAAGTTTATGTGCTTTTATATATGCAACAACTTCAGCTTTTTGAGTAATTGATTCATGACATGGAATTAGAAATATGTGACTAATGGGCACCTTTTCTGATCTTTCTGACTGTTAAATTGGTTGATGTAGAATATGAATTTTGTAATTTGCATCGTAATGTACTTTTCCTGTTTAGTCTACTCAATTTTGGAAAAATGTATAGTAAATTTGGATTTATTTTTCATGTTTTGGGCAGTGGCCTGCAAAAGTATCTAAATGAACAAGTTGTGAGAGGGAACTGTATAGTGAAAAAAAAGAAGTTTTCTAAGGGTTGTATTAAAAATAGTCAAGACTCTACTTTTTAAGACAATTCTTAAAAAAAAAATTTTAGGACAGTTTATTTTATAATTATCTTAGAATTTTTAATTTTTTTATAAAAAATATTCTAAGATAATTTTTCAGATAATTGTATTAAAAATTTTAATTTTTAAAATAGTTTTTTGAAAGAATCATTTTAAAATTCTCAATTTTTTTTAAAAAAATACATTTTAAGATGTTTTTTATGCAAACCAATGTAAAACCAAGTTTATAAGAAAATTTTAAATCTCTTGATAATAGTGGAAAGTGTTGACTTCCTACAATGACTATTATGAAAATGGTTAAAAATCGTAAAAAATATCCAATAACCAATATAATTTTTTTTTTTTTTGTAATAATGCATACTCAACGATTAACTGTTTAAAGCCTCTATTCCAAGCATTGAGGATGCCAATATAAATAGCCTTCATCTCAACGTAAATGACAGAGCATAAATCAGGATTTGCAACATAGGCAAAGACCACAGTACTACTATCATGGACTGATCCATCACATAGTTGCCAAAAGGAGGCTGTTTCCAATAAATAATAGGACATGATTTATTCAAAACAGCACTTGGGGACAACTGTTTGATCCCACCTATGATGCTAGAAACCCGTAAAAAAAAATCTAAACAAAATTAATTGAAGAAAATATTAAACAGTGGCTAAAAAACGTTATTTTATCTAAAATTATAGATATTCAAAAGTGATTCTGTGATTAAACAGCTTTTAAATAATTAATTTATAATAAATTTTATAGAATTGGTGTATAGAAAGTAGTCATCAAATCATAATTGTCATATATAATAACTTTGATAACTTTTATAAAAACTATCTTAAAAGTTACATCTAATTAATTGATAGTGTAAATTTAGACCGAAAGGGGATATAAATTAAATTCTAAGATCAATCAGCACAAATGAAATTATGTAATCGATGTAATTAATTAATTTCATATAATTAATAGGCTTAAAAATATTTTTGATTTTGAAATATAGTAGTATTTTTCTTTGTCCCTAATTTTTTTTCTTGACTTTTGGTTTCTTTATTTTTTTTGATAATTTGGTCCTTGGAAATTTGTAATCCTTTTAACATATCTATTTTTTATTATTATTATTTTAGTCCTTATAATTCGTGCATCATATGTTTGTCCATATTAATTCAAAATTAATAAAGTATTGTAGGGACTAAAATAAAAAATAGATATTAGAAAAAATAAAAAAATAACAAAGACCAAAACTAAACAAAAGAAATTTTACGAGAACTAAAAGTAAAACAAAATTTTTTTAGGAACGAAAAATAAAATATAACTATAAGGGATAAAATTATATTCAAGTCTAATATCACAATTTTTAGTGACTAACTAATGAAACCAATCAACAACATTAATAAATTATGACAACAATATTTAGAAATTAACTATAAAAATGTTAAGGACATGCATGTTAACATGCTTCCTGCATCTCCAAAAAGACTCAAACAGACCAAACTAGCCAACCATCCAACCACCAAAGGCTATTCCAGAAGCATGTTAACATGCTTCCAATGAGACTATTTTGAAGTATAAAAAAAATAGTGTAGTCTAGAATAGCGTATCTGGAATTATGTTAACAAAGTTCTAGAAAGACTATTTTAGAAATATGTTATCATGTTTTTGAAAAGGCTATTATAAAAGTATAAAAAAGCAGGATCTCCTGCAATAGTCTTTTTAGAATGGGATCAAGTTTTCCACTTCCTTTGTCATCCCAACTCCATCTTGCCTTCTTCCCTGCTTAGGTCTTTTTGGAGATGCGAGAAGTAAAAAAAGAGGTGTGTGAAAGTAAAAGTCCAATTTGGAGCAAACTAGCAAATAGGATGCTTCGGGGACACCCAAAATACAGATAAATAGAAAACTTGATGGCCTTTTTCTCTCTTCATTTTCTTTTCCCTCTTAACAATTATTTAACATTTCATTTCATAGCTATAAGAAAATATTTTTTTATTTCATGTGTACTACAGGGCTATTGTTCCGGACCTAATAACGAGAAACCCAACAAAAAACTTAACCTCGTTGGGCCAAGTTTAACCATTTGCACCAAGGTCAAAATTATCACAAGTCATTTCTCATGGTTGTGATCTAAAAGACTAAAGGTTCACCCAGCGGTGTCACATCCCATGTTTCTTTTGAGAATATTCTTGGCAAATCCTTTATGGAGATTGTTAATTTGTTAGGATGACAATAGAGTTTGACATATATCACATAATTGTACCTCACCTGCATTCCAACTCTATAAGTTCAAATTCAATTAAATCTAAATTTGTGTAAAATCGAGCTTTTACTTATCAATACTCTATTCAAATATTTGTGTATATAATTATTCTTTTATATTTATAAAAATCAAAGATAAATATTAAAAATTTATAATAATTCTCATATTATAGTTAATTAATTAAACTAAACTTTCTTAATAATATATACAACCACATAAATACCTTTTACATGTACTCATGAAATATGTTTGAAACCATCAGATAAAAATGTCACTATCAATGAAGAAAAATTCCACCAGTAAAAAATTGTTAATATTTTTTATCTATTTTTGTACATATCTTATTTCCTTCCTCCTACATACACCTTTTCAGCTTGGTCAATTACAAATAGATCCTTTCTTAGATTATCCCTTTATATTTTTTGAATAACCTCTACAATTATTACACTACAATGGAAAGAGAAAAAAACAAAAAAAAAGCAAACTGCAGTGTGTTATCATATGAAGGTATATTACAGCGGTTTAAACCACCGTTAAAGGACTCTCGCTGCAGTTATCACTACAATAAAATCATTTTGCAATAGTTTTAGCAATTGTAGTATATAAATACAATTAACAATTACTTGTAACTAATTTTGTTTTTCTAGATATGAGACTGAGTGATATGCATATGTTGAATGCCAGAGAATAAAATTCAATCTAAGAGTGTAATTTAATTAATTAAACATAATACAAAAATTATTATAAACCTTTTATACTTTTTTTCGATTTATACAGATTAAAAAAATTATTGAATCCTTCTCTTTTTCGCTCCTACTCTTTTTTCTCATCTCTTTTTAGTTGCATTGATATCTTTTAGGTATCAATCAGAGCTTTAATATTCTATCAACGACAAAAAAACTTGGCTTCAATTCAACCCTTCATCACTCAGATATTCTCAAATTTAGTAGCAATTGAGTAGAATGAACAATTCGTTTCCACGAAGCAACAACAATATCCACCATCAAAGTTCACAAACTGCATAAACACATCTCAGGATTTGGAGAAAATGTTATAGGACTAAACATTTGAACCTGATTTCTACATTTGTTGGAGACAAGGTCCAATAGAAATTGTTTCTAATTAAGCATAATTCCTATTCAAAATGGACTATAGATGCTTTGATTAAGGCTTTCTTTGGATGTCTTCTAGCCTTTTCGCTTTCTTTATCATTATTGGTTTCAACTTTTTATACTTTTCTCATATGGATAAAACTTAAATCAGTTAAATGTAATTCATATTTTGGTATTAAAATTTTGTAAAGTTATTCCATCACAACCTTAGGGACGTTAGGCATGATTCTAGTCATGTTTGTCTTGCTAACGAGTCCTAAGTATTTAATGGAGAAGGGAGAATAATCTGGGATTTACTCTTTAGGCATACATGGGTGATTTGAAATTCCTTGACACAGTCATGAAAGCCTCAAACAACTAAGCATGAAATGACGACTTGAGTATAAATGGGTCAAGTAGGGTCATTGTCCATAACAAAAACTAATTTTAACTAATAAATAATATAAAAGACACACTAAAGAATTTGTATTTATTATTTTGTCCTTTTTCTTATATAAATAGGGGATGGAACGAACAATGAACTGACGAGAGCCAGCCATTGAACACTCTTCAGTCTTCTAGACTGAAAACATTCTTTGAAAGTTTTGAAATGTTCTTAATTTATAAATTTAATATTGTTCCCCTAAAAATTAACCTAGCTCCTTTCTTGTCAGAGAATAGATAACTACAAAATAGTCTCTAAAGTTTCAGTTCAAATGAGAAATAGTTGGAATGTAAAATGAACAACCATACCTCAAGTAAAGCACCTGGGTCATTATTGATGTCAATAAAAGGGACAAAAAGAAAATAAAAGTAAAAGAAGAAATATCAGTGATAAAAAGGTTGTGAATTATGTAAACCGTTAAAAAATCTATAAACTAAACTCGGCTCAAAATTCTCAATCCATATTGTACCCTTTTTTCTCTGGTAAAGGCCATATTCAATATTATTGGTTGATAAAGTCCAGCACGGTGAAGCACGTTGTGGGGCCACTACAAATTAATGGAATTCTTGAATTCAGAGTACAAAATAAGAAAAATGAAAGCCAATTTATCACTTTCTCCTCTTTCACATATAATTGGAAAATTATTTATTATTTACAATGAGAAATAAAACAGAAAAACTGACTCAATAACTCTATGTAACTAGTACTAGTATATTATTAATCGCAAGTCACTTCATTACCTACACTATTGCAAATGGTCCCTAATAAAAATTCAAATAATTGGTGATCATAAAGCGTTAGAAGGTTGTTAGCCATCAAAATATTCATTCTATTTATTATGTTAGGTCGAATATAACTGAATTTGTCACCCGTTACTTCCATTTCATAAATAGACTTCGCCTTTACATAGTGACCTATATCTAACTAAAAAAACCATTAATTCATCGATCATTATCAACAAATTAGGTTAAAATTATTATTTCTCTTAACCAAGCTTCCAATTGAACTTTGGCAAACCACGGTGATCTACACCTGCCCACGTGGTCGCATGATCACCTACATTTCCTTCAATTTATTATGAAAAGTAAGGGATCTTTTTTCAATTTATATTAGAACATTTAACCATTATATTGTGACAACTTTTGTATATTCTAGGTAATTATAAATCACGATATAGTTAACTTTTATATTTTTTTAATACTAAACTAGTATATTAGTGATCCAAATATAAACTTCAGTTTCCCAAATATTTAAACATTAAATTAGTCTTTCAAAATTCCAATTAACATAAAAATATATAACTTTTTGTAATATAAATCTTGCAAAAAAAAAACTCTTTAGCAACTTTTAAAGTTTTAAAGAATTAATTTATGTCAACAGTATTTAAAATGATAAAATTAATTCAAAATATGAATTTTGGAAGCATTGAAATTAAATTTTTTAAACAATATACCATAAAATAATTAAATAATAATTCAAAAAAAAAATATTGCACTAACTTTAAAATCAGTTTATGACATTAGTATAGGATTACTTTATTAACATTATGTTAGTCTCAATATAATTGAGTTTATAGATTTTAGGTTCTAAAAAAGTATGGCTGGAAAAAGAAACTCCACTCTAAATGATATGATCTTTTAATTTCGTCCAAAATTAAAAAATAAATTTTCAGGATTAATCTATTTTTTCCACGGTTGTATGAAAAAAGTAGGCAAGGCAGCGGGACCCGAACATGTGGGTATCCGCCCAAATCCATTCCAATTTTAATGGAAAAAATCGAGTTTATCGAGTTCAGATTTCCTGAAAGCCAAAAGCGGGGGGAAGGGGGGGGCACGGGTATGGGATTACAGATACTCGCCCCGCCCCTGTCCCGTAATAAATAATATTAAAAAAAGAAAAAAAAGAAATATTATTTTGTAATTTTGTTAATTGAATTGATTAATTTTGTTTTGTAATTTTTAAATTATGATCTCATATTTTAAATATGGATTTGTTATTATTTTTTTTTGTTACGTAATTAGCATTTTCGTTCGATTTTTTCAATAAAAAAAGTTATATTATTTTAATTTTTTTTAATTTTAATCAAATAGTGGGGGAGGGACGGGGATGAGGATGAGTTTTAAAACCTGACAGGAATTGGGAGCAGGGTCAGGGGCGGAGACGGGGAATGCAATACCCGCCCCCGTGCCCTGTTGCCATGCCTAGAAAAAAGTCTATGAGTATCATGATTAATTGGAGAAATATTGAAAGGTTTTTTTTTTTTTTGTAAATATTAAATGGATAAAATTTAAATTAATATATAGAAAAAGGTAAGTCTAGGTTACCTACAACTTTTAAATTATAAGTTATAAAATGTGTTAAGATTTTTTTTTCATTGAAGTCGTAAAATTTACAACTTCAATTTTTTTAATACAACTTTAAAATTATAAGAGAGTTTTTTTTCTCTTATTTCATTGAAGTCGTAGAATTAATGCATGCTTTCTTTTTTAGTTTTATTTAATATTTTCTATATTTTTTATTTAATATTTTTTTATATTTTATTTAATATGTTTTTTATATTTAATATTTTCTATATTTATATTAATGTTAAAAGTTATTCTTTATTTTGTAAATTAAAAATAATACAAAAGATTTAAATTTGAATAAAAATATTAAAATATACTTTGTTAAATAAAAATATTAATTTTTTTATTGATATTAATAAATAATGTTAACTTATAATTTAATAAATAATATTATTTTATTTAAAAAATTTAATTGAATTTTACATCGTTAAGTAAATTAATAATTTCCTATGATAATATAAATTAATTTTATTTTATAAATTATTTTAATATTAACAACATAAAATAATTTAGTAATAAAAATAACATAATAAATTAATATTAAATAAACAATACAAATTAAATACAAACATACAATTAAAAAGTAGAAACAATGTTAGCAATTAACAAATTTATATAGATAATTATTGTAATTATATTCTTCAATTCTAATATTATATAGAAACAATTTTAATCATCAACTTGCTTGCATGAATATTTTAATATTTTCTATTTAAATTTAAGTTTTTTTAATTAATCCTTAATATTATTAAAAAATTAAAAATATATTAAATAAGACAATATAAAAATATTAAATATTAAATAAAATTAAAAAAAAACATATATTAATTCGTTAAATAATTAAAATACTTCTACAATAATTTATGACTTTAAAAAATACTTCTACAATTTTAAAGTTGTATTAAAAAATTAAACACTTAGTGGTGTTGAAAAGAAAAATTGTAAAATATTTAGGACTTAAATAAAAAAAAAATTCATAACATAATTTACTACTTTTAGTTTCAAAGTAATAGAATAACTTACAACTTATCAATTTCTAAGTATTAATTTAAATTTGGTAATTTTGAAAAAAGTTTATCCCCTTCCGTCGTTTGGTCTGATTTATAAGAGGACAACGATATCCATCATTTCAGGGTGAAATTAGTAGTTTCCTGCTTCGCCATTTTTGAAAACGGCCACTGAAATCCAAAACTCCCCAAACGCAAAAGCTGACCTACAAAAATGGGCCACAAGTTATTATCTCATCGTCGCATCTGCGGCCTGTTCCCACTACAACTGTTAAATTTTTCTAAAATATTTATTGCATAAATAAAAAATAAAAACACATTTCCGTTTGCATTATTTTCACTTGCCATTATTTTCCTTTAATGAGATATACTATATTTTATAATTTATTGCTTTAATTTTTCTTTTCCAGGCACTTACGTGTGACACCCAGATTTGAGAACCAAAGCGACTTTCTGTCTTTATTATTTTTCTCTCAACCCAATTAGAAAAAAAAAGTGAAGATTCCATATCCTAATAATGAAAGATTTCAATTTATTTATATATTGTCTGAAAATGTAAAACATTTTTACATGTACATTTAAAATAAATTCATTTCTTATGCTCATAGGAATTAAATTTTCATTATTCTTAACTTGAATTGGACTTGAAAGTTAAAATAAAATGATACAATGATTACAGATTTCTAATAATTAAAAATAAAAAATCCAAAAATAAATTATATTAAATGAGATTATTTTTTTAATAATAATTATAGATATTAATAAAGAAGATGATACCATAAAGTGCTCATATATTATTAAATATCTCTTTAAAAATATTTTATGGGTGTATATAAATTAAACTCATAATAAAATTACAACAATAATTTACGGCACACGGAATGAGAGTTGCTTCAGCTTAATTAAAGTCGTCCCCCCTTTTTCTTCTCCTTTTTGTTTTTTTATGATGAAAATCTGAAATAGATAGAAATTAAACTCCACCCAATAAATAAATAAATATGTAATATAATCTCAAGCACTTATGAGCATAAAAACCCTTATATAGTATTCACCGTGTCTTCTATTATTCATTTTTTCCCTCTAGCTGTAATTGCACAGGGACACAACATCTCTATAGCTATATGCAGCAAGGAGACTCAAGTGTGTTGGAGATCTCCTCCCATACCGAGCCCGAGATGGTGGTGACGGCGGCAGTGCTGCCACCGGAAGAAGAAGCACATGATGGCGGCGATGACAATGATGGTGGTGAGATGATTGGGATGGACTTGGATGCAAATTCAGGTGAAGGAAATGAAGATAATAATAAGATGAGCTTTGGAGGGAACCGGTGGCCCCGCCAAGAAACTTTGGCTCTCTTGAAGATAAGGTCGGATATGGATGCAGTTTTTCGAGATTCAAGTCTTAAAGGTCCACTTTGGGAAGAAGTTTCAAGGTATATATATAAATATAATTTATATAATTCAATTTCAATATATCTAATCTCTCAATTCATCTCTTTCCATTTTGTTTGCTTTTTGGAGTCACTTTAATATTCTATTTCTCTTTGTGGGTTTGAAGAAAGTATATATAAAAACTTCAAGCTAGCTCCTTCAAGATCGTGCATGGAGATCTATGAATTGGTTCTCAATTTCCAGTTCAGGCAATTAAAAATCATTTCCCTTCATGTATATTCGAGCCGTTAAGAGCTATTTTTTTTAATTACATGCACCATTAACTTTTGAAATCAGCTAATCTTATTCTTCCAGTCTGAGCTAAAAAATATTCAATATGAACTTCGTATTAATTAACTCAAATTTTTATATCTAAGTGTCAGCCGTTTATAAACAAGACATATATAAAATGAACCCGTGTTTGAAATGAATCATTTTGAGAGTTTTCAGTTTTCTATTGATTTGCAGTTAATTTTTAAGCCTCTCTTCTTTGTTGCCTTTCATCGTTTCCTTTGTTTAGTTTTTTTTTTTTTTGTCTTATTTGGTAACTTTTTAGGTATGAACCATCTCTTCTTATGTTGTTAATTCAGTACATCAAGGAAAGTACATTTCGTTGTCTATGATTTTACCCTTGCTCCTGCAAAACATAATTCATTTTTATTTATAATTTTTTTTCTCAACTCTTTTTCTATTGGATAATGTTAAAATTTGATCTTTCTCTCTCTAATTTTATGCATAAATATTCGCACGCAGGAAATTGGCAGAGCTTGGATATCAAAGGAGCGCAAAGAAGTGCAAGGAAAAATTTGAGAACGTGTACAAGTACAACAAGAGAACCAAAGACAACAAAAGTGGAAAATCACATGGAAAAACCTATAAATTCTTTGATCAATTACAAGCCCTTGATAACCAATTCACAACAGTCTCTTACCCGCCAAAACCACAATCTACTTCTACTTTGGCAACAACAAACACATTGACATTGCCAACAAGGCCAAGTGATCATGGTAACAAAGTTATCTCTTATGTCACAACTTTTCCTTCCACAAACCCTACTCTCATTTCACCTTCTCCACAAACCAACACTACCACCACCACCACAATAACAACATCCACAACCAACCCTAGAGACTCATCACCACCACAAACCAACAACAACAATGATAGTGTCACACACCCATTGCCAAACATGAACACCTCTTTCTCAACCACCGCTGCTTCCACCTCATCCTCCACAGCATCAGATGAAGACTTGGAAGAGAGGTATAGGAGGAAGAGAAAGTGGAAGGACTACTTTAGGAGGCTCACTAGGAAGGTCTTGTTGAAGCAAGAGGAGATGCAAAAGAAGTTCTTCGAAGCCATTGACCAAAGGGAGAGGGAAAGGGTGGCACAACAAGACAATTGGAGGATGCAAGAAATGGCAAGGATCAATAGGGAGCATGAGATTCTTGTTCAAGAGAGCTCAACAGCAGCAGCCAAAGATGCTGCAATCATTGCATTATTGCAAAAGATGTATGGCCAACAAAACCCCACTCAACAAGTTGAAGTAGAGCCACCACCACAACAGAAGCAAACAATGCTCCAATCACAGCCTCCAATATTAATGCCAAACAATAATTTTGAGGTCAAGAAAATGAATAATGGTCACAGTGCTACTAGTACTACTAGTACTTCGCCGGTGAGTTCTTCTTCTTCTCGGTGGCCGAAGGCGGAAGTTCATGCTTTGATAAGAATAAGGACAAGTCTTGAAACCAAGTATCAAGAGAATGGGCCAAAAGCTCCATTGTGGGAAGATATATCAATTGCAATGCAAAGGCTTGGGTACAACCGGAGTGCAAAGAGATGTAAGGAAAAATGGGAGAACATCAACAAGTACTTCAAGAAAGTGAGGGAGAGTAGCAAAGAAAGGAGTGAAGATAGCAAGACATGTCCCTATTTTCACGAGCTTGAAGCTCTATACAAAGAAAAGAGCAAATCGTTCAAGAACCCCTTTGGCATGTTCCAGAATATGAAGCCTAATGAGATGATGCTGATGATGACGGAGCCATTGATGGTGCAACCGGAGCAACAATGGAGGCCTCCACCTCAATCATTGGAAGAGGGTGTAGGGATGGAGAATGCAAGTGAAGAATATCATGAAAAAGAAGAAAATGGTGATGATGATGATGATAACATTGAAGAAGATGGAGATAGTGTGGAAGATGAAGGAGCAAACCCGTGTGAGATTGCGACAAATAATTAAACGTGCTTCAGTGGACACCATTGAAGTAGACAAGAGATAAGGAATTTTCTGAATGGAGAAATATTACGTGTGTGGTTAAATTTACTTTTACTTATTTCGGAAAAAACAGTCCTTTATTTTTTTTTATCATTTTTTAGACTTCAAATTGTGATTATTTCTTAAGG
This sequence comes from Glycine latifolia, assembly GCA_013407115.1. Classification (NCBI taxonomy): domain Eukaryota; kingdom Viridiplantae; phylum Streptophyta; class Magnoliopsida; order Fabales; family Fabaceae; genus Glycine; species Glycine latifolia. The sequence continues at coordinate 25,723,636 of CM023956.1, forward strand.
AAAACAAGTGTTGGGTATAGTATAATCATTCAATTTTTAATTTTTCCTATGGGGTTGTAACATGTTACTGAAAAAAAATTTCATAGATTGTTGACATTAAAGGCATGGCACAAACACCTGCCCCAGACAATTCAATTCTTTAATCATGATTCATGACCTATCTAAAAGCATGGGGCTTCTGTGTCTGCACATAACATACCCTATCTGAGGAGAGACTTTTTCTGAGCATGGGGTATCATAAAAGGCGATGATTAGGGTAGTGGGTTCAGAGGTTTAACTCCAAAAACAGCCACATGGGCCAGCAAAGCAGCTATATATAGTGGGGGTGTACAATGTGTTTCGGACTGATAAATTATCAATAATGTTTTTTTTTATTTAAAAAAATTGTACAAACTTTCAATGTGTGAACTATAATTTGATGCTTGAAAATGTAACTCATTGTAACTTTAAGTATATGAAAGTATACAAATTTCAAAAGTATCTTAAAATTAAAGCGTAATTTGTTTGTCATTCCTTTAATCTTGTCGGTAAAAGATTTTTTTTTTTTTAAATTAACGCTTGTGTTTATGTGGAACTTATTTATATGTAGTTATTAAATGATAATTGATAATGTATATGTGATAGTTTAATTAAAAACTAAAATTACAATAATTAAATTGTTACTTGTCATTCACGTACGTATTTGTGCATATCACATATGTATCTCATCAACATTTATCATTTATGTATATATCGTTAACTATCAAATAAATAGACAAATAACATGCTAACTAAACATAAATGTTAACTTTAATGAAAATCCTTTAATCATAGAACTAAAGTGGTCGACAAATTATATTTTCTAAAGTATTTTGAAATTTAAATATTTTTAGGGACTTAAGTAAATTACACGGTCAAGAGCCTATTTATCCCATTTTTATACTACTTTTCATATCTTTTTATTACATTTATTATTTTACTTTATATTTTGTTTTTCTCTTTTTAACCTTTTATATTTTATATTAAATTATGAGATTTTTAAGTGGAATCAGCATTATTAATTAATTATTGGTAAAATATAAATTGTAACGACCATGATGATAGAGAGAAATCTATAGTACATAAAATTAATGTCACATGCATGCATTCAAGCTAGTATTGTAATTTTCCTTTTGTTATGTCTATATGTGCTGGCGATGGGAGCTCTCACATAATCACTCTGTTGTACTTTCAATTTTCCTGTGTTTTTGGAGGCTTTAGTTGCGTGATCGAGTTGAGAGTTGTTATATGACAAGGGGAACTTTGTTAATTTTCCACCATTGACTTCACATGTCACGAGATTTGTTAAGACAGTTTTTATTATTTTAAACACGTTAAATAATTGAGACTGTATTTTACATGATATATAATTACTTTAACTTTTCTCAATGTTTATCTTTCTCTTTAAGAATATTGTACTAACATGAAATATCTAACTTAAATTATGCTGAAACACAAAACATTTTTGCATACCGCGTCCTATGTATTATTCTACCAATCTCATCATGCATATGTAATTGTAGACTACGTGAATGACAAGTAACTATTTAATTATTGTCATTTTAGTTTTTAATTAAACTATCACATATACATTATCAATTATCATTTAATAACTACAGATAAATAAGTTCCACATAAACACAAGCGTTAATTTTTTTAAAAAAAATCTTTTACCGACAAGATTAAAGGAATGACAAACAAATTACGCTTTAATTTAAGATACTTTTGAAATTTGTATGCTTTTCATATACTCTAGTTGGATATAAATGGACTCATTAAGGTGAGTATATTGTGGCCCAAAACAATATACAAATGACCTTGTCTAAAAATTGTGCAGTCAATTTGTATATTACAAAACTTAAGGCAGTTAATTACAAAACTTAAATAGTACTCTTAAAAACTAAATAATAAATATTTGCATATTTATTACTCAACTATCATTATTTTATAAATTTTACTATCATATTTAATTTTTGTTCACACATTTTATTGATTTGTTAAATGTATAATTAAGTGTTGATATGTCCTTAAAAAATGAAATTGTTGTTATCAACACAATGATAAAATATTCTATAGTTGTTGTAACAAACACACACAAAAAAATCCTGGATGATAAAATTAATGTGCAAAAAATAAAAAAATGATGTAAAATAAGCGAAAAGAAAACATGAGAGAGAGTTTATAAAATAATAATAGTTAAATGATAAAATATACAATTAAAGACAATTTTAAAATATGATTGTTCCGAAACATATATAATGTCTATATGGAACTGTTTTCACTATTATAACTATGTTAACACGTTAGTCATACTAGTGAGATTCATATCATGTAAGCCATTAAGGTCAAACTCTTTAGTCAATTAGCTAATTCTATACCAGTTAAGTCGTTAAAGTAAAATTAGTTAGTTTGACTAGCACATTTTATATCACATGACTATTCTAAGTCAAGTAACTAATTAACTAGTGAAACTACCTACTTTGGTGTTACATGTTATATTTTTTTTTTAAATCAGAATTTTTTCCATATAGTATGTCCCATTGGATTCACTAGTATGAATAATAAGTTTCATATAATATGTCACCTTTATTTAAAAAATAATAAATAGTGAGAATTATGATATATATATATATATATCAAACAATATTTTTAAAATTATACTATTTGAAGACACCAATTTAAAGTTTAATGGCCTAATGGTTATTAATTGTAGTCTAACCAATTGTAGTAAATTTATAATTTTAATAATATATAATATTTTTAAGTAAGAAAATAATTATGGAAGTGAAGGGCTACAGCAATAGAAAATAGTAAAATTAACAATATGTGAATTCTTATTATAATAATAATAATTATAATAATAATAATAATAATAATAATAATAATAATAATAATATAAATAAATAACATACTACGTACATATGAAACCAATAAGTGGTGGGACACCTAGGTGAATGTGTATATATATATATATATCCCCATCTTCCTAGCTATCAAAGTCCAGTAGCCACAAAGTGACAATTTTACAAGAGCCACCATCTGGGTCCACAGTTAGAAATGCTGTTATGTTCACAAAATTATGCCATTTTATTACAATATTCTACAAGTCCATTATTGATCACCGACGGGGAGGTTGAAAACGTTGACGTACCATCCTATTGCACATCACAAAGTAAATAATATGGACTTTTCTATTGTTACAGTTAATCGATAAAGAAAAATTGACTGCACAATTTTTAGACAAGGTCATTTGTATGTTGTTTTGGGCCACAATACACTCACCTTAATGAGTCCATTTATATCCAACTAGAGTAAATAAATATATTCATTCAAAGGGAAATTACTCAGCACGCTCCATTTTTTCTTGATGCATCCTATATTTTCTAAAATCCCCTTCTTACCCTTCTTCTCCCAAGCAATGCCTCTTCTCCAAACCTCCATTACCAACATTGCACCTTCGCGTCGCACCATTGTGACCCACCGAACCCTCATGTCACATCAAATCCACCATTGTGATACATCATCCACAAATGTATTATGGATGAATAATCTGTATCATATTTATATTACAGATTGCTTAATCCTTAATACAAAAATTCATTATGGCTTTCTCAATCTTTGCTTCAAGTTGTGCTTCAATCCATTTCAAATTCCTACAAAATAAACCATCAAATAAGCACATATAACCTATGATAAACTAACAAGAAAAATTACATATTTACAAATTTATAATAAAAAAGACAAATAAAATCCTAAATGAGAGAAAAGATGAGATAATTACCTCATTTCACAACTCTCGACTATGTATTTTTTGACAATTATCAAGCCAACACCTTAAAAGGAAATGATCATCTTCCCAAAATGAAAATCTAGTAAAAACTGTTATTCTTGTGAATGCACCAAATCGTTCACATTCTTAATTTCAAATTTTCAAGTCACTCAAAATTAGAAGTATTTGAACTTCTATTATAATATAAAAATTTATATATATATATGAATTTACTAAGGTAGACCAACTTATTTTTTAAAAGGAGTAGTTAGCAAATTATAACCACAATTAATATTAAAATGTACTTAAATGTAACTTGTTAACGTACTCCTAAAAAAACAAGCAGATCTATGTTAGTAAATGCTTATGGGGATTTTGCTCTCATCTTTTATTTGCTGATGACTATTTTTTTACAAGGTTGAGAAGGAAAAAACAAAATCTTTGAAGAAAATTCTTGACACATATGGCAAAGCTTTTGGTTAACATATCAATTACAAAAAAGTAGGCATTTTTTTCTAGCAACAACACTCCCCCATCCTTACGTGAAGACATATCCTCTTTATTTGGAATCTCTCAAACAATTGGTGTTGTAAATTATCTAGGATTACCTTCTCTCATTGGTAGGAAAAAAAGGGGGCAGTGTTTCAATTTCTTGAAGATAAACTTTAGGTGAGAACTAATCAATGGTTAGACAAGTACTTTTCTAAAGCAGAAAAGGAAATTGTCCTCAAATTTGTTGCTCATTCAATCCTTACTTACTACTTGCGTGTGTTCTTATTGTCATCTACTCTAGAGGAGGCATTGCAAAAAATGATAAATTCCTTCTGGTGGGGTTCTACCAATGTTTCATCAAAAACAATAAAATGGATGAGTTGGGATAGAATGACAATTAAAAAGGAAGATGGTGGAATGTGATTTAGAAATCTCCCTACGTTCAACTTGGCTAGGCTAGGGAAGCAAGGTTGGAGACTTTTATTCAACAAAGATACTATGGTTTCTAAAGTGCTCAAAGCAATATAATTTCTGAAAGGGAATTTTTTGGATGCCCCAACTAGGGCATAATCCTAGTTTTATTTAACAAAGATACACAAAATAAAATGATTGGTATACTGCTATAATATTTTTTTTTTATGGATTAACTTAATGGTTGTATATTTTTATTTGAGTCTCATATTTTAAATATGGTATTTTCACATTAGAAATTTCAGAGCAACAAAAAAATTATGCTTATTAATCAAAATCATACTTATTATTATGTTTGTTCTAACTTATACTTATTTTCCTTTTTCTTTTTAAATATTTATTGTAATGTTATGTTTGCAACAATAAAAAAAAGGAAAAATGAAAATTATATTATATTTTACCCTTAAATGAAATGAATTTTGGGGTCTAATAAATTAGTCTAATGAAAATTTAATGACATTTTGGTTCAATCTATTCAACAACATGTTGACAATTATTTTTGTGACATTTTAGTCAATGTCACATGAACTATTTGTAACAAACGGAAATTAACGAATGAATGAATTGTCGTATTTTTTATTATTTTTAGGTACTAAAATTTAAATTTGTATATCTCGTGGATGAATTTATACATTTATAAACGAAAATGACTATTTATTCATAAATATATAATAACTAACTCATTAAAATTTAATCAATTTATTAATCTCTAGGGCATACCAAGTGGCAACATATCAAGTGTTGATTGACTTTTTCCTAAAACGTGATTAAACCCAGAATTTCTGGAGCCACCCGAATTTTGACCTGGCTGACAATGAAATGTGTTCCACCTAAATGGCTTATGTCTTCTCTATTCTCTCAACCTGTACCTCTAGGTCCTGTGTGCATTTTTTTCTCTCAGAAAAAATCCACTTCCAATGATAGTAATTGATATTAGTCAATTTAAATTTAATGCGAAGAAAAGGAATATACGAGACGGTGGATAAATTTGAAAGAAATCGATTTATCTATCTAAATCTATGTAGACAACATTAAAGTACGTGTTTCCACTAAAATTGTTACATTATAATTCGTATTATTTTCTTTTATTAAGTCGTCTATTGTATTTTTTTTTTCTTTTTTGAGAGAACTTGTCTATTGTATATGTATATGTTTCGTTATCGCTTTCCTGATTTCAATCATTCAAATTTTAATTTTGAAATTGACTAGATAATAAAAAAATAAAGAGAGAAATAAATTGGAAGAATTAAAAATAAAAGCAAAAAAAGTAATCTCTCAGTTTCAGTAAGAATTTATATATATAGATAGATAGATCGATCAATCTTATAGTTAAAAAACTAAATTAAAAATTTGTGATGCATATCATATATTGCACGTATAAACACATGAAAATGCTAACAATAAGTTTGGTTAGAAATTACACTCTTTTAAACACAATCTTTCTTATTGATTAAAATAAGTTAGAAATTATAAAAACAATTATGAATCTCATATCTTATAAAATGATTCTCATGATTTTATAATTTATATTTCCTCCGTCTTATTATAATTAATGTGCAAGAAAAAAATATCTTAAATTAATTGTTATTTTCACATTTTAATATAACACTAGTTATATTTTTTTACTTATATCTCTTATATATTATTCATGAAATACAAAATCTAGAAATTAGTTAATGATGATGTAAGATTAATTTTATAAACTTACTATTTTTTTTATTAGTGTAAAATAACTTAAAATAACAATTATTTTGAGACAGAATAAGTAATAAATTTTAACAAAAAATAAGGTATATATTAGGAGGATTATGTTAAAGAGTTTGTTAGCACTTCTCCAAACATCATATCTTACAATAAGAGATGACACATTGTGAATGAATTTTGAGTCTCACGAAAAATGATAAATGTTCAAGAGTAAATTAACTAATTAAACTACCTCACAGTTACACAGGTAGACATTTCCTTTCTTGTCATTGTTGTTAGCCATTTCTCATATTCTCCTTGTAAGGACAATTAATTGGGATTCAATTATACAGATCCTGGAATAAATTAAAACTGCTCGAGGCAATGGATTCGTTTATGAAGACAAAGAACATGCTCAAATAGTTGGCTAGTTAGACATATATACCAATTGGGTTGTTTCATTGATCGTCGATTCTCGATCTTATGGTATTGTTTACTTTTGGAAGAAACTTGATATCCTGATAAAGTAAGAAACAAAATGGTGTGGCAAGATTTAATGTTGAAACTGAATACAATGCCATAGTGTTAGTGACATTTGAACTCATTTAATTGGTTGAAGTACTCTCAAGGAGCTTCAAAATGAGATCACAAATAGAAGCTCTCACTACTTGCATTGGCTTTTATAGAAGATTGGTTGGAATCCGTCATCTCCAGAAGCTTTAAAATTTACCATTTTGAAAAAAGACTTTCCTGACTCTTTTTATAATATACACACACATGATAAAAATTCATTTTTCCCATTCATCTAATAGTTCAAATTTTAATATATTTTTATGATAAAAATTGAATCTCTCTTATCTCTAATTATTTATATAAATTTTATTATTAAATTTTGCAAACTACCAAGTAAAAATCAAATATCAAATGTTAATATTATAAATAAATCTGATTTTTCATAGTATTTTAGTTTTTAATTTTTTTTATAGTGTTACACCATATACTTATAGCTAATAACTTCATACTATTGAAGTGCATTTGTAGTTACCTGTCCCCACACATGAGAAAGCCAAACTATATACGTAAACAAGGAAAATCCAAGCCAAACTATTAAAGTTAAGATAACGTTTTGAATTTCTAAAACTTATTAAATAAAAACCTAGCTACTTATATTCGTATATAATGATTGGGCATAACTTCGCATTTATAACGTGCTTAAAATAAATCTTAAAATCTTCATAATGCAGATGTGATACACCAACTAAGAAGTACATGGAGTCTAAATATAACTGAACTACCGTAAAACTAGTTACAAATATCAAACAGTACAGAAACACCCGCTTGATATCGACCAGAAAACAACCCGCAAAAAAGTTCAAGTCGCAAAATTGACTATAGAGAAGAAAATTAAAGTATATAAAAACAGAAGCTTTTCAGAATTGTATACCTTGATGATGAGCTTTTTCCCTGGCCATGAAGTAATTAATGGGGTAAGTAACCTACCCGAAGGTACTTGAAAAATGAAATAATTTTTTGTTGACAAAACAAGAAAACGATAAGGGTTATTGGAAATGACATTAATTTCATATATAGGATTTTAGTATCTTAGTATTTTACGTAAAAATATAAAAAAATAATTATTTACATAAATAATACAATTGAATAATTATTTACATAAAAAATATATTTTATTGTTTACGTTGAGAACTAATTTCTAAATTAAAGTTTTATTTTTTTATAACGTGCGTTATGAAAACAATTTTCAAAGAATTCATTTTTTTTCCTTTTCAAATCAAGTTATGAAATGGTTCTCCAATTTCATATAAGAATTAATTATTTTCATAAAAATATTATTCTAGATAAATTATATATAAGTACTCATAATTTTACATTAATTATCAATGCTTATTGTTAAAATTAAAGATGTTTTATTTATTTTATATGTTTAATTCAGCAATGTCCCGGTGTTCTTGTTTGTCAATTTCTAGATTTGATGACTTTTCAAAAATTTCTAAGATCCAATCAAGTTAGATGTACTGGAAGTCAATCATGAATTATAAAGATGTACATTATTCTAATGTATTTTGCATCGATAATCTAATAGTAGTATGCTTTTAATCTTTTATAAAAGTATATGCATTTTTCTTTAAAGACTATTCAATAAGTAAGAAAATTAATCAAAATATGATGTAAGAAAATTTTAAATGGTTCTTTTTTATTTCATTGATCGTGTTTGCTTTTTTATAATAATGTTATTTAATAGGTAAGATATTATACTAAAAAATTAATTTTTATTTTTCCTAAAATACATATTTGTAGTCCATACAAATAATAATTTTAATACACATCTTCATATTTTATGAGTATTTAAATATTTATATTGACTTTTTTTTTCTTAAACATTAGTTAAACAAAATATTTTTTCATATGATAGTTATAAATCATAACAATGAAAATATTTAACTAAATTTAAATACAATATAAATCATATGATAGTTCATACATATTTTATTTAGCTACGTTGAGTTTCATTGTTTCATTTAAGGATTAATTTAAAAAAAATACTATTTTTGTTAGTTTAGAAAAATTATATTTTTATAAATTAATACATATAAATTAGTAAAATAAAAAATGAAAACAAAAAACAGATATTTTTTAATCAAAAAATGCAAGGAAAAAATAGAAAAACAATTTAAAAAAGAAAAAGAAAATAACAAAAAACAAACTAATAAAAAAGCTACGGAAGTGAAGATTTGGTTTGGGGGAATTAATTTCTGACCTTGCATTGCATTGTGTTTTGTATAGTTCATGTAAATATTTTTTCACTTGTATTATTTGAGTAATTATTTATTTTATTTAATTTGTGTTATATAGGTAAAAAAAAAAAACTCTTTACTATCTTCTTTTCACGCCGGATTCTGCTGATTATCTTGATTTTTATTTTAGTTTAATTTGTAACCAATTTTTATAAATAAAAAAACATTAGGGAAGACATTTATCTAGTCCTAAAATAAGTCTTGGATATATTTTTTAATAACTTACTATAGAATATATATTTATCAATTATCATGATGTCTACCTATTTCTTTTCGAAAGCAAATGAAGCAATTTAATTGCATTTCCGAACAAAGGAAAGAGTAAAGTTTTTAGTTTAGTCCAAATTCAGTGTTTCAAACTTTAATAGTACTGTTTACTATCTCAAATATTACATCATATATTAATTATGTTCATGCATCAAGAATTCAAGATGTATCACGAGTTCAAAGTAAATAATAATTATCATGCATTAATCAAAATTGATCTCTACCTATTTCTTTTCGAAAGCAAATGAAGCAATTTAATTGCATTCCGAACAAAGTAAAGAGTAAAGTTGTTAGTTTAGTGCAAATTCAGTGTTTCAAACTTTAATAGTACTGTTTAATATCTCAATTATTACATCATAAATCATTTTATGTTCATGTATCAAGAATTCAAGATGATAATAATGCTACTACAGTTGGTTATGTACCTAACATTTGTGGATAGGGACAAATTTAACTTTTAATTATTTGCAAATAATTTTAAAATATTGAATTATATATGTAATTAGTTATAAATAAATACTAATTTTTTCCTTTCACAATTAATGACAGTGAGTTTAAATACAATTTAAAATTTCCATTCGATTATATATATATATATATTTATATATATATATAAAGATTTCAAATTTTAAAGATTTTGTAAGATTTTTTTAATAATTTATGTTATATGTTCAGATTTTTATTTTTGAATTTGATAATTATGTATTAATAATGTAAAATATTTTTATTATATTTTTAATTATAAATCATTGTTAATATATATTTTAAAGTAACTATTGTAAACATTAATAAATTTATTATATATAATAAAATATTGTTACTATTTTAAAGAGAAGTTAGAATTACATTAGAAAATCTTGAGTATGAATTACACAGTAGAATTTTGTTGATACGGTTGTGTTTTGGTATATACTTATACTTGTAAGTATGCGAGTTACTGCAAAAGTTAGATGTTTTTTAAGAATATAAATTATGATATTATATTAATTATTAAATAGATTTTGTTTGATTTTCGGCTTATACACTTCTGATTAAAGCATTGATGGAAATTAAAACCAAAGTAGGTGGACAGGATTCGGATAACACTGAATATCAGATGTTTCTTTGCTTTCAATTGTGTGGTTGTAATAAGATATTTTCATTGTATATGAAAAACACAGGAAAGCAATAAGAGCTAGCTAGCCTCTTTTGAAGTCCAAATTAAGCTCAAATTTGAGAGCATCAGCATGGCATGGACCATCGACAACATCAATATTCTGTTCTGCTCTGCTTGAATCGCACTCACTTTTTCAGATGACACAGAACTTTCATTTGGTCCAACCCTTTACCGCATATGCATCTCTCAAGACAATGATTACGTTACAAACAAATAAATTGAACCAAATAATAATAATTTAAAAAGCATAAAGAGGAGGCAGCTAGAGTCATTTATATGTGAGCACCGTTTCGCTTTCTCGTAGACCTAACTCTAATATAATAATATTGAAATTAGTGTTTGTGTTGCAATTATTAGCATCGTGATTAAAATATTTCAGGTAAACATTCTGTAAAAGTTTTCAGATAAAAATATTAATGTGATCATAATTATAGTTATAATATATATTTTTTTTATGTATAATGATCATACTAACTTATAATCATATATATTTATCATATTCTTCTTCTAAGAGTATATTACGTAAAATTTGAACATAGATTCTTACCCATAATTTAGTATATGTTATGGATTGAGCTACATATATCCATTGGATCCATATATTAATAATTTCGTTGTTAACCGACTCTAGTAGGTTTAATTATAGTTATAATATAATTATTCAGATTTTTAAGAGTTTAATTGTCATGGATTATTAGTATAAAACATGTTTACACCATTGTTTAATCATAATTTATAAAATTATTATTATAAAAGTTAACAATCTTAGTGATAATAATTTTTTTTTAATGAATCTAGGTAACCTTAGTGATAATATAAAGCGATAGAACATTAATATTAAGAAGTTTAATAAAGATACGAATGTAAAAGTTTTTACACCATGAAAGAGCTTCTTATTAAATACCACTACTTATACTTAAAATAAAGTAAATATATTAAATCTTTTTATAATTTAAAAATAGTTTATACACATTTAACTTTTTAACTAAAAGTTATCTCATATAATTTCTTTAAAACATTATATTCATCATTTTAATTCTATTTTCTTATTTTATAAGTATTAATTTGTTAGAAAGTTTATGCAGTCTTTAGATTTTTTGCATCCCATCAGATAGAGAAAATCTGCTGACAGTCGTAGGTTCAGATTTTGAATGGAGAACACATACAATACAAAGAAGTTTCAGTTACATTTTCTCGATAGTTTTCTGTGTCAGTGATAAGATTCAATTTAGATTCGACACAGCGAAGAGGTGACAGTACAGCACTAGCTGCTAATTTACTTTGAACAATGATCAACAAAAAACTATGGTCTGATTTTCTTGCATGTCTCCCTTCTGGTAAACATTTGCATTTTCAGCAAGTGACCTTCTGGATTTTGTTCTACGTACTATCCACAAAACATAGATTCATTGTCTATCAGTGAAAGCTACCTTAATTACCTGCTTTTGATATATAATATATTTGTAGATTTTTCCATTTTGATTTTGGCTATTTGAATGACATTGTATGCTTTAATAATCATGGATATGCACATAGATATATAACAATATAGTTATATTGCGGCATTGTTTTCATTTTAGTAGCCGGGAGTTAGAGTAATTCTTGTATAGACATACACGTAACACGTCAGAGCAAGTTGAAATATAAATTAAAGAATAAGATCCGTGTCTGTCTATCAGTTTGATCTCTTAATAAGTTTTTGCATCAATCAAAAGTTTTAGTGGAAAATAAAATGAACGTGTTAATTAAGTTCATAATACAGTTTCAATTAATATACAAGAGAAGAGTTATTACATGAAGATAGAGGTGTGATTAAATGGGTATTATGAACTTCATCACCTGTTTGAATTTTACTCTTATCATAAATATATAGAAAAGATTATATACTTTCAAAACATATGTATAACAATAAGTATATGGTCTAAGTGAAATTAAGTTTCACTATTTTAAGCAATGTCTTAAAATCGAATTTTATGAATATAGAAAAATATGATTAAGTTAAATAAAAGAATAAGGTTAATCAAGATTATAATTAAAATAATACTAGTGCTAGTTTTTTTGAGTACGCTGTTGTCAAATTAAGTGCCGTTTGTACCAAAAGAAAGTGCCTTAAAATCTCTTATTAAATGTGTTCAGATTTCTTTGAAATACTTAATGTTCAAGGCTAGGCTAATAATTTCTCAACCAAAATGTAATAAATAAATATTTAGTTATATATATATAAGTACAATAATAAAGTGAGTTTGACTAAAAAGAAAAGTATAAAGAGATTGATAATCTAATATTTATACTTATACTCATACTTTTAAAATTTCATAAGTAATTATCCGTATTGATATTCAAACCTGTTGTGTAAAAAAATTAATCACCGTATATATATATATTTTGAGTGTTAATTTAATTTGAAAATAATTATAAATCATCTTTAATATTAATAGTAAAGTTTAATAAATATACAATATTGCGTGTATAAAAGCATTTTACATTTTAGCGTATATCTATTTTCTCTTGATAAATTTCCCAAAGAATTGTCTTTCGTCATGATGACTTTAGGTTTCATTAAAAGCTATTCTCCGATCGGTTCTTTAATTGAAAGTATACCTTTTTCCTTCAATATTAATCTAGAATACGTCTTTTTTAATTGTTATTGATTTGCAATGTGGAACACCTCATCTGCTCTAGGGTAACCCATATTGTACTTTAATATTTATACTCTCTCACGTACTATTTTTCATTAGTTTGAAATTTATTTATTAAGAAATATAAAATTTAACAGATTTCACATCTTATATAAATATTTTTCTCTTAATTTTACATTTTTCAGTATATTTTAACTAATTAGAAAAATTTATATAAAAAAATATGTTAAGAAATATGTTGTTAGTCTTCCCTCTTATATTATATTATAGTTATTCAGTGACTCAAACTTTTGTTGTTCCGCGCGTGTCTGCCACAAGGGTCCAGACTCCAGAGAGACCTGCAGAGTGATAAATTGCTTGCACTCAAAATATCATATTACTGTTTGGTCGGCAATTAAAATAGGATGGATATTCTTTTCTTTAAGAAAAAAAAATGAAACCTCCTCAGCTATGCAAAAACTCATTTTATTAACCGAAATACTTGTTAAATACAAAATCTGAAATGGAAAGTTTTAAAAAAGGTAAAAGAAAAAAGAAAGTTCTTATGATGAAATATAAAGAATAATATTGAATAATGGTTGTTAATTAACTTAATTAGAAAATGATTTTACAAGTAGTTTAAAATCGATAAGTTTTCAAACTAACAAACATTTCATATAAGGCCCTTCATTTAGCCTCGCTGTTCTTTGAATTACTTCTGAATCAAATGTTTTATGGCAAGCTTCAACTTTTTGAAGAAATTTCTGTATTTTAATTGGTAATTAATTTCTTACTTAGAAATATGAAAATAAAATTGCAATTAACACGAAATTCTATGCCCCATTGTATGCGATTCAATTGAAAAAGTAAGCCCATATTAATAAACTTTATTTCCACCACAAAGTTCAGAATCTATTCAAAACATATCTTATGTACACTCACAAATGAAAATTAATTCTACACTCACAAATGTTATGACATCTCATGACCTAATTTTCAAAAAATAATTTAATCAATACAACTAAAATTAAAACTAATCTCAAGAGAATGGTTGAGTAAAATAAGATAGGATCTCATATCTGATGAGTTATAAGTTGGACCCATTTTTTTAGAGTGATATAAACGTAAGTTTCTTCTATATGTGTTGTTTTAGTCTAAAAGTTTTTCCTACTTTAAGACTTAGATGCTATCATCTCCCCCTAAATTTAAGCTAAAAGACTAAAAGTGCGTACTGCATTTCCTAAGAGCAAAACATCACTTATTTATTTAATTTTTGTTTAGTAGAAGAAAAAAATTCAGAAGAAGGAAAAAAAAAAGTGTCATAAATTAATGGTGCAGTGATCATGTGCCTCACATCTACAAGATATGTTGATGGACATTGGAGATCTTCTCATTTCAAGAACAGTACTGGAGACTTTCACTTAGAATTAGAATGCATGATTTTAAATTTCAATTCACTAGATTCTAGAGATTAAGGGTAGAGAACATGTGTACCTTATCATAGTTGATATGAGACATTTATAACTTGGTCGAGTTATTTATGTTTCTTATAGTTTTCAAAATATTTTGAGAAATACTAATGGATATTCATTGCCATGAAATTATTTTAATTTAATAAATAATTTTGAGTTCAAGTTTTATTTAGATATTTAATTGCATTAAAAATTTGAAAAAGTAATTTATTGTTCAAAATATTAATTTTTATTCGACTAAATTAAAATTGTCTCTTATAAAATTTTAATTTATTATTATATTAATTATTAGTACAAAATATTTATTGATTTTTTATTGATAATTAATATTTGTTGATAATTTTAGTTAATTATATCTTTGATTATTTTCTTATGGTAATTATATATATTTTATTCAAAAAGTTTAAATCCAAAATTTTATTTAAATGAATGGAATCAAGTATGACTCATATTAACAAGTTGTTAGTATTATTTCGTGTATATGATTGCTAACAATTACTGCTTGATTTAAATGTTTGATTATCATTTAGCATGCATTATAGGTTTTGGACATTAATTGCACCGGTTTACCTAGCTGATGTGCCACTTGGAGGGCGTGTCTGAGTCCAGAGCAGATGGATTTCTGTGCCTCATCAAGCTGTTCCACCTAGTTACAACGGATTTGGACAGAGTGATTAATGACAATTGAATTGATGATATATCAGCTTAAACAATAAAACACTGAAGAGAGGGACTTTGTGAATGAAAGAATACCACCATCTAGCATCAATTATTACTATTATTTTTGTCTCTAAGAGAGGGAATAGGATCCATATACTTTCTGCGTGAATGTGTCTCTATGAACAAGGGTACTGCAACGGGTGCGTTTATGTCTCAAACTGTAGCTGTGTAACAGAATATTTATTCCTATCCGTAGGTGGTAAATGCATGGCAATCAATATTGTGGGGCACATCCTTTAATGCGCAAATAGGCAGCATTTTCATCAGAATAGACAAAATTGTAGGGCACCCACAAGTCAAAGTAGATGCACCATGATGTGCAAGATTGGCATCTGCCAAATGCATTATTTGGAATATAACAGCGCCTGTAAATTAAACCCTTCCCCCTTTTCAATCTCTCTTCTCTAATTCTTCCTTTCATATCAATCCTTTTTTTCTTGTCTCTGTTATTTTTACATAATTTTTGCTTAAAACGTGCCTTGTTTTCTATTTTTCCTGTAAGCTAAAACTCAATGATGAAGTCATGAACTTGTTATATTATATTTTTAATTGGAACTAATTAATTAGTAATAACATAGTAGGAATATGTGTATCAACAGAAGTTAAGTTTAGTGAAAAAATTAATCTCTAGTATCGTAATAAATCAATATTTGAATCTCTATTAAGAGATGTATCAACTTTTAGTATTCGATCCTACTTCGAATAAGATTGTAATAGGAAAAAAATATTTGTGAAAAAAGAAGAAAAAAAGAAAGTAGAAATATGATTTGACTTTTCTTTGTTGTTTTGAGATCATAATAAGAAGGAATTATTATTGTGATTGTTTGTAGTAAACTCAACAATTATAATACTAAAATCAAGATTTTCATTAGTAATATAGGGCCTTAAGGATTTTTAAAAGAAAAATTAATTGTTTAATTAAAAGATGTTTTAAAAAAATTTAAAATAATTATGTATATTTTTGAAGAAAAAATATATTTTTTAAAATTTTTCTTATTTTAAAAATCATTGATATAATTTTTCTAATCAAAACTCTAAAAGGTTGTATTATAAAATTACCTTTGATAAACTGAAATGAACGTATCCTTAATGACAGTTATGTTTTGAGATGCCTTATTAGTTAAGGCAACAATTTTCATTTGTCATTTTTTATTTTAAACTTTATTTCCGAAATTAGAATAAAGATAATCCAAATTAACAAACTGATGTTATTTATTTTTTGTAAGTTAATTTTACAAATTTATTTTAATTTGTTGTTTATTCTTTAGAAAAACGTATAATATAAATATCAGCTCTAAGAACAGATAGAATAATATATATTATTTTTCAGTAAAAATGAAGAAAACGGTTGAAGAACATTTTTCTATCATGGAAAGCACAAACAATACCAACAAAATAAAGAAAACAACATAGAAAGGGAGAAATGGATGGCAGCAAGGACTATGTATGCTTAAAAAGGAGAGAGTGAGATTACAGACACATTAAGTTAAACTTATGAATAATAGATTATTAGCACGTGAAAGATAGTATTGCAGGTTTAATTTGCATTAATTATAACAATTTTAATAATACTTCAAAAAAAGTTATATAGATAGATATAATACATGAGAAAGCTTTTATATACATACACACAAAAGGAAGAATAAACTAATTGAAGAAATTTAATAGCGAGAACCGAATACCACCAATCATTTTGTAAGATCAAAGAAATTAACTAAAATGAATTTTGTCTATAATTAATTGACAAATGTAATGGAAGGTTATAATTTGCATTGGTCGCTGTAAAACTGGAATTAAAATAAAATAAAACCTTAAGAAAATCAGACCAATTAACAAAAATAAAGAGTAGAATTAGATACCCACCAATCCATATGAAAAATACCGACCCTGTACTATTTCAATTGAAAATTCCTCCCTTGTGTAGCATCTCTCAGATGTACATATAAAATATACCAAAAGAATAATATAATCTCTGCACTCCATTACTTCTAAATCTGACCGCTATATATATACCACTTTTCTGAACCTTTTATTTTTCTGGGGATGCAAACTGTAGGCAAAATTACCATAATGAACTCTTATTCTTTTTTCATTTTTTTATATTTATATATAGGTCCACAACTCTTGTATATTCTTTTAACAAGTACATTATTTTTTTCAAAAACCGTGATTAGCATTAGATGCTGATGAAAGCTTTAACAAAAATAAACCAAATTGACAGCAGAAAAAATTAACCCAATAGAACTATATATGTTGAAGATGAACCTTCATTGCTTTTTTAATTAGTACTGACACTCATGAAGAGAAGCACATATCTTTGTGTTCACTGCAAACAATATAGTTACTGTATGCAGTGTTTTAGGCTCAATTCACTCAGTGAGTGAGGTTTGCTCACACCTCAAAAGATTCCTCTCTGCTGGTGGACCCTCGCTCCTTCAAGGGTTTATGACTCCATGTGTGATGCTGGCGTTTTCTGCTATGGGAAGGGCCCTGTTACAACACAAAGGGATTCGATCACTGTCCCTACAATTTAAGCCCCTTTTCTTATTCTTTTTAATTTCTTCCATTCATTTTTCCACTATTAATCCCCTCTTTATTTGCTTCCCATTTTATAATTTCTCTTCGTCAAAATTTTACTTTATTTCCATTTTTTTAGACCAAACCTATACTCAACCAACATTCTCTTTTATCCCTTGGTACGTTTTGACGAATGGGTAATGAGTATGTGTTTGTAGAGAGGAGGATGAAGAATTAAAAGAAAAATAAACAAATTAATTCATCAAGACAAGATAATGTACAATGAAGGAGGAAAAGAAACAAAAATCATTGACAACATTTGAAGAGTAACAAAATTGAAAAGGAAAAATTCAACGAAAGAAATATTGAAAAGGAAATTAAAGAAACAAAATAAAGACAAACCCCCCCACAATTAATCGTTTCTCCCATTTACATCAACATGAACATGAAAATTTAGTACAAAAAACCTATAGCTAGTACAATAACATTAATCAAGGTTTCTTGCTTATTCATTTTATGTTGAACCTCACCTCTCAATTCTGATTTTTTTTCTCTATCTTATAACCCTCCCCCTTTCCCTCATCAACTTATTTATTTAGCTCAAAAAAATAATTAATTATTTCTTCTTTCAAAACAAAAAAGAACATATAATCTTACTGATAATATGCTGCTATTGTACCAAGTACTTCCAACCCAGATTCCCCCTCCCTACTGGCTACCCCTATACCCATGTGTCATTCTGAAGTACGTGCATTTTCAAAATCTTCAATACAACCCCTTCACCATCCACCATCACCACCAAATTTCATCCCAACACCACCATTTTTTCCGACAATTATGTGAATTCAAATTGATCCATCATTCTTTAATTGATGCACTTTTTGGTCAATATTTTTTCCTCTCACTCTCCGGAAGCTTCAGCTGAGGCTGGTTTGCTGGCAACTATCTCATAATTACCACCTCCTTCGTCGTCCTCATCCTCGTCTTCATCTCCAATTTCCTTGTCTTCCTCGTCCTCCTCATCCTCCTCGTGGTACCGCCGGTCCATGGGGTCATTCTGGGCGTCTCCCATGGTCACTTCTGGTGGTACCACATTCGTTGTCTGAGGAGGCCATTGTTGCTCCGGCTGCACCATGAGCGGCGCCATCATGCTCTCGGACTTCATCTGCCCCTCTCCCTTGTTCTTCTCCCTGTATAGAGCCTCCAACTGGTGAAAATAGGGACATGTCTTTGAATCTTCAGGCCTCTTCTTGTTGCTTTCCTTGACCTTCTTGAAGTACTTGTTGATGTTCTCCCACTTCTCTTTGCACCTTTTGGCGTTCCGGTTGTACCCCATTTTCCTCATCAACGCTGAGATCTCCTCCCACAGTGGCCCTTTTGGTCCACTTTCTTGGTACTTCGTTTCCAAGCTTATCCTAAGGTTTATCAGTGCTTGTACCTCCACTTTTGGCCACCTTGAAGAGCTCGCTCCCATCATCAAATTCTCACCGTTATTATCAGCTTTATTGATTTCCACATTACTCACCACTATTTGTTGTTGTTGTAGTTGTGGGACCAATGGCTGCACTTGTGGGGCCTCAGGAACTGTTGTTGTTTGTGCTTGTTGTGGTGTTGGAGTTGATGTTGGTGTTGCTTGTGGCACTGGTTGCTGTGGAACAACAGTGATGCTGTTGTTGTTATTCAATGCTGGTTCAAGATTGATAGTTTCTTGTTGCTGATGTTCGGCTATCTTTTGCAAAAATGTCATAACAGCAGCATCTTTTGCTGCTGCAATGGACCTCTCTTGTGCTAGAATCTCCCTTTCCCTGTTGATCCTTTGCATCTCTTGCATTCTCCACGCTTCCTCTCTCACCACACGCTCTTGTTCTCTCTTCTCTATGGCCTCCAAGAACCTCCTTTGCAGCTCCTCCTGCTTCTCTATCACCTCCTTCATGAGCCTCTCAAAGAAGTCCTTCCACTTCCTCTTCCTCTTGCGCCCTCCAGCCTCCGTCGTCGGTGTTTCCTCCGAGGAAGTCGACGAAGAACTCGAATTCCACAAGAGATCGGTGGGGAAATTGTGGAAGGAAGGTCGGGTGATGGTGCTTGGAGGGTTGTTGTTGTTGTTGCTAGTAGGGTTTGGTGTTTGTGTTGGGAAGTATGTTGTAGGGTTTGATGGTGGAAAAGAAGGGGTTGTGATGTTCAGTGTTGATGGTGGTGTTATGTTGAGAATGCTTTGAGGTATAGGGAGTGATGTTGTGGATGGAACAGTGGTGTTTTTGTTGTTATTGGACACTGGTGGCAATGGAAGTGGCATTATTATTGATGATGGTGTAGTTGTAGTTGTTGTTACCACTATTGACACTGGTGTTGCTGGTAGTGCTGTTGTTTGTGATGGTGGTGGCTGCTTTGAAGGTGTTGGTGTTGGTGTTGGAGATTGCTTACCATGAATTGCAGGGTTGTTTTCAAGGGCTTGTAATTGATCAAAGAAGCGATAAGTTTTGCCTTCTGATTTCCCACTTCGACCTTCTTTGGTTCTCTTGTGGTACTTGTAAACGTTCTCGAACTTCTCTTTGCACTTCTTGGCATTTCTGTTGTAGCCAAGCTCTGCCAGCTTCCTGATAATAATAACCCCAAAAGAAGACAAAGTAAAAAAAGAAAAAAACAAGCTTTATGGCTTTATCTTAATTATCTCATCAAATTCATGGCATAGGTGGCAATGGAAGCATAAGATAATAGAAAAAAATACAAAAAAATCATCTCAGGATTTCAAGTACCCATGAACGGAAATGAGGGGAAAGGAATAACTGAAGACCTTAAAGTGAGGGAAATTAAATGAGGATACATAATATAAAAACTGATGTAGTAATTGGAGTTAAAGTTTTTTTAATTAATATCAAATACAATGAATCGGTGAAACAGAAAATGCTTTCCCATGGAAAACACATGAACCCAAGTGAGAAGATCGTGCAATCTACCTTCATTCATTCCCAACCAAGAGTGGGTAACCGAAATAAGGGAGGAAGAAAATGTTGCTTTTGAAGACCCAATTTGAATTGGTAACTTATTTGGAAAACACACCATGTATGTATCAAAATGAATGTCAGAAAACCACATCACATATCCAACTCTAAATTACATATTTTCACAAGAGCATTGCTGTTTAGTAGGAAATTTTGAAACACGAATTGCACGAAATTGAAATTGAACGGTGGATATTTTAAAAAAATACATATTGATTAAAAGATTTGAAAACAAATATAATAGGTGATTTGTTAAAAATCAACTCTCGTGAGGTAATGACGAAATTTAAATTCGTATTAAATAGCGTTTTCTCTTTTCATAAACAGTTCCACTCTAAAACTTTATAAAAGGGGGGAGATAAATATCAGAATTTAAGAATGAAATAAAGGGAAAAAATTAAAAAGTAAAAGGAAATCAAACAAATCCAAATGAAAGAGCAAAAAACCAAGAGAGAGTGAATGAGACAGAAAAAAAATTAACATGGAATTGAAGTGAAACACATTCCCAAGAGAATGAAGAGATGAAAGAACAAAACTTGAGCAAGAATTGAGAGGTTTCAGATCTCCAAGTAGCCAACAACTCAAACTGGTATAGTACTCAATTGAGGTGAAAAAATAATAAAATCTCAAAAAACAAAAAAATTGAATGATATTCACTCACCTAGAAACCTCATCCCACAAGGGACCCTTTACACTTGCATCTCTAAAAGCCACGTCCATATCCGACCGTATCTTCAACAAAGCCAAAGTCTCTTGCCTCGGCCACCTGTTCCCACCAAAGCTCCTCTCACCTTCCTCAACTCTATCATCCCCTGAATTTGATCCACCACCGCCACCGTCGCCGCCATCGACACCTCCATCATGTGCTCCTCCTGATGCAGCAGCAGCATCACCACCAACAGGTGGTGGTGTTGGTGGTGCTGCTGCTGCCACTGCATCACCAGAGCCTCCTCCTCCTGTTCCCAACACAGCTGAGTCCCCCAGCATAGGACTCTATTAGTTTCTCCCTCTCTTTCTATAATTTTTTTTTCTAGTTCTGTGGTCTCTATCTAGCTATCTACCTCTCTCTCTCTCTCTCTACAAACACAGCACAGAACCTTGTTGGCAATTACAGAGGAGGAAAAATAATAATAATATGTGGGGGAAAAAAGAGAAGGAGGAGGAGGAGGAGAAAAAGGGTGGTGAATTCTTTGATGGGTTTTTAGCATAGATGTGTTTATTGTATATGAACGTGTGTATGTTTGGTGAATTTATTTATTTAATTATTTTGGTGGGATCTGCTTGGTGGTAAGGTAATACTAATCTCAAGAACTTTATTATTTTTTCTTATTTATTTATTTATGTCAAAATAATGAAATATTTTTTACTTTGATATTATTTTTATAAATAAATACTGAATGTATTCTTGGTATAAAGGATTTTTTAAATAGTCAATAATCAAATATTATCATATATAATTACTTTATTATTTTTATAATAATTAAATGAGTCAATAATATAAAACAATTTTAAACTACTGTAATATATATATTGAATTTGTTTGACTTTAATATAAATATTATTTTCAAAGTTATTTTTATTATAATTTTGAACTAGTTAATATATATATTGAAATTACTACCTAAAGTTTAATTCTAATTTAATTGATTACTAATGTATTACAGTGACTTTATTTTTGTTCAAGGTGGAATCCTCTATCTTTTATTTTATTGTTCTTAAAGGTGTTTTTTAATAAAGGTGTCATCTGGGGGAAAGTAAATTACTAAATTCATGCACCTGGGTTTTCTCCCACTGTAATAATAAAATGGCACAGAAAGATATATACAGGTATTTATTATTTGTTGTTTATACACAGAGAAAATAAACATTGATTAACTGGTGCAGAGTGTTTTGAACAAGTGCACAAAGACACGATGGACATATATAATAACTTGGGTTTTGTCTGTGAAGCTAAATTTAGTTAAAGGCCGACTCATGTAGGTCAGCTTTTTCTTTTTCTTCTTCTTCTTTTTTTTTTTTATTTAACGTTTTTTTTTCTTTCAAAATATTGTGTTTATTTAATTTATTTAATTATTTTTCTTTCCTCAGGGGGTGAAGGTGAATACTGAAGATTATCTTTTTAGTCTCTACATGCTTTTTTCTTTGGTGATATTTTTGGGGGGGTTTGGATTTCAGTGGCAGTCGCAGTTGGCCACATTGAGCTGAAATGACCAAACAGGACATGAACATGGCTCTTGCATTGACCTTTAATCATTGAAGTTAATCTAATGATGTGTTTTTATTTAGATTAACATGTCAGTGTGATGTGAGCCTGTCCCCTTGTATTTAAGACTTTCATTTATGTTTTTTATTTTCTTTTCACAGTATCAAATTGTGTGATGCCTGAAATGTCCCTGATGTAAATAATAATAATTTTACCACCCTAATTTCAACTCATTTTCTTTTTGTTTCTATTTCATTTCATTGTATTTAATTTTATCTCCTTTTTATTTTATTTTATCACGATCATATATATAATATATACATCTCAATAGGGTATGAAAACTTTTTATTTATTTATAAAGTTAATTTGAAAGAGAAGAAATCGTGTACTGTGTGGTACTCTACATGTGGCCTTTGGGTCCTACTTGTGATGGTGACCATCACAATTTTGACAAATTGTACTTAATTGACAAAAAGCGAAGTTTAAAATACTCCTGTTATAATGGAAATTTAAAGAAAAAACTTGTTGAAGCCTGAAGGAATGATATACAGACATTAATTTATGGCCTAATTTGTTAATAAAAGATAAGGGAGGATCCCTTCCTATTTTAAAATTACGGTCGACCATTTATAGTGAAATAACATATTACTTATTGGGGAAATTTTCATAATTTAAACATAATTCATGTAATTATCATGAAGCAGAAAATTAACAACTGATCTAGTTAACCCCATTCACGTGATTAATTTTAACTACGTATGCTTTTAAACTCAATTTGTGAATAAGGACGAAAAGTGCAAGTGGTATTAATTTAAAAACCATCAAAGATATTTTCTTAGTAAGATGTAATTTAGTATATCTTAAAATAAGGAGTGGAAAATGTCAAAAATAGATTTTCTACATATTTTCTTAATACTAGAAAATTTATTTATGAATTCTCTACTTTTTATTTAATGTTATAAAAGCATTGTTAAATAATGTTAGGATTTGAGATGTTTGAAGTTGATTTTGACTTATTCGAATTTCACTTTGACTGTGATAAAGTTTTAAACGACTAAGATTTTAGATTTGAGTTATACATAATTTAGTTAAAGCAGAGAGAGGTTGAGTACTTACCGAGACTCTCCAACACTTAAGCTAGTAATATTTTGAATAGAAGCTAGGATGATATATAAATGCATACATGATATTTTTAGACATCGTCTGATATATAAGATGCTTAGGATATGTTGGATTGCCTATTACTAAGTCCAATTTGAGAGAACTAATTATTTTGAAATATTATTAGAGTATCTTTGAATATAAAACTAAAATTTCTTTAGACAGTTTTTTAGAATCTCAAATAGAAAAATTATAGCTTATATCTAACACTATATATTTCTATATCACAGTAAGTTCTATTATACTTATGTGTATTATAGTAACTTTGCTCCAAAGTTGTAATCTTGTCTTTGGACCAATGGCTGCTCTAGGAAGTTTTTAGTGGGAGTAAGAAAACAGTTTCTTATATTTTGACAAAAGAAAACATAAGTTTTTATAAAAATATATAATCTCGTAATAAAAAAATCCAAAATAGTTAATATTTTACAAATTGTAATTTGCTCTTATGCATCTTTTATGTTTTGAAAATAATATATTTCTTTCAAACTCGAATATAAAAAAAATCACATGTTTTACTTATATTTTTTATGTACCAAAAAACTATATATAAATAAATGTTAATTAATTTCACCTTATTTAATTTAATGATTTTATTCCCTAAATACTTTCATTTAATTGAGGTTGTGTTTCCAATATTTTTTTAATTTTTTAGTATAAAATTCCAATGAAAGATAATTTACGATAAAAATTATTTTTAAAATGAGATTAGCACAATTAAACTATGTTCAACTAACTTAGTTAATGCGCATAAAAGTATTTTTTTTCTTCAATTATAATTGAGACATGAGAGATTATGATTTTTTATTGTTAATACTATTAAAAATATTTGAGACTCTAGTCTTCCAGAAAAAAAAAGGAAATGGGGGAGTGGGACGTGAGATGGGAAGAGCTTTTCGTACAATAAAATTTCTCTACGGAATACAACTAGTAACAATTTTTCATTTTTCTCTCTGTGCTAGGGATTGTGTCAAGATTTGTGTTTGTGTCACTAGCTCACTTTCTATTTAGCTTAAGAAAACTGGAAACGGTAAAAACTAGAAGAATAAAATGGTAAAATTAGTATATTTTCTCTCTTTTGTGTCTTATATTTTTTTTACATTTATTTTTTTTTAAAAAAATTGTCTTACAAGGAAAACACCTTTTTTATAGGGGCAAAACAGGATTATTAAATATTTTTAAGTAAAAAATTATCTTGTTGGAACAATTGTCCAAATAATCCTTACCCTCGGTTTGGATTGAAGGAAAGAAAATAAAAAAGGAAGAAAAATTTAAAATTTGAATTGAGAAGAGAATGAGAAAAAAAGAAATTTAATTTTTTTCTCTACATGTCAACCTTTTTTTTTCATTTCCTTGTATCTTTTTTCTCCAATCAAACAATAAAATGAATCATTAATTATGTTTTTCTTTGTAATTTTGTTTCCTTCCATTCAAAAAATACAATTAATGTGCATCTCACATTGCACTTAACCGTTTATGCTACTCGAAGTTGGATTGAGGTATCTTGTACGTTGAACGGGGACTGAGCTTTAAATCCAATCTAGAACAAATAATATTTTGTATGTATTATTATAAAATAAAAAAGCTCTTTAAAAGTAGAATTAATTCCAGCTTTATTTTTGTAAGTTGTTCAAGATAGAGATTGAATAATCAGAATTTTTTTGAGTAAACTACACTAATTATCTTTGATGTTTCATTTTTAAAAAAACCAAAGAATGCAAGTCATGGCATAGAACCCAAGTTCCTAACTGGGTTGACACCCTAGATCCTAGAGGTTAAAGTAGCACACCAAAGGATATTATTAATACAAGAAAGTCAAAAGATTAAGCTTGAAGTTTCGTTAAATTACACAAATATTTTTTTATTTATTTTTACTCCTATAATAATTTCCTTAATTTTTAAACAATGTTTACGGACATTCTTTTATACATTACACCCAAATCCACTTAATTATTTAAAAAATATTACATCAAACTCCCCCAAAATGAGACTATTTTAAAGGTTAAAAAATCATAAAGTACTAGTGTAATTTTTCAAAATTTTACGAGTAATTAGTGTAATTTTTTTCTTTTCAAAAACCTAAATAAACTCACTAAGAACAATTGAAGTTACTCTTTCAAATAAAAGTGATTTTAAAAAATATAAGGCTGAAACAACAGTCTCTAAAACTAGATCGGTGATGTAGTAGAAAAATGTACCCAAAAAAAAACTAGATTTATGCAGGACGTGTTTTTAGGCAGAGCCATTTATGAACGGAAGTTAATAGTGACCAATACTATTGGATTTGTAACCTACCATTATAAATGGCATCAAAATTTCGATCGCAGTCACTGCGTCCTCTATCCAAGGAGAATTATTGGATTGTCAACCCTAACTAAATCGGTGGAGGGGCAAAACGAAAAGTCACCGTGTCAAATAATTAATTTTGGTGATTTTATTTGTTAAATAAAGTAAAAAAATAAAAACAATCTCAATAGAAGTTGAATCATGACATTTTATTTAAAATATTATTTTTAATGTATTATTAGTCAAGAATTATTAATTACTTTTTCAAATTAAAATTTTACAAATTAATATAAAATATTTCATATTTAAATATATTTAATATTTAATATTTAATTTTAAAACTGTATTTATTTTTATTATAAAATTTTATTTTAATATAAATTAATAAAATTCTTATTTTATTATAATTTAAATAAACTAATATATAGATTATTTTACCTAATTTAAAAAATTGGGCAAATTTAAAAATAATATTTGAATAATCTAAAAATTAAAATTAAAAATTATTCTTTTTAACTTTATATAATTAAAATAAAAATTTGTATTATTTATATATAATTTTTTTATACATTACATAAAATAATTTTAATAAATAATTTACATATTAATTTATATAATTTTCTTGATTTATATATATGGGATTAAAAAACTGATTTACTAAATATATTTTTTATAGTTAAAACAACAATATTTACATGTAAGTTTACTAAAGAATTAAATATTAAAATTTTATTAGATTATATAACTAAAATAAAAATAATTTTATATTTAAATAAATTTACGTAATTTATATAATTTACATATTAAGTGATGCCATCATATTGATTTATATAATTATAATAAAAGTAATTTGTATATTAAAATAAATTTACAAAATAATTTATATATGAATATATGAAATTTAATTATACATTAGTAAAATTAAAATACAGATAAGTATATTATTCAAAATAAAAATATAAAATAAATTTAAAAAGACATATATGTTAAATATTTTAGTTAATTTATAAATTTTAATAATAAAAAATTTATAATTTTTCAATAATGATACATATCAAATAATATTTATAAAATTAATTAAAAATAATAAGTGTGTTAATGATTTATTATTGTGTCTTTAACAAAGAAATCATGAATTTAATTTCTATCAAGATATTTTTTATCTTTTATTTAATTTAACTTTTCGTCACATAAGTGTCATTTTAATAGTTCATATAAGAATCACGTTAATACTAACCCGTCACATCAAAGTCAAAATTTGATTTAGGGTGGTCAATTAATGAAAGGATAAAAAATTACTCATTTTAAAAGATAGAGAAACTAAATATTTTGATTTAAAAATACTAAAACAAAAATCACAAATTTAAAATTAGAGGGGACTAAAATTATAATTTAGTGATTATAAATATATAATTAAAGAGTTCTTATTTGGACACATTTAATACTAAATTAATTTTAATAGGAGTATATATTAATAAAGTATTAAACAATTTTAAGTTATTATCAAATTTTGTAAATATAATATATATTACAAGAATTTTTAATTCAATGGAAGATCCAAGAAAAAATTATTTAATAAAAAGTTATATATATATATATATATATATATATATATATATATATATAAAGAGGAATGATCAAAGTATACATGTGTAATTTTGATAATTATTATATTATTTTTATAATTTGATATAAAATATAATTTTTATTTTTTAGCAATTGAATTATATCTACGTATTATCAAGATCATCTATATAAAATTTTGTTTAAATTGAACAATAATAAAAAAGCAATCAAATTTTGTCATATTTTAGTATATTATGTCGATTTTAGTCTATATAAATGAGATAACAAACTATTTTAAATTAATATTTAATTTTACATATATAATTTATGTGAAAGAAATTTTTAATTGAATGATAGTTTTAGCAAAATATTATTTAATTAAAAATTATAAAATAATATAATAATTGTTAAAGTTATATTTGATTCTCCTTTCA